>CP136065.1:152054734-152654734 GCA_032622095.1 Siphonodentalium dalli
CGACTCAGTTATCTCGCTTATTACTTCGGTCTTGGTGGTTTGCTTGGCTGGACGGTCATGGATTAATTTTGTGTTAAATTGAAACATAACCTCACACACGGGGAAAATTTACCGTCAGAAGACACACGCACCAGACGGGCGACGGGGCCGGTGATGCATTTTGCAAGCACCCACCCCCGAATATAGGTAAACTATTTCAAAAGTTAGAAAATTCATGCCTCAAACAAAAGCTAGCGGTTGGACATTTCTATGCGGATTGTGGTGGTTAAAGATAGTTACAAAACAACATTGCATGCTAGCCAGCACCAAAACTCCCTTGGTACTGGACTCCCACATATCGTCATCGTGTTCAAGATAATACCAGGCAAATTGTTTTTGCAAATTGGCCTATCGTTCTAAGAACACTAAGTACTGTAAATTGGGGTAATTGGCGTCATTTAGGAAAACCAAGCGAGGAGATAAAACAATTCGCCGTCAGTCCAGCGCATCCGCACACAATCCCGTCCAAATACAGATACGATAGGCGAGAATCGCATGCGTTTTGATATGTCGATGCCGTCTGGAGAGTTTGGCGGGACCAGCATCCCGTCTCGATTTGCTCAGTCTACCCTTGATGCTATAAAGTGGTAGCCGCGGGCGCTTATATATAGAGTTGTTTTTATGAGCCATCAGGCCCCCGCGGCAGCGGTCGCTGGCGCGACCTGACTGCCTCGATATCAATTTGAAAAAGGGGTGACGTTGCTTCAATAACAGTGCCGTCCGCCTCCCTAAAAGTGATTTTTCCTATAGTGTTTTTGAAACGTGTCTCTTTGTGGTGTCATTCTTTTGGTATGATTTTTTACTAAATAACGGGTATATTAGAGTTACATTTCTTTGAATTTTACAATCGAAACATAGTATAAGATATAAGCCTTTTTGCTGGGTCGCGATTTTCAAGATGGCCGATGGTTCTATATGGTCCGATTCCTAGCTTTTTATCCAACCCACCGGTAAAAGCCGGTAAAAGGTCAAAGTTGAGAAGTAGCATCCATTTGTTTACATTCGACAGCTGAGTGGGAGAATTTTTTATCAACATTTTATGGCTTAATTTCATTTATTCTGAGTGCAACTACGTGTTTAAGAATTGTTTTGTGGCCATGTCATCTATAGAGTTAGGATTTGGTGACGATGCAGACATTCAGACGCCCTTTTTTTGTCAACGAACTTCCCACAAGTAAAGTTACTGATAAATAGCGAGTTCTTGCGTTAAAAAAATAACTCAAAAACATACGTGATACATCCAATCCATCTACTGTGCGAAACCTACGTATTGTATGTATCCAGGGTGAGTGTTTAATTAGTTTTATGAAGTTCTCGCACCTGCGATTCGGTAACGACCTGTTGCTATTTTATTTTGGGAATTCCCAGACTGGAGCCGTATGCTAAAAATAGATGCTACTTGTTAACTTTGACCTCCGGAGACCAAATGGCGGATTCACCGCGACTAAGTGAAGTCACTTATTCGCATGCGATGCTGAGTCACGCGGGACACGGCAAACTAAATCGCGCGCAAATTGGCTTGAGATTTTTCAGCATCCCACCCCATTTGGCATGCGATAGCGTTTGTACTAGGTGGTCAGTCGGTGCCGCGTCACATGTTTTCCAATGTTCACGAGCGAACAGACGCATACATCTCCGATATATGGTGTCTTTGTTCCTCTAGGCAAAATGAGCACTCTTAAAGTTTTTAAGAGGAAGTGAAATTGAATATTCTAGTGACAATAAACGGCTGAATCGGATGGAATATGCAAAGTGACAAAACGCTGAATAGGATTTGAAATGGCGTGGACCGGGAGATTTGCCGAAAAATATGACACCGGAGCGGACTCGTTCTGGCCCCAACTGCATGTTTATCCTCGTCACAGACCAACTACCGAGCAGTCTCATTTATTAAACAAATGAACTATATACCGAAAATGTCGATTACATGCCTGTGGGACAGATATGGGACTCTTTTATTTTTTATTTTTTTTTACAGCAAAACGTATTTCTGATCAGCAAACTTGGTAACAAATGAAAACTTAGTATCTATATATATATATAGTTCAAGACATATAAGGTATATAACTTTGAATGAATGGGCTATTTTGTGCATCTAGTTATATAAGAATATATAGTGATCAAAACCTCGCAATTTTCAGAGCACATCAACAATGGAAAAATGCCTTCGATCGGCTTGAATGTTTAGCTAGAATCGTTGATTGTCTTGTTCATATGTTGTTCCGTGTGATTGTTGGTAATTGTTCTTGGCGCATTTGAACATCTTGAAAGGGAACTATTCGTCAGCCAGTTTCCAATCATCAATCGGCGAACCAATCCATAATTATACACTATATATAATTAATTCATTTTGACGGCCACACACATAGCATGACATGTCTTTGATGCGGGTGTTCAACATTGAATTTCTAATGACATCTTTCTTGAATATTACAGTTCCCAACATTATGAAACTCCACCCCACCCATTAATTTGGAAATTTCCAATCATACCAAACCTTCCAAATATCGGAAAATGCCAACCAAACAACCCGGTTCTATGGTCGGAGATTTATAAACGATGGCTGCTTAAATTCAGTCGGAACTTTTGACTGAAAGTATAGGGGAAATATATCCTAATCCTGGCCTAATTGTGAGAACTTGTAAACTAAATAATGATTGGAAAATCTAGAACTGTATCATTATATTTTCAATCTGAAATTGACAACAGTATTGCAGTTGCTTGAAGCGTGCGTTTTCTAACTGTTGAAGGGACATACGGCACTCGCAGAGGGTTTAATTTTATAAATAATAAAAGTGCATGTGTACAACCATCGTCACTTAGAAAAATATGGAAAAATAGATATAATTTGTTCTTATTATGCCCATGACCCCCATAGGAGGTCGATACCAGTCAAATCAGTTTGTCACATGATTCCCAAATAAGAACCGATTGAAAATTATTCTGTCTCGGTCTTTCACAGACCTTTCTATTGGGACAGGAAAAATACTCAGATAACATGGACCAAACTTAATCTACTGGGACAGCTAGGAGCGAGACAGAAAACAAAAATCAAGTAGATTTAGCCAGAGAACAGGGACCAAACTGATTATACTGAGACAGGAGCGAGACAGAAAACACAAATCATGTATATTTACCCAGAGAACAGGGACCAAACTGATTATACTGCATGGGACAGGAGCGAGACAGAAAACACAAATCAAATATATTTACTCAGAGAACAGGGACCAAACTTATTATGCTGGGACAGAAGCGAGACAGAAAACACAAATCAAGTATATTTACCCAGAGAACAGGGACCAAACTGATTATGCTGGGACAGGAGCGAGACAGAAAACACAAATCAAGTATATTTACTCAGAGAACAGGGACCAAACTGATTCTACTGGGTCAGGATCGAAAGAGAATAAAAATCAAGTAGATTAACATAGAGAACAGGGACCAAACTGATTCTAATGGGACAGGAGCGAGACAGAAAACACAAATCAAGTATATTTACCCAGAGAACAGGGACCAAACTGATTCTACAGTAACTGTTGGGACAGGAGGAGACAGAAATTAACATCAAGTTGATATAATAAGAGAACAATGAACAAACTGATTGTCTTGGGACAGGAGTGAGACAAAGTACTTTGTTTTTTTTTCTGTCTCGTCTGTCTCGGCTTGTCCCGGGACTTATTACTGGGACAAAACTGCCGATCTATTTTCTGTTAGCCACGTTTCTTGCATATCATGGGAAGGATATAGCGACATACAGTAATGCCCTAAATAATCGACTCCTTAACCACAGCAGAATTATGGGTAACTTTTCAGGATTTAGTCGGAAATATGGCTTGTTGCCATTCATCGGAAAGCTCTCACTGTACTATGGGTTCGACTTTACATGATCATTCTTTCCGGAATTATACGGCCCTTGTTAATTGGACTTGGAAGTTTGTGTCCGTGCGAACATTTCAGCTTGCAACTCTGGTGTTAAAGGTACTCAATCCGATTAAACACCCCTAAATTACTATTTCTTTGGCTTCGGGGGTAAACAGAATTTGATACGAGTCGAGGAACCTACCCATCAGCGCTCAGAGTGATCAGTTATCAATTTTTGAAGTTCGTTATTTCAATTGTTTGTGGCCCAGAAACACGCAGTCATACGAATGGTCTCGGTAAAAATTGCGGATGAAGATGGAGAACTCTAAAAACAAGTGGTAATACGGCCAAATTTCGTGATATTCAAGTGATAATGCGGCGATATTTCGTTGAACAAAATGTTGATAAATAACACGTTTTGGGAAATTTGATACAGTGGACAGTGGTTAGCATTATTTTGTTGCAATTAATCGATTCTGATAAATAAAGCGTATTTTGAAGAACTTTTGTTGTATCTTGATGATATGGGGACCCTCTGATCGGATTGAGTACCTTTAATAATCACCCGATTCCAACATCCTTTGGCATGCATGGATCGAGCAATGCTTATGTGAGACTGGGAGGATACCCGCATACTATATATACCGGTTTCATTCATACATTTTTACCAGTTATAAACTGCATCCCTTGTTTAAAACTTGGACATTTGTGAATTGTGAGTCCGAAAGAACATTTTAGCTTGTAACTTTGGCAATGATCATCGGATTCATTTTTACTTTGATATGGTACGTGATAGCACAGCTCAGGGGAAAGGATACCGACTTAATAGGGGGTTCGTCCATTAATTTGTACCAGAGTTAGGGGCCATCGTTTGACTTGTAACTTTGTGAAATTTGTCTCTATATAAACATATCAGCTTGTTATTCGATCTGTACTTTGGCAGAGTTGTGATAGCACAGCATGCGGGAAAGGATAGTAGATACCCACATACTACATGTTTCGTCCACTCATTTTGACCATAGTTATGGCCCTTTAATTTGACATGGGAATTTTTTAATGTCACAATCATGTGTCCGCGTGAATATTTCAGCTTGTAACTTGAGCATGCATGCATCATCGGATTTGGTTGCTGTGCTTTGCAATATACGTCGATGATGTGTTGATAAATAGCCCAGTTTAGGCGGAAGGATACCCACTTACCATGGGGTTCGTCCATTCATTGTTACCACAGTTATGGCTCTTTTTTTTTACTTAGAATTATATTTAATTTTCACTTTGTACAGACATTTTTCATTGTACTCCAATAGCAATAAGTTGTCAAACTTGAATGTTATTTGGAATGCTAAAAGATTGAATGCAGGATACTGACAAGTTTTGTCTGTGTATTATTGTCCGAGTTATTGCCCTTGTTGTCCCCCGATATTCCTTCCGATGTATGTAGTAATGACCCTCATTCGCGCGTGCGTCTGTACGTGTGTTCGTCCGGAACTTTGTCTGAGCCTGTATTCTGTCATTTTCTGGGTTTTTAAAAATCTTGGCACATATATCAACCAGCATGGGAACCTGCTCACCTGCGATTTTGAGTTCATTTTTCGACATAGATTCGTACATCCTTGGACGCATCTTTTGTCCGAGCCTGTATTTCGTCATTTTCCTGTCAATTTTTGTTTAAAACTTGGCACAGATGTCAACCAGCATGGGAACCTGCGCACCTGTGATGTTGAGTTCAGTCGGAGTCAGTTTGGCGGTGTTAATGCCATTTCTCGACATGTGAATGTTTTTTATTTTAGAGTTATTGACCCTTGCTCAACACATTGAACAGTCCCTCCTACAGTTTGGTGTTGCACTTATTTTTATTCTTGATTACTCTTCAACAACGAGACAAAGTGTGTTAAAATCATGCGCTATGTACTAAATATAGTATTGTTACAGTGCCAGCCAATTTATCAACATTTGAGCAAATTCTGATCAAATCGTGAAGGACTATATACTTTACGAAAGGTCAGAGCAATGAAAAATACTCCAGAAAATCTAGATTTCCAACTCAAACATTTCAATTTACAATTACATTTGGCGGTTTTTATTGATTAAAAAATGAATTATTTTTTTTAAAGGGATACTGTAAACGAAATCCAGCCATTTATGGGACCATCTCCTTTTATACTCAACAGAATATATGCAACAAATGAATAATTGTGAGCCATGGATTAGTGCAAAATACATTCATGTGCTCTATGAATGATGCAAACAACATGGTAATTATAATGAAAATGAATAAATGGCTGCAGTCATAAATTCATTATCATTATAATTACCATGCTGTTTGCATCGTTAATTGAGCACATGAGTGTATTTTGCACTAATCCATGGCTCAAACTCATTCATTTGTTGCATGTGTGTCGTTTAGTATAAAAGAGATGGTCCCGTAAATTGTTAAATTTAGTGTACAGTACCCCTTTAACTACTGCGAGTGTTTTAAAACTTTGAACAAAGTTGGGTGGTGTAATACACACCAACCCCTGTCACCACGTCCCTGGTGGTGACTGCTGATTATTATTCTTGACACAAGCTTCTGTGTGACTACACATCCTGGAGGGATATCAATTGTTCCAACATGTGGAGGAAATTGTTTGTAATTGCAAGATGTTCCGACCCAGCAAGCGGACCAGCATGACACAAGGCGCAATGATAGGAATCAATTTATACTCATTTTCGTTTGATGAGAAATCAATGGCTTCTTGGAAGTCAACGGCCGATGACAATGGTTCTGTGATGAAATTATTCAGAACTCATTCTACATCTATCTATCGTTAAGTCACCTTGTTGCCTCTGGGGAGTGGCTACTCAGATGCTTTAATGTGGTCTAATATGACAAACTCCACACCGTGGAAACCATCAGGAATATACGCCCGCTTTCATTGCTGAATAAAAGCCTATATAGAATATATTCAAGCATTCGATGGATGAATCTGGGTCTGAGTTGTGATCTTACTCATATATATACATGCAATCCTCTTCTTCTGAAAAGTCACCAAAAAGAAAGAATAAATAGATATTATGTCAAAATTGTGTAAACTGCCAAATTTATGTATATATATAATACTCGGATAAAACTTGGCATTTCCAGCTGTTTTCAATATTTTCTAAAAAAAGTGTCATGGTGACAAACGCTCTTTATAGTATGTAGACCATATCAGGAATATTGACCAACAAAAACAAAGGGACACTCTTTAGTTCCACGGTGAAGTAAATAAGGGTGTGCAGATGTTTCTAAATTCTATGACTTAAAGATGCATAATCCGAATTAACGCTTCCAAATTACTATTTCTTTGGCTTCGGTGTATTGTATGATGTTCAGCCTTGGTACCTTGGATTTTTTGGACCTACCAATATAATGAAAAGCGAAGTAATTGAACATAACATGCTAATCATTACAAAACAAGCATTCATCTTTGTGATTTGATTTTGGGATTACGTTTGTGTCACAGGGATTGTAATGCTCTCCGCTGCCCCCCCCCCCCCAACTGCAACCCTGTATAGGTACTGCGCATAAGGCAAATAATAAATATGAATGGAAGACCCCTGTCCGGAAATGCTTCTATCAATTAATATTGATTTATTTCAAATTTTCTGGTATAACATACATAAGTCAATTTGGGACATTTTACGACTCAGCTTGTTCAGAGCATAGAAAGTGGCATAACTCTATAAAGAATTAGTGATGAAAAAATGTCCCACTTGATTTTCACATTATATAAGAAAATATCGATATAAAATCAATATTAATTGATATAAACTTTTTCAGACAGGTGTCTTTGACTCATATCTATTATTTTATACCACGAAAACTATATAAAAACGTGTTTAGGAAACGTAGACCATCTTTAATGTAACCAGTTTGTGTTGTTTAAATGTCAGATTGCAACCAAATCTCAGTAACTATATGCAGTCTAAGTGAATCCACGCCAAGTGAATCAAGCTTGTTCATGATAAATGAAAATTTTGGTCAACTGCTTTAAATTCAAAGACCACAAGTTATATTTTATAATTTTTATTGAATCAATTTGTATATTTTATTCCAGTTTATAAAAGAATCATTCAATATTATATACAATATACACAAATAATGTCAACAATTCAAATACAACAAACATGAAATATAATTCGGGGGAGGATAAAAATGGGAAAATTCATACTCAATTTATGGACACAAGATCCGAAAATGAGAATTGCACAAATATTTGTAAAAGTATTCAAACAGGGGATAGAAAATATACATTCTGATATTAATCATACATCATTTAACAAACATCCTTCAGAATTAAAGCCACCAATAAAGTTAAAGACTGCATTATATATTTTGATCCTGGGAATACGACAAAAGCAAACATATGCTGGCAGCTTGAATGTTATAGGTCTGTTAAAGGGACTAAAGGCCTTCGATGTGGGTTCATGCGATTTAACATAAAAGTCTGTCAAATTATCATCACCGAACAAGAAGTACATGAAAAACTAAATTTACTTTGTTCCTATTTTCATTATTAATAACTCTCCAACAACGAGATTTTGCAGGTGAAAGTCATTCTTATGTAAACAGTGGAATTACTGACAAAAGTCCAAGAAGATACCTAAGTTTAATCATATCTTGATGGTAAACATTGAAAATGGTCAAAGCATTGAAATATATTCTGAAAATCATATTCAGACAAAATATTTGAACTTACTACACAATTAGCGATGTTTGTTGACAAATCACTGTAACAGTTTTGTTTACAAAACAATGGTTTCAACACACAAAATGTTGTTATTGGATAACTATCAATAATGAATATAAGAACAAAGATTATCTATTTCTCCATTTTCTTAATGGTCATGTTTTTACAGACTTTTATATATTTTGCACATATACACACACTGTGAGTGTCTTCGGTCCCAATTAACTGCTCAGATGCAAAAAGAAATTCAATATTCCAATGAAAGTTCTCAATATATACTGGCAAGAAAATTTTCTGAAATGTTTGATATCATTTGTATACAAAATAGAGTACTCCAATTTTCAGTAATCAATACCGTGGTCCTATAAATCAATTCAAAACAGTGCTGTCATCGCATAATTATATAGAATAAGGAAATATTACATTTTTATTATTTGACTTTTGTCAGTTACAAATCCATTATTCTGGGAAACTGAACCGTCCATATTCATTTGGAAATCAGCTGGTTCAATATATCAAAATGAAGTGCAACAGACAAAAGTCTTGAATAAGAAATGTAAGATGTCCACACATTCTGTACGTGGTGGCAGTGGTCAGACCAGCATAGCGAGGGGACTAGACTCTGCCTTGCAGTTTGTTTTATTCCTACCAACACAGAAATTGTCCCCCTGGAACAGCTTTTATGTTGTAATTGCTGGGATGGGACCCCCCCCCCCCCCCCCCCAATTTAATTGTCATATAATGTTATTTAACCCTTCCATGACTGGAGCTTCCTGAAATATCATGAAAACCCTGTCCCAATGTATTCTCTTCTCCCATAGGGAGCTTCGCATATATAAGAAAATGCTTTGGCCTAACATTATTTACCTTGACCTTATAAGCTAGTGCATGCACTGGCACATGATCTTTAATGCTCCAATTTTTTTTACGAAAACCCTGTGCCAATGCATTCTCATATATGCAAGTCTCCCATAGGGCATATACAAGAGAATTTATTGGCCTAACAATATTTACCTTCACCTTGCAAGCCAGTGCATACTCTTATATATGCGAGGCTATATGGGAGATTCGCATATATTATAAGAGAATGTACTGGCACAAGGTCTTTAATGCTGCACAAGCGAGGCTCCCGTCATGAAAGGGTTAAAATAGAAAACAAATAGAAAGACCTGGCACGGTGAATTGATGGATTTATACAATACATGTATATTAAAGCAAGCTAAGCATCAGATACAAAAGGCAAAGTAATATGGACTTAAAGATGTTTTCAGGGTTCCATTTTTTTTTACAAATCATGTTTTCATTTGAATTAGATTCTAGTGTAAAAAAAAAAAAAAAAAAAAAAAAAAAAAATTGTGCGAGGTGCCACCTAGATGAGAATATTTTGTTAGATTTATCATCATATACTATATTTTTTATGATTTTTAAGACTATTAATAGAGAAACAATTTATTGGACAAAATTTATTTTATTTGGTATTTTTGTGGCAAGTTTATGAGAAACATGTCGTTTCTGACAGATTTTTTCAGTGGTACAAAAGTAATTTATATTAAAAACTTGTTGGTGTAACATAAAGTCGGGAACCCTGAATATTTCTTTAAAGGTAGAGAGGGTATGCAAATACACTGTTAACAAATCAAGTTTTGATTGACTACTGTATACTCTAAGAAAGTATTAAGTGTTCAAATCATCTGTGTGTTTACCATTTCTTTAATAGATACTCATTGATGAGTAGTTCCCTTAGAAAATGTTAAGACAATAGGTCGCTTGTTTAACTTATTAGCTGAACATCTCCCAATAGATAGGAATCCTTTTGCTCCTGTATTATCTATTTTTCTCTCTGTCGTCTGCTTATGTATCCTGATCAACCCTCCAAATTAATAATAGACTTTTCCAATATATACCTTTAAAACTGGTCAGATGAATCCATTTAGTAAAGAAAGGGTTAAGCCAAGAACAAGCACAAGGGTTATTATGAACTTGTCATCCCATGGAGAATATTTTGTCAATGTTCCCTCACCTCACCTCACCCCACCCCCCCCCCCCCCCCCCCCCCCCCCCCCCCCCCGCAAACCAAATGTTTGTGAAACAGGCTATAATATTGGTGGGGACTAAGATATTATAATGGCAAATATGTAAACAAAATTTTATAGAAGACCACATCTCTAGAACTAATTATAACTGTATCCAGTTCCACTTTATAATGCTTTAACCCTTCCATGACTTGAGCTTCCTGAAATGTTGCAAAAACACTGTGCCAATGCATTCTCTTATATATGCGAGTCTCCCATAGGGAGCCTCACATATATAAGAGAATGCATTGGCCAAATTTTTTTTACCTTGACATTGTAAGCCAGTGCATGCTCCTATATATGCAAGGCTCCCTATGGGAGATTCTCATATATAAGAGAATGCATTGTCACATGATCTTTAATGCTGCACCAGCGCAGCTCCCGTCATGAAAGGGTTGATGCTGTGTAGTTTTCACCATATTTTGAAACCCAGTGTACTCACTTTTTCCTGAAATGATTGACCCCTTCATCCCAAGTATGGACCCATTATGAAAAGATTAACAGGCTTCAGAAATAATGAAATTCTGGGCCATTTCAAAGTTTTAAAGGGATTGCATGAAGCTTCTTTCTAAAACTCAAGGCTAAATTCTTGGCATTTTTCAAAACCCTCAATTTCAAATTTATACCCTCTGGGGACCTTATTCTGATTAGGCCTCAACTGCTATGGGAGACCTATATCAGATTGAAGTTCAAGTTGGTGATGCTCACATATTAGTCACATCAATTATGTAGTTTATCTTCTGCAAATTAAGGGATATAGAAACTTCCCAGAAGGGAAAAAGTAACTAAAAACAATGTTAATTTGAGACTATAGATATTTCCTAGAATATGAGGCCTAAGCAGAATGAGGTCCCCAGACGATGAATTTGGTGATGCTAGCACCCTGTGCGGGGTAGTATCACTAAATTCACACTTGGGGGACCTCATCCTGCAAATATCAGACACACTAAACTCAGGCTTGCCTACAAACCATTGACAAACTCACAAACTAATGAAGTTAACCTTATTGTTGCCAATTTTCATATGAGCTGTAATAAAAACTGCTAACTGTGATTTTGCAAAACCTCGCTACTGTCTTATGCTGCTACTATCTACAAACACATTATGACCCGTATTGCATACTACTGTAGTAATAAAAAAATAGCGATTTAATAAGCCTTTATCATGGTTACAACAAAATTTTGAACAATCACTTAGCTAGAGAACCGGACAAGTTCAAGAGATCAAACTCACTCACATCCTATGGCAAGTTAATGTCAAGTACAATGATGAGCTGCTAACTGTAATTGGCATCAGGCATTGGCACCAGTTGACAATCATATGTCATGGTTGCGCATAGGCTTGCTCCCGATCACAGGGATCCAGGAATTTTTTTTTTTTAATTGTATAATAACCACTTGATTTTAGAGTTATCCATCTTACACCCGCAATTTGTCCGTTTGAGCATGTGGAAGTGGACCAGATCTAAAAAATTAACAAATGTCAAAAAATCGATATCTGATAACTCTGAGCTTTGAAGGGTGGGTTCCTCGACTCGAATCAAATATTTTTTACCACCGAAGCCAAAGAAATAGTAATTTAGGGGTGCTTAATCGGATTGAGTACCTTTAATTAGACTGTCTGAAATTGTAGTGTAAATACAATGTCTGTCTTGAGACATTAACATTAATAAAGGACATAAACATGAACAATATGGACTTCATTACATTATAAAATATACATAAACATCAACAATCAGTGATAATTTGGCCATTTCTTCAATGAAATTTGTGAAGTATGATATGCAATGAACAGGAATGAAATATATGATGACAGGATGACATGACATTTAAATGGCACAACAGTTCGCTAAAATAATTTTTTGTAAATGGTAAGCCTCTAAGAAGTTAAATCCGCAAATAAATGAAAAAATCTGCAAATAAATCAGAATAAATGGGAAAAAAGTCTGCGGAAACAGTATTGATTATTTGGGGCTAAGAGCTATGTGGTTTCATGAATAAAAGATGGAGTTCAAAAACCTAAATGGCAAATGACTCTCATTAACTGACTTGTGAAGAGTACAGTATTGCTGTAAGCATGAATGCATACTTAGAATTAAAGTTTGAAAAGACACTCAAATTTGCAGTTTAATATCAATCTACTGATTTGTGTGCCAATTTATTCTATTATGGTGGCCCGTAAGTGCCTAATAATCTATTTAGTATTTTTTTCATAAAAATTAAAGTAGCTCTATATTTTTCCAGCAAAACTTCCAATAACAGCAATTTCTAGGATTTTGTTTTCAATTTGAAGTCATTTGCATTATTTGTACCCAATAAACACAGGAAAATATCTGATGTTACAAATATTTTGCTTAAAGCTGTTTTAACTAATAAATTTTCAATCAAATGTTTTATTTTTCACAATTAGTAACATTTCCCTTCCATGTTCATGATCAAAATTTATTTCCTAGAGGCAGTGTCTAAGCTTATACTGGTATTGACTGGTGTCTCTTGACTTAAAATTACTATTTTGACAATTATTATTTCTGAATTAATACAGAACATTCAGAGAAGAAATACACTATCTTTAACCCTTTCTAAACTAAATACTCATGGACAAGTAGTTCGCTTGGGAAATGTTCACATAATAAGTTCAACAAACGTTGTTGTACTTATCATCTGAACATTTCCCACCAATGAATATGAATACTTCAGCACTTATATTATCTTTTAGTCAGAATGTTGTCTGCTAATTTATCCTGAAAACCCCTCCAAATGAATAATAGACCATTCTAATGTATACTTTTTTAACTGAATGGGAGAACCCATTTAGCATAGAAAGGGTTAACCTTTAATTGAATAATTCATCCTATCAATTATATCTCAACAGAGAATCACTATGGCAAGAAAGGACAAATATTTTTTCGAATTATGTCAGCTATATCCACATTAATTACGTCATACAACATTCATTTTCTGGTACAGGACTGCTTGTGATCTGTGCTCATATAAATATTTTACAGATGGCAAGAACAAAACACCGTAATAAATATCCAAATCTGCAAAAAAAAACAAAACAATTCTGCATGATATGATAATATAACAAAATGTTTAAGTAAGAACTTCAATAGACATGAATTCTTGTAGCGCCAAAAACTTGTTCTGTTTCTTAAAATTTTCCATAATTTGATATTGTTCCTGATGTGCCTGTCCAATCTTTTTAAAGCTGTCATTTCATGTATTTCTTGACCAGCAGCGATTGAATGGAACATGATAAAAGAGAATATATTGGGTATAATTTGAGACCTAAAACATTCAAGGATGGAATAACTTTTTACAGTAACTAAATCATTTTAATTAAACATGTACTCACACTACCGCATATTTCCTCTGAAAACATGTCACAACATGGATATGACACAAAATTAGCCTTAAAATGCTGAGTCATGTCCTGTGAAAAATTGAGCGAAAATTAGATTAAAATTTTCAAATGACTGTTCAGACATATAAATTTATGCACCAAAAATGTATATGGGGAACCTCGTTGAATTTAGAGAAATAACTGAGAATTAATCTAAAACGCATGGGTAGCTAGAGGGGTTTTGTGTTCAATATCACACAGTCTGACATTTCCTTTGGCACAATAAACATACTTGTATGCAAGTTGAACATAAATTAAAGTTGAAAATAAACTACAGAATGTCAGGTCTATATTGACTCAAAATTTCAGAGTCTAGTCAAAAAATGCCATCTGCATCAGTCTGCATCAACATCTCTAATGTTTGACAACCACAAACTTGGAGATGTAGTAGCACAATTGCCAACTGTAATTCGATAAGTAAACCATGCCTTAACAACTAGAATATTTCAGATAAAATAACAATAAATTTTCATTTTTTCTGACTCAATTCTTCATAAACATTCTCTTTCTTTGGCAGTAGCGCCTCTTCATTAGCATACAATGGATTCTGTACAATGTCAAGGTTACTCGGTTTCCTGGAACTTGGTTTCACGTAGAGATTTGAAGACCTTTTGTTCGGTTCACTTCCCATATCTACATACGTAATACTGTCAGGCTGAATTTCTGGGCCACCCTTTGCCCCTTCTTCTTTCGGATCCAGGTCGTTGTTTTTTACACTTGTTTCTGCTTCAGCTTGTGCGCTCAAGCAGTTCACCCCTGTACTGAGTTCGTTTACACCATGATTGAAATGTTTGTGTACTTCCTCGTACAAAGCATTCACTTCATTCGATTCAATGCACGAAGTCCGAACGTTCACAGTAGGTGGTGCTGGAAGTTCACCGTTCCTTCCTCCTCGTGCATAAGAAACATTTTCAAATCGAACGGAAGGTTCATCTGCATATATGTGCTCTTTACGTTTTCTGAAACGACAGAGTGGGAGAATGTTATCAAATGAACAATAACCATTTTCAATATCTGTGAGAGAGAAACTTCAAATTATACAATCAGAGTCCCATAATCGGAGGAAAACAAAGTATTCGTAAACGTTTGAAGCCAGATGGCACAATACTACACAGAAATGAATACAGTGTGGCCATTATATTGAAAGATATAGTATTGAGGGCATATTCCTCAATAATACAAAAAACATCTACATTCCTTTCTTACATTTATAATAACTTTTTCCCTCATTATTCTCACACAATTAGCTAAATAACTAAAATAATAAATGTTTCCTTTTCTGAAACCTGTCCCGAGTTTGGAATTTTTCCCATGGAGCCCAATAGTGTTTTGCTATCAATCGTTTAATTATTGATCCACTTCTGACTTCTGGTTATGTGACACCACTTTTTTTTATGGTGTGTTTTGAGGTATCAATGTGTTTATTGGGGTATGAAAAACATGATGCAATTGGCGGGCTATGTGAATATAATGTCAATGTAACTTACAATCTCCTCCTTAAGATCAGGAAGACGATGATCATGAAGATTATCATCAGTATAGAGACTCCAACGATGATTCCCGTTATTGCCACTGAAAAACACAGAGAAACGGTAATAGCAAAATTCATAATTAATGTTAGCCAGGTTCAGACACACGTATGTGTAGCATGTAGTGCTGTTGACAACTAAAGTCTAAATGACTCATGTGACCGCAACTATACATACACAGTCACTTGGTTCAAATATAATTGTCCGGTGTATAAATTGAAGCAAAGGTCAATTTATTGAAAATCCATTCTGTATTTGCAAAAAATAGCATTTATCTATTATATGGTTGATTAGTTAATCATGTTATTCCAAATTAGTTACATTGATTAATCATAATCAATCTTTCTCATGTTCTGTATATACTATATAGGGGACAGTTTAGCTGATCGGGTCATTGTCGTGGCCATAATGTCACATCACATGGGTCATTGCCATATTGTTTTATACAGAGAACACACATGTTATTCAATTGCGTAAGTTCAGCTCTGCCCACTCAGTCAAAACAACCATTCACACACATAGGAAATGTTCAGATTATAAATTCAATGGCAATTTGCTAAACTTATTATCTGAACATTTGCCACCAATGAATAGGAATCTTTCTGCTATGCTTTATCTGTTTCAAGTGTTAGATGTTCATCTCTCCACTATCTGCTTAAATTTTCTGATAACCCCTCAGATGAATAATAGAACATTGCAATGTGTTCTTTACAACCAATAGGACAATCCATTTATCAAAGAAAGGGTTAAAATCGATGTGGCCAATGACCAATGTGCATTTTAACTGTTAGAATAGCAATTATAAAAAAAACTTTTGCCGATATTGGAAGAAGATTTAATCTCGCACTGATCGAGATGTGTGGTCATTAATGTATACATATAGAACACAATCCGTTTGTTCTGCCTCTCATATATTTCTCCAAATGGGCAGATTATACCACAACATCGAGCTCTTATTTTGGGAAGGCAGAGCTATTCTTTTTACGAATGCACAGCTATTGTTCTAACCAATGAATAGTTATTGAGCTAAAAATGCATTATTATTGTTCTGCTCTGGACAATCGGACAGATAAATCAAAGTCAGGTAATTACCAGTGTTCGCGCTGTACCGAAAAATCTTCGGGCCAAAAAATTGGCCAAATGTAATTTTTAGTTGCCAAATAAAAAATAATTGGCCAAATGTTTTTTGGCCAAATTAAATCCTCATTTTGCAGGCTCATAATTGATGACTAAATTATATTTTTTTAAATTATATAACTCTCTTACACCATCTTCGCCAACTAATCAAGTAATGAATGGACTGTGCTAGTTATCATCGCTATTATCATGAGGTGTTGAATACCTATTGTTGTATTAATAACCTTTATGGTGTGAAGCCCGGTTGTTATAAGACAGGAGGCAGTTTGCGTCACACATTACGGAACTGACATGCCATCACAGGTACATCGAATTACAGGACAATGCATTTACGTATTTCATCTTACAGACCGCCTAATCAACAAAATACATGTATGATATAACCAGTGAATATATTAAGGTTTTTGACGATTAGTAATCGCCTCTGTACAACCATCACCATTCAATCAATGCTCCCCTTGCAAAATAAATTGGGTCTTCATTGTATGATGTAACCGAAGTACGAAATCCGCGTGTCCAAAAACAGTGATTTTGTCGTGTCACTTCAACGATGTATTCAGCGCTTTTTTAATTAGATTTCTGTCTCTATTAGTGGTGAAAATTTTTTTGTGGCCACTTTCGAAAAAAGTGGCCATTGGCCACAGACAGCGCGAAGACTGGTAATAATTACCTTCTGAACGGATATTCGGCACAGAAGCACTCAGCTTCGCAAGTATTATGTGTGAATGCCCTTTCACTCAGTAATTATCCCTTACAGAAATACAGTGTGCATTTATGTATAAACATTAAGACATCGACCTCATCAGCCTCTGGTTTGTAGAGTCATGACGAGCCAAATGCTAAATTTCTCCAGTACGTACCATAATTATGTGTAACAACTTCTTTTACGCTGTTGGCATGGTAAGCTTCATTTGCTGGCAGAACTTCTTGAGTGTCTTTCCCAACATGACTATTCTCATAGGCTGTGGATTAGAAACAAATGAACACATACAAATTAAAAAGTTACAAAAAAACATTTAATACTGGTTTACTAAGGTAATAATAGATTAGCATAGGGCAGTGCGCACTTGTCAAGTACAGTAATGCTCTAAGTAATCGACTTCTTAACCACAGCAGAATTATGGGTAACTTTTCAGGATTTAGTCGGAAATATGGCATGTTGCCATTCATCGGAAAGCTCTCGGGGAGAGCTTTCCGATGAATGGCAACAAGCCATATTTCCGACTAAATCCTGAAAAGTTACCCATAATTCTGCTGTGGTTAAAAAGTCGATTACTTAGAGCATTACTGTAGATGAAACCTCTATTTAGCAACTATCATTCTGTTTTGGTTATCTTACTAAGAATGCTTGACACTTCCATGACTGGAGCTTCCTGAAGTTTAGCAAAACCCTGCGCCAATGCATTCTCTTATATATATGTCTCCCATTTCAAGTTATTGAAATTCAGGCAACAAATAATGAGTATCAACACTGATCAACAATTAAAAATGCCACTGTATTTAGCATATATAACATTGGAACACATTTACACTCATTACAGTATTTGCTAGGAAATTTATGTGAAGTGTACGCAAGTACTATTTTATTTTGTGTTTAGTATTAAGAAAATAATATTGAGTGACTTTAGTGCTGCAACCATTGCTGCTGGAAATAAGTAAATTAGGAAATACGCAGGGTAGAGTTATCTTTTATTGCAGAAAACATAATACCAACTGCACTGTCACAGTAAATGTTTACAAAAAATGGTTTCAACTTGCAGAATTTCATCACTGGGGAATTATTGATACTGAAAGAAAGAATATTCCATTTTTCATGTTTTTCTTGGTTATAATTGTTTTACAAACTAAAATACATGATTTTTCAGCTGTATCCCCCCAGAATGCATTGAGGCAGTTTAACTTCGATTCCCAACCCACAACTCTTCCCAACCCCTTTGGGCAGGAAACAGGGCTTGAATTAGTGACAGGATTGATTTGATTTCAAATTCACACAATAAGCTAGCAGTGAATCCATTTGTAAACACTTGGCATATTGGAGAAAGCATTCTTTGCCAAAGCTTTATAGTTTCATATAGCAAGCAGCACATACATGTAGTTTCCCCCAACAACCACTCTGACCTAACTGTCATTTGATATGTCCAAACTTAGCCACAATCACAAACATACATAGAACAATTAAAGATGTATACAGAGTTCCAGCCCTACAGTTGCAATATCCTTTTTTTATAAAATGTAATGGTGTATTACTATTGGATTTGTTCCAATTTGTAAATTTAACCATTTCTTTACTATATGGATTCTCCCGGTTTTAAGGTGTAGATTGGAATGGTCTATAATACATCTGGAAGGGTGTTCAGGAAAATAAGCGGGACAACAGTGCTGTTGTAACCATTCCTATTAATTGGTGGGAAATGTTCAGATAATAATCAGTTCAACAACATTTGTTGAACTTATTATCTGAACATTTCCTAAGGATACTACATGTAATCATCAATGAGTATTTAGTAAAGAAAAAGTTAAAGAGTTTGATCTCGCACACGACATTATCACTGTGTACATTCAATAACCAGAAGTGGATTGGAAAAGTGCAATATACGCCTCGGAATCAACACCGGGGTAAGTGTTTTGGCTTCTAATTACTCTCTCAGTATCATGGGCATGTTATGTAATGGTAATTCCCTTAGACGATATATTTCCAATTACATACAGCAGATGAGTTGTGTTGGCTCATTTGCTGTTATCTCGAAAAAAAAAAAGAAAAAAAAGTATAAAACTGACAAAATTGGAAAACTATCCGATAATGATAACTTGAGTTATCATCCTATAATCCAGAGAACAAGAAAATCAGAAAATTATAAGTCGAAAAGGGGCATAACTCTGCCAGCAATGTTCGGACCAGATTCAAATTCGAAGATGAATACCATATACCAAGTTTCATCAAATTCTGTCATATATTAATCAAGTTATCATCCGGACAACAAACGTTTTGAATGGACGTGCAGATCCACAGATGGACGAATACCATTCATTTCTATAGTCTCCCAGATTTTTTTCCGGGCAACAACACTATGTAGACTGTAACTTTGAATGCATCACTGAATGAGTTATAAATGGATAAAAACATATGAACATGTAAAAACACGAAAGCCATTTGTACAGATAAATCAGAGTACATGTAGTTAACGCATAAATGAGCACATATGATTGAGATCCATTCACTCAGGATAATGAGAGAGGAAAATCAGCAGATAGTGAAGCTAGGAATTGACCTTGGTATTACGGCAGAGCAAATACAAAATACCACAATTATGTTTTGAATTTCCTGCTAAGGCTAGGCCAACCCCATTACTTGGTTATAAACATATATTGATCAAGTACATTGTATATTGAGTTGTGATTTTTCAACAATGTAGGAGGGACTTCATTCATTACCCTCGGCAGCGATGGCCAATTACCCTTGACAGGAAGAATTCAATAAGATTTTGCCAGCCTCAGACTGGGACTCTGTTTGGGTTGGAGATGTTTCAACTTAAAATTTCCCACTGTAGCCCCCCCCCCCCCCCCCCCCCCCCTCATGAACCAGAATCCCAGGTCTGGCAAATTCCACCCACATGCCCCACGACTCCCTTTGGGTTGATATTTTCCAATTGGTACATCAAGGTTTCCAAGCAGAAAAAATGTTAAAATTATTTTGTTTATGTTGTTGTTGTAACTGGATGTCTGAAAGATCTAATTTTAGCTACATAATATACTTTCATTGAAATAAAACATTTCTGAAACAATAGAACATTTCTGAATGACTCAAGACACAATATTGACATATTAATATGGGAAATATATAAAATACACCCAAAGTAGCTGAGAGTACTAAAACTGTTCACCACAAGAGGAATCGTGGTTTTTAATTGTGAGCCTTTTGGCGAGTGGTTAAAACCACAATATCACAAGTTGTTAAAATTTTGTACTCTCGGCTACTATGAGTGTATTTTATTTATGCCATAATTATTATTTTTTATTTGTTCTGCAAATTTAACTTATCCGCTATTTACTTTGAATGTGTATCCTACCCTTGTGTCCCCAAACATAAATCATGATGATATAAGGAATGCGTGTCATGAGTAGTGATGCATACTTTTACGTCAGGTTGTTTCTAAGCCATCAGTCATTTGATATTCCCATTCATATGTTTCCAAGTTCATATAACAATAGCAAAGCTACCTTGGATTGAAATGTAGGTGAATTTCCTCATATTTAATTGATATCATAACAACATAACTGCCAATTTTAAATGAATGTACATGTAATAGAAGAAGTAATTTGCTAACTGCAACGTAGTTCTACTATGGGTATACCGGTAAACGTTTAGCCCATGAAATGACTTTGAACATAATTACAACCACAGTAGAAATTTATACCCACAGTAGGGTGTAAATTTAATAAGTAGATCATGCCATGAATCTCTACTCTGGCTAATGCTCGTAGATATCATATTCCACAAGTAAAAAACCTTGGAACTTTTTGAGCTTTTGACAGGGAACCTTATAATGTCGAATAAATAATGTGGGGATCTTTTATGATGTTTATCTGTTCCTTTAATAATGTACATGTACTTCACTGTAAGTGAAGGTCCAAACTCAAAATTTTACGATTTAAAGGTACTCAATCCGAACAGAGGGTCCCCATCTCAACAGATTCCAACAACAACAATCCGATCAGAGGGTCCTATATTACTATTTCTTTGGCTTTGGGGGTAAAAAATATTTGATTCGAGTCGAGGAGATGAGTACTAATAATTGCCGTCAATTTCGTATCCTGCTCGAGATTTGTACCCAAAACTCTATTCAAACAGACAAGGATGGATAACTCTGACGGGAGTTAGCCAGAGTAGAGATTCCCAGCATGATCTATATGTAGGTGTAAAGCTGAAATTTACAAAATAGGTATTTACAAACACACACACACAGACACACTAACATAGACAATTATGGTATCAAAAATAATAATATAAAGTGTTGTCTAATATTAGCTGACTACCTCTTTGAATGAAGTATGGACCATACCAATATATATTTTTGTAACGGAATGGAAAATCCATTCAGGAGTGAAATTGTTAAGTGGTTACAAGAAGCACTTCGGACTTTGGAGTGAATTCCAAGTCTTATTATAGAAACATCACATGAAACTTGAATAAGGTTAGCCTTCACTTCATATTCAACAAACCAGGGGCAATAATTGCTCAAATGGCAGGATAATTGAGCACAATTTTATGCAGCAGCTCATTGTATGACGGCAGGCAATAACAATTTTATTGGATTTCGGAATCACTAGCGATGATTTCACCTTGTCACATAATTCAACAGGAATGGAAATGAGATGCCACGGTTCTGAGGAGCATTGAACGGGTTTCGATGTAATTACGGCAGATAACACACGCGTTTGAATCTGACAAGGCTGATGACATCGCAAATAGCTGGTATCTGTTAAAGTTACAAGATAATTTTCAATATTGAATTCCAGCAACATGATTCTTTTCAATAATGAAATGATCATGTCAGGCACAAAAATATCATGGTGGCAATGACAAATTATCAACAAGTGCGATGCAAAGCATGGCATATGCCGCCAAAGAACTTTATTATCAAAATATTTTATATCTAAATTTACAAAAGTAACAAAACACTTATGCTGAAGGAATCATTGCTGTATATTCATTAGTGATTCGACTCATTTGACCCAAGTTGCGGTACGGTAGTTCATATGTTGTGTTCTCTGAAATTGTACAACCTATGTGGCTGGATTTCTTGGTAGAAAGTTGTTATATGTTAAATTCTCCCCAAAGGTGTGCTAACTATTAAAGTACTCCATTAACCCTTCCATGACTGGAGCTTCAAGAAATCTAGCCAAAACCCTGTGCAAATGCATTCTCGGATATATGCAAGTCTTCCATAGGGAGCCTCGCATATATAAGAGAATACAATTTGGACTAACAATATTTACCTTGACCTGATAAGCCAGTGCATTCTCTTATATATGTGAGACTCTTGGGAGTCTCGCCTATATAAGATAATGCACTGGCACAGGATCTTTAATGCCGAACCAGCTCAGCTACCATCACGAAATGGTTAATCAACTTGAATCACTGAAATACGCCTTTAAGTCTGCCTGACCACACATCATAGCAGATAAAACACATAACCACGCCTAATTAGATTGAGGAAAACTTGGCATGTTTATTGGATTTAGATGCAATCTCGATCAACAGTTGTGTATGTGCTGCACTGGTCTCATTAGTACACCTACGCTAAATAGTACAGTGAATGGAGGATGAGTGGGAGTAGAGTAATGAGGTTTTCTATGCTGGAGATCTTAAAATTTATCTTGTAAAGCACCAACTATCCCAACTATCTCAATAGCTGTCCCACGGAGAAGCTTTCAGCTGGAACAATCCTACCACTGGAGGCAATTAAAGGATTTTTGAGGTTTTTGAACCCAATGTGGCTGCTCACCTTACACTAAAACCACAATACTTGTCCAATGTTGACAGCTCAAGTGAGGCTTATAATAGTTATAATATACTTGCGATCTTGTCTTTTTATTAGCATATTGTATGCAAAATATTAATAACCTTATCTGTACTGAATGGATTCTCCCATTCAGTTATAAAAGTATTATAAAAGTATTCATTGGAACAGCATATTATTCATTTAGAGGGATGTTCATGTACTAAAAGGCAGATAGATAATACAAGAGCAGAATTAATCATTGGATTGAAATATTCAGATAAAGAGTTCAACACATGGTCGTTTGTTGAACTTATTATCTGAACATTTCCCAAGGGAACTACTCATAAATTAGTATTTAATAGTAAAGAACAGGTTAGACAATATTATCTTAAATTTTCATTGTATTGACATAAAGTACCTGTATGTGTAGGTAGATTATTACATGTTATTGTCCGCCATTTACATTGAATTTGAGTCAGATGTTTATTCATCCATCCACAATGCACCTATTAGCTATCTTATTGACACCCGTTTTTCAAAACATCCCAAGAGTGCTAGTGCACTAAACTTCCATTTTGATTGCTTCAATGGTTAAGAAGGCTCCATATTTAGACTGTATTTCGGTTTAATCGGTTATGTTAACATGGTTTTGTTTGTGAGGTAGCCATGATCTCGAAACTGTTAAAGGGAACCAAGGAACTCCCAGTGGGTAAATGTGCAAAAAAATATAAAATACTGTATAAACATGCAAAATAACATAACAATTGTGAGAAATTTGGATATATAGTGAATAAAAAAACAAAGTTAATGTATTTCTCCATTTTCCTCGGAGTGGTAAATGTTTTTATCGACTTTTATAATATTTGCACATTTACTCACTGCAAAGGCCTTGGGTCCATTTAAAAAACTTACCAAAGCCATTGGAATTTATCAGCTGTTTTCACCTTAAACATTTCCACACAAAAGTGATACAAATTTTTCTTTATTTTATCAAATCAGCAAAGGACACATAACCCTCTGTAATGCTTCCAATAAGGGACCCCGATGTGATAAATTTTATGATTTCAAGTTTTTGAGTTTTTTTCTGAGACACAAAGATTGCGTATGTACTTTGTAGGTATTTCATGTAGTTATGAAGTGTATTTTGATCTGGACTGAGGAGGAAACAATAAATTACAGGGCCTGAACTAATAATTCTTAAGACTAGGAGTCGCTTCAATGTATATAGGCAGCCAAACAATGCTTCATTATTACTTATTTGCAGTGCAACTGGCAGTTGGTTTGATCTAATGAGAATCTCTACAGTTAAGATGCCCTATTTATCCAAGTAACCTACTTTTATCTATCTATGTGCTTAGCAGTTTGCCTGGCAGTATATGTATAGCTACTGATTGGAAATCCTGCAGGATGTATTTACAGGGAGGGAGTGTACTGACAGAACTTGTCAAGATGGTGCACCACAGAGGCATATCAAGTCAACAACACATGGCATATCCTGAGGCATGGGTAATATGGAACAGATGTTGATTCATGCCAGCAGACTACACATACATACACCTACACTGGCAAAATAATCAGTGAACATCATTAGAGACATTAAACTAGGCATGAAGTCGATTTTCCATATACTATTTCTGTGTACAGAAAGGTACATAAACCACAAATCTGAGTTCTAAACCTAACACATTACATTTTGATTAGTTTTTTATTTGGTTGTCTTCTGTTTAAAACATTGAAACCAATGTCATGTCCCTTGGGTTGGGTTTGAAAAAAGATCTTTTTTTTATTATCATAGTCAATTTAACTATGCTAATGAGGATAATTCACCATGGGTTCAACGAGGTCATGCTCACCAAAAGAAAACATTTCAAAGCATGTTTTTATGTTTGAAAACAGTCAAAATGAAATGTCAATTGGTTCACTGGAGTAATGCGAACTCCTTAGAAATCGTTCTCAATACCAATAAGACCATACATGTACATAAATAATGCAGTATTTTTATTTAAAGCCTGTGTATTTTAAATATTTTGAAAATAAAATACGTTTTCAGAGTGAACCATTTATTTCTCTTCCATTTATATATGAAACACAATTGACCCTTTTATATTGTTGGGCAGATGGTTTCAGTGTATTTCATGTATATTTTGTCATTATTAAGGCATTGAGTAGGAATTTATTGAGACACTTTGTATTTATAGACTAAAATGGAATTATTTAATATTTTTAAGATGGTGTACATGTATCTCTTCCAGTCCGCAATTACAACAACAATAACATAATTTTTTATAAAACCAGATTTCAAGACTACAAATAGTTATTTTGTGAATAAAATACAGATAAAACAGAAGATGGGGGGATATTATTTGTCTATAAAAGCACCATAAATTAGTTTATTTCGATCATAATTTGCAGTACATATCTTAACTGATCTGCAATATTTCTTGACTCAGGGTGCTAATAAGATATATTGCTCGATCATGGTAAAGTCCGGAAGTTTTCGCGCGCATTTCTGTACATCAACAAGCCAATACAAAAACTTTTTTTGGTGTATAGTACTATAACATAAAATACCTGAGCTTTATATACAGATTCTCCCATTCAGTTATAAAAGTATAGAACTAGAATGGTCAATTATTCATCTGAAGGGATGTTCAGGAAAAATAATCAGACAACAGCAAGACAAATACTAGTAGATAATACTAGCACAGAAGTGTTCATATTCCTTGATTGGAAATGTTCAGCTGACAAGTTCAACAAATGGCTTATTATTTGAACATGGGATTCTCCTGAATGATAATTTAGAGAACATAATGCTTACAATTTAAAACCACAGGACCTTTTTATAGGACTCTATAGCTATTCATCAACACAGCAAGCTGGGTGTCTCAGGCAAGCCTGCAAATAGTGTGTCTGTGATTTGCAGAATGAGGTCCCCAGAGTGGGCCAGCATCACCAAATTCACCCTTGGGAACTTCATTCTGCTTAGGCCTCAACTGCTATGGGAGACCTACCGGTAGGATCAGATTGAAGTTCCCCAGTTGAAGTTGGTTATGTTCACCAATTAGTCACCTCGATGATGCTTTTATTTTCTGCAAATTGGGGGATTTAGAAACTTCCTAGAAGTGAAAAGAGACTATAAAGATACTTCACAGAAGATGAGGCCTAAAAGCAGAATGAGGTCCCCAGCGGGTGAATTTGGTGATGCTAGCCCACTGTGCAGGATAGCATCACTAAATTCACCCTCCCGGGACCTCATTCTGCAAATGACAGACACACTATTTGCAGACTTGGTCTCAGGCAAGTATTCTGTCAATGTTTCAGCCTGACAGAAATGAAGCCATAAATTTAAGCGATTGTGCATCCAATTGACAGATGCTGCCTTTCGCAATCCCACAAACCAATTCCAAATTCTTGCGGTTGCAAACAAAATGCTTTGATGGACACCCGAGTGTCATCCATCACAAAGAAGAAATTACATCAGCGTAATCCACAGAACACGGAGTTCATTATCTAACGTCTTTGAATAATTCGATAATTTTGATGCCATGTCTGATAAAGAATATTGTGGCAGTTCTATAGAGAGATAAACTCATAGTTCAGACTTTTTATTGATTGGATAATTTTGTTACCATGGTACTGTCACTAGAGAGTTTGACAATGGTACAGAAAATTCAATTTAGGAAATATATCTGTTTTATAATTTATAATGAGAACAAGACAATATTCTTGAAGTCGAAGCAGCTTACAATATTCAAGGTTACTGTAAGGGAAGCTCTAATATTGTTTGGCGTTTTCTGAGTTGCACAGATAAAACTAGATGTTAGACTGTCCCAATGGAATTAAGAATACCCTCATAGTGCAAATGGGCTAAATTAAGGGTAGCCATTTTAATATATCTGTGCCAAGTTTAAAGGGGTACTGTACAATAAATCCGGCCATTTATGCAACCATCTTTTTTACATTAACAGAATACATGCAACAAATGAATGAATTTGAGGCCATGGATTTTAGTGCAAAAGACAATCATGTGCACTATGAACGATGCAAACAATATTGTAATTATAATGGAAATGAATACATGTACATGGCTGGAGTCATAAATCCATTTTCATTATAATTACCATGTTGATTGCATCATTCATAGGGCACATGAGTGTATTATGCACTATTCCATGGCTCAAATTCATTCATTTGTTGCATATATTCTGTTGAATGTAAAAGGATATGGTGCCATAAATGGCCTGATTTAGTGTACAGTACACCTTTAAAACAAAATGAAATACAAGCTCGGACAAAATTATGTATGTTGCGAAAAACTTACGAATTAGTCGAAAAAGGGGCTAATTATCTCCACTAAAAAGGTTGGATCGAGCTCACGATCAATGGTGCACAGGTTTGCATGGTAGTAAATATATGTGCCAAGTTAAAACAATATTGACCGGAAAATGTAGGAATACAAGCTCTGACGAAATTATGCATGTTGTGAAACTTTTGAAAGTCGAAAAATGGAGATAACTCCACTAAAAAAAGTTGGACGGATCTCATTATCACAGGTTTCCATCAGGTTCCATGGTATTAATTAAATATCAGTGGCAAGTTACAAAAATAATTACTGAAAAATGAAGAAATACAAGCTCGGACAAAGTTGCAGACAGTAAGATGGGTAGACAGACAAGCTGATTCCAGTAACAAAATAGGCTAATAATTGAATGGACGAAACCTGTAGTACAGTAATGCCCTAAGTAATCAACTCCTTAACCACAGCAGAATTATGCGTAACTTTTCAGGATTTAGTCGGAAATATGGCTTGTTGCCATTCATCGGAATTCTCTCCCCAACAAGCCATATATTTCCAAACTAAATCCTGAAAAGTTACCCATAATTCTGCTGTGGTTAAGGGGTCGATTACTTAGAGCATTACTGTATGTGGGTATCCATTACCACATGCTGGGCTATCACCATACCAAAGCATAACCGTATTTGATGATCCATGTCTGAATTACAAGCTGATATGATCGTACAGAGACAATAATCACAAATTTGCAAGTCAAATGAGGGCCTGGTAAAAATGAATGGACGAAACATGTAGTAAGTTGATAACTTTCTACCGAACTGTGCTATCACCATACCAAAGCACAACTGAATCCAATGATCCTTGCCCAAGTTGCAAGCTGAAATTTTCTTTCGAACAAAAAATTCAGAAATTTTCAAGTCAATCAAGGCCCATAACTCTGGTAAAAATTAATGGAAGAAACAGGTAGTATGTGTATTATCCTTTCCCCTGACCTGTGCTATCACCATGCCAAAGAACAACAAAATCCAATAATTAATACCCGAGTTACAAACTGAAATATTTGTACAGACACAGTCAATCAAGGGCCATATAACACCTGGTAACACTGGTAAAAATTAATGGACAGAACCAGTGGTTATCCTTTCCCCCAAACAATGCTACACCATGCCAATTAAAGGATAACAAAATCAGATATTTAAAACACGAGTTACAAGGCGATATGCTCAGACCGACTGACATATAGATAGACTGACAGACAGATGGCTATATGCCCTAAACCTCCTCTGGGGGTCGGGGACATAATAAATGTGGAAGGAGGGATAAAATAGGTCGATTATAAATGAAATACCGACTTTATTTTCTCTGGAAAATTCATAGAAATTTTTCAGATGTTTTCAAGTTTTCACTTTTAAGTGAGGCAAACCAGGGCAAACTATCTTTATTTTACGGGATAAGATATAGACTAAACAAGAAATTAAGAAGGTGTCTTTCAATTGCACATATTGATCAAAACATGTTATTTTACACACAAGAATCCCTGAAGGTTCACCCTCGCATTTACTTTTAAATAAAAGGATATACAGGTTCAATAAAAATTTGCCTGAATTGTGAATTTTTGATATCAATTTTGATTTCATAACTTTGACACACTATGTTTTGATGCTCAATTTTTCAATTGGTGCATAAAATAATATACATGTAGACTCTACCACTCTTGTAGGCTTTACCATTATGAGGTATTTCCTCAAAATAAGTATGTTGTGGTACCTAAAATTAATCACTAAACCTGTCTTCTGTGTACATCATAGGCCTGAACAATGGATCAATATACATGTTTAGTTTATTAAGTTTACAACTACTTCATTGACTGACCAACTTAACAATGAACAAAATAGAATGCTCCTGATGAATAATTCAGCAGGTAATTTCACATAAACAAGAGAACTGCCTAGCAAAAACAATAGCTGACATTTGCTCCAATATGTACAATCATTATTCAATAGATTGACATAGAAGCACACCTACCAACACAGAGTGCAGGGACAAACTGCATCAAGTGCATTCAAACTCAATTCTCATGACATGAAAAAACATCTGTGAACAAATATAGTGTGTGGGAAGTCTATGTGTGAAACAAATTTGCTGGGTGAAAAAAACTGTAAATATGGCAGGAAGCCTGATGAATTCCAATTACTGCCAGGATATTAAATTCTGCAACTGTCTCTAACATAGTAGGGACATCAACTGTAAAGCAAGCTTATAAGTTTGGATACAATAACTATTGTGTCAGAAATCATGTACAGCAATGCCCTAAATAATTGACTCCTTAACCACAGCAGAATTACGGGTTATTTTTCAGGATTTAGTTGGAGATATGGCTTGTTGCCATACCGATGAATGGCAACGAGCCATATTTCCGACTAAATCCTGAAAAATTACCCATAATTCTGCTGTGGTTAAGGAATCGATTATTTAGAGCATTACTGTATAAGACTGTGTGGTTAATCCAATCATTATTGAATGGAGTATTAGCTGACATTTTACAAATGAAACAAGAGCATCACTAGAGCGTGGCAAAATACGCCCTTTAGCCATTTCGAATTGTACTACCACAAAAACACACATACCAGCTTTGGTTCAAATCAAATAATCCAAACATGAGTTATCAGTCGGAACCGAAATGTTATTAAATTGGTCAAATTCTAAGTTGAAAAAGGGCCGTAACTCATGTAAAAATAATTGGACGGAACACATATTCGAAAGTGGCCTGTAATATTTAGCTGGAAAATACACATACCAACTTTGGTTCGGAAAACAAAAATGTTAACAGACAATCATATTCTTAGTCGTAAAAGGGCCTTAACTCATGTAAAAATAATTGGACGAACCCATTTTCGAACTTGGCCTTAATTTTAGCTGGGAAATACACATACCAACTTTGGTTCAGATCAAATAATCCAAACTGGAGTTATCGATTGAAAAGCAAAAATGTTAGCGGACGGATGAAAACGATCAATGTCCTGTTTTAAGTTTTATAAATTAACATACCGGTAGTAATGGTTCTTGGTTAAACTTAGCAACTGAATATTGCTCATTGTTCTCAATTTAATATTGCTCTCACTAGATACTTAAGAAGTTATGCAGTATTCTGAGCCAAAAATTCAGGGCTGTCACAATGGTGATGTTTTCCTATTGATAATAAACATATATTTTTGTTGATATATGTACATGTAAATATACCACAGCCACCACAAGAAGACCATATAAAAGATTAGGTTAATATTCTTACACATATTAGTTACCATGAGTTAAATTAGAAGCAAACATATTTGAAGCAATGAACACTCATAAGTCGGTGCCTCCATAAATCTGATAGGTTAAATCCAATTCCATCATATATTTAATATACAATGGTGTGGACTAGATATATGGGGCAGTTAATGGAATTTTTAAATTGTGTTAACCTGATTAAGTAAAACAGGGATAAAAAGCCTCTGTAATCATGAAAACAATATTATACAAAGAGTGGGTAGGTTTGAATTAGCTAATTATCTTGTTCTTTAGCGAAAAATGTTTGAAAGAGTTACGAAAATTAAAGAAATGAATGTTAAGGACTAGCCGACCTAATTTTTTTCCTAAGAATACTCATTCATTATTCACAATTTTTTTTACTGTTCTCTGGTGGATGAAGTAACTGATCAAAGTAAATTATTTATAGAATAACATCTCAAAATTGTTGAAAAAAACAATCGCTATGTGTTCAACACCAGGTTTCTAATTTCATGATAATAATTGAGGTCCACCCTTAACCCTTTCATGATGGGAGCTGCGCTTGTGCGGCATTAAAGATCCTGTGCCAATGCATTCTCTTATAAATGTGAGTCTCCCATAGGGACCCTCGTATATATAGGAGAATGCACTAATTGCTTACAAGGTCAAGGTAAATATTGTTAGGCCAATGCATTCTCTTATACATGATAGTCGCCCTACATGTATGTGAGACTTGTATATATAAGGACATGTTTATATATTTTTTTGGGTGATCCACCTACAACGGTTACCTAGTAATGACAGGTCACCATAATTAAATCACAGAAGAGTCAATCAGTTTATTTGGATAGAGGTGTACGAGCAAATTATAGGTTCCGAAATTAAACCAATGAACAAATTGGACCCACATCCTATGTCCAATACACGATCTATTGATTTTTTTTATTGTTTGTGCTGTTGGTGTCTGATGATTGAAAAGTATCCAACTGAATCATTGGGGTCTGTGATGAATCAGCAAAGTAGCAGCATCATTATCCACAGACTCCCATCAGTACTGAGGTGTTGATCACACACACGCATGCCATCGGTGACCAACAGTGGATTCTAAATTGTTGTATCTGCCTAAAAATCAAATTTTACAGGAGACACAATCTGCCAATAACTTTGCACAATAATCCTTTTTATTACATGATCCTACCCTTATTCCATTCAATAAACCCATTTTATAAATTGTGATATTAAACGTTCGTTTAATAACAGGAAAAAAAGCCAGGTGACTTCCGGTTTGTTATCTGTTTACATTCTGTATGCTACGTCTCAAAATACTATGGCTTCCAATATTTTTCACACAAACTATAATGAATGAAGAGTTTGAAAAATTAAGTCATTAAATATACCCCATTAAATATGCCAAACAGTCTTTATTTATCTGGGACTATTTCTTTACGCGGGCATACAATGCATAGTTACATGAAACGTCATTGCATGCCTTTAATATAGAAGCTGATGTTAGTTTCGCATCCCATTTGTTGATTTAAGTATGTTTTGTCAAGGTATTGGATCATGTAATAAATAGAACCTACAACTCGTCCCCAGTTTGTAGCGGAATTTACAAAACTCGTCCAGTAAATTAGGTCTGGACAGAGCCTGCTATAAACTGGGGACTTGTTATACATGTAGATCCTCTATATATCACAGTTGTTATAAAAGATGAACTGTCATATTCATATATTTCCTAGTTGATGAGAAAAATGTGATTTTATGATGTTATTTAAAATTTCTGACATTGCTTCAACAAGTTGCTTGCCATTGCTGACTGCTAAAGCCAATCGGAGGATTGTACTTTTTACTTTTTTACTTTTACATGCTTATAAATCTTGTTCTGAACCTCAGTGAAATTAAAACCAATTATTGCAAAAATTTGCCGAACATGACAGATAATATATCTCTCTAGTTCTAGCAAATTAGATAAGACAGACAACTTTTAGACTACACAGCATCGGATAATTGATCAATAACAAATTACAAGGGGGCAATAAATCACTATTTTAACTATTTGTTGTAACAATCAATGGATGTGACCTCATAAAACATTCATGATGGAGCTGTCTCACACTTGTCTCCAGGGTCCAGAATGCTTAGAGTTTTTTTTACTTCTGCAGTAAAATGTCACAGTGAAAATAATGTACTTTGGCATGTTTTAGATAGTTTGATATATTGACATTTAATGCTGTTTTTTGCTCGTAAATTGCTTTTCATGAGGTTGAGATGGAAGGGCATGTTTGTGCTTTGAAAGTTACCAGCAGTGATATTGTCAGCTTGTCTGTGATCTCATACAGCAACTGATTGCCATAGTCAAGCATTATTTGATTTTGACATAAAATTGTCTCTCTATGCATTGTCAATTACCAAAGCCAATCATTGAGGTGTAATTTTTAACAAATACTAGTACATGCAAGCTTATCTAGTTGGATTTTATCCTCAGTGAGGTTAAAGTCAATTGTTGGACAAATTTTCCCAACATGACAGATAATATATCTCTCAAGCTGTAGCATCTATACAAATAAAACCGCTGACTTTGCAGTACAGTCCAGATGAAACTTGAGCACAGAAAACACGTTGGTACCTCAACAAAAACAACATGTTCACAGTTTATTACTCCGGATAAGTTGATAATACAATGTTTTGGAGCTTCATCTTTCAATTGGTATATAATATGCATATATTTTATATAATGTGATCTGGGGGTTTGAAAATTAAGTGGGCCTTTAAAAGCAATTGTTGGGACAAATTTTCCCAACATGACAGATAATATATCTCTCTAGATGTAGCCTATTAGATAAGACAGACAACTTTTAGACTGCAGCATCTATGTTAGATCAATAACAAATTACACATGGTAATAAATCTCTATTTCAACTATTTGTTGTAACAATAACTGAGTCTGACCTCATAAAACATTTGTGATGAAGTCGTCTAGGGGGTCCAGAATGTCTATGATTACATTGGCCGAAAAGTGAAATTTATTGGTCAGAAAGTAGTTTGGTTGGCTAAATTACAGTTCTGTGAGTGAGATTGAAAGAGCAAAATGTGTCGTCTGTTGGTAAGATTATGTGACAAATGACTTGACTTAGACACAATATCCCTGTCAGTCTCTAAGATTTATCACCTGAGGCCAGCCAATTTCTATCAACGCTTATCATGATTGAATCTTGGTATTATAAGAATAGATGGTATATTTGAATATACCGTATATGGCAGACACAATGACTGTTTATGGGCCTGGAATGTAATAAACACTATATGCCAAGTTCCAGGATGTTTATAGAAGGTCTAAACATATTACAGACATATAAATAAATGATCAATAACCTGAGTAAATTTGTGAACTCAATTTCTTTTAGTTTCTTTCTAGACTGCTATATATATACCACATTATTTAGGTACTAATACAGTAATGCCCGAAGTATATGACCATTTAAACAGTGCCAAAATTAATTATGGGACATTTTTCAGGATTTAGTCTGATTTAGTCGGAAATATGGCTTGTTGCCATTCATCGGAAAGCTCTCACCGAGAGCTTTCCGATGAATGGCAACAAGCCATATTTCCGACTAAATCCTGAAAAAATTCCAATAATTCTGCTGTGGTTTAGGGATCGATTATTTAGGACATTACTGTACTTAGTAAGGTAGCACTGGGGTAAACCACACACAAATAAATTTTAGATCCTCACAGTTTGAACATTTCCTGCCACTGAATGAATGGGAATCCTATATATTTTGCATTAGTAATACCAGACCCCCTCCAAATTAAGAATAGACCATACCAATGTATACATATGTACTTCTATAAATTAATGGGAGAAACCATTTAGTAATGAAGCTCAATGATTTATACACAAATGTACATCCCATGATTTCCCGAGTTCAACATACATGTACTTAACAATGGAGAGGTTTAGGTTGTAAAAAAGCAAACTTCAAACTTGGGTTGCTGATAGCTACCGACTCAGCTATTCACATGATGGAAAGATTATCCCATTTTGCAGAAAATTGTTTAGATCATTCAGAGTCCATATGGCAACTTCAAACTTGTACAAGTTTGTAGAAATAACCCAATGCATGTAGTCGGCATATACTGTTGTCTTATAGTATGTCAACAAGAGATTCACGTGTCCACCAAAATTACACATGTATACATGTGAACATCGCTTTAACTCATCTTGCGACGTGCATGGATCTTGATACATATTAAATTGATAGCTAAGCGAGTGTATTGCGATTGTGAGGCAGCAAGTAACACAAAGTTCGCAGCTATGATTTTGACACATAATTGATATCCGAGAAGCGCCAACTTACCAACATACGTCGAGCATTCGCGCAGGTATATCATGCGATGCTATCGCGCCAATATTAATTGTTTCTATGGCAACCAAAGTTTGCCGTTTTACAATCAACACCCCTCTAAAATCGTAAAATGCATGTACATGCTAATCACACATCACATTCAAAGTCCAAGACATTCATATATATATAGAAGTGAGAAAAACGAAAGCATAAAGCAAGCAGGAATGATATATACATGTATTACATATAGATATATAGCAAATAATGAAGGATGAGGACTGCAGCTATACATATATATTGTAGCAGAAATAACCAGTCAAAACAAGAATAAAATTGACCAATGACAAAGATTTGATCTGTGTTCTAACACTCGTTCTATTTGATGCCACCAGTAGCATGTAAAGCTGGCACATTATCTTCAGAAAATGGTATTTAAATTTTTATTTCTTATTAGAAAGCTTATTTGAATATACAGAACACAACGCAAATCTTTTAATGAATAAGTTGAGTTTTGGCCTTTTATTTATCGAAAAATATTTCATTCCATGGACCAGCCTTAGTCTAAGATTCTTCTCTATTTTCGATTGACCCTTTCTTTACCAAAGTAAATACTCATTGACAAGTAGCGGTTCCCTATTCTGTATTATCCGTTTGTCTGCTTATACAGTAATGCCCAAAGTATATGACCCTTTAACCACAGCAGAATTATGGGAAATGTTTCAGGAATTAGTCGGAAATATGGCTTGTTACCATTCATCGGAAAGCTCTCACCAAGAGCTTTCTGATGAATGGCAGCATGCCATATTTCCGACTAAATCCTGAAAAATTTCCCATAATTCTGCTGTGGTTTAGGCGTTGATTTTTTAGGACATAACTGTATTTCCTGTACATGTGTCCAGATGGATAATAAACCATTCCAATGTATACTTTTAGATTTAGATTGAAAATCTACAATGTCACAAATCATTGACAGACTACAGTATAAAGCTCTTTTACTCGTCACTGAAAAATATAATCCCCAGTAGCACACACGGTGGGGAATCACATGGTTTCGAGGTTGGTGAGTACCACGCATTCAAAATATGCAAACGCACAAAAACATAATGCATGAGAAACTGACACAAAACATAGCATTTTGACTGTTACGAGCATATCCTAGTTTATTTTTAAAACAAGTTCATAACTTATTTGTTACAAAATATGCGGTAGTTTTCTATAACATTCTGACCCAAGTTGCCAGTCGGAGGTTCGTGAATACACCAGTCCATAGACTCCATACACCTTGGAGAATCCTTCGACTGACAACTTTGGTCAGAATGTTATTGCAAACAAATGAGAACTTGGACACAAATGAGGTATCAGCTTGTTTGAAAATAGTGTGGCATTATGCTCGCAGCTGGCAAAGTACTATTTAATTTATCATTATCCTAGTTTATTACCCTTTTTCGTTTCTGGTTGCATTTTCAATGGTCTCGGCCATTTTGAATGTGTGATACTCAAAGCCACATGATTCCCCACCGTGGCACAACAACCGTATAATCTGTCAAAGAATTATCGCCAAAAATCCTGATTTTGTTTCACATGAGTAGGGATCACATATAGTATAGTATGTTTCATGTCGAGCTGTAATGTTATGAAACCGATGGGGAACTGGTGCATAGATTTTGTTTTGAAATAGAACATAGTTTAATATGTGCCAACCAGGAGTTCATTTTGACTGGTAAAAAAGCACTATTTAAAGCCACACATAGTAATTGAGCTTCCTATTACATGTATGTATATATACCATTGAAAGAGCCATATGTGTTGATAAATAATATTTAACCCTTTCTATACTAAATACTCATTGGTACCTAAGGAAATGTTCAGATAATAAGTTCAAAGAACTACCATAGCTGGTTTGTTCCAGGGATTTGACCTCTTCAACTCATCCTGAAACTAGGGCCAGATTAATTCACTGTCCTGATAATATTTATTGAACATGTGGGGTATCATCAATCAGGCGAAACTGCTTTGATCAGCTTACCATATTCGATCCAGATGTTTACCATGGTAATCCAAGGGTGAATAATGGGGACCCCCCCCTTCCCCATTAATACTTACTTGATAGACATATTTAAACCACATAAATGCCATAGCTTCATATATTTTAGTTCTAAAGTGCTAGTATGCATTGATGATCTTATTTTAATTAACAGATAATAACTAAACATTTGTTTTGTAGGATAAAATATACATCTGGTTGAAGAAAATATCTTGTGACTTTTCAAAACTTTCAAAGGTACATGTATTTCTGTTATTCCAAGAATATTTGAATTTTTTTGGGATGTATTAACCCAACACTTGCTTCAAGGGCAATTATACAATTTCAAACTGATATGTAAAAGTGTAATTTTTTTCCCCAGACAGGTGATTAATGATTTATTTTCCATAACATTTTCAGAACTGGAGACAGTTATCTGAATCCCCAAAACAGGGACCATGCACCATATTCAGAAATAATAGCTTTTAAATTATTATTTTTTTTTTTTATTGAGATGCCACCAATTTTTTATGTACTTGTTTCTGCATATGATGTTTTGGAATAGTGGCGGGAACATTTTTGAATTCCAAACTGTTGTTATGCTAAACATTAAAGCTGGATTATCTCGCTTCCCTTGTGTGTATCAGAATGGGTCTGAGGTTCCTGCACTTTCCATCTGTTGTGTGTTCGATATCCAATACTCTGAGTACTCTGACCACCAAGGAATTGTCTCCAAACAATTAATAGTTGTACAATATTTTGTTAAACAAAAATTTCAGTCACCCGTCCGAAATGAGATTATACGATATTTTAGAAATAACAACTCAATAAATAGGTGAAAAGTATTTTCAAGATGATCATGGGGCACACACTCTAAATATATTGTGTAATTTGACACGGAGAATATGATTATGCAAAAAAGTTTTTCCCGCCAAAAACGGGTATACTTCCTTTTGGAAACCCACCGAGGATATAAACCCTGGAATACAGAAGGCTCAAATACTATGTGTGGCTTTCAAGCAGCTAACAAGAACCAAACGGAAATATATTTCAAGGTTTTACAGAACAAACCTTTGTCTTTAGCCAGTAGGCTGAAGGACGCAGCCTCCTCGGGGTTAATCTGCCCAAGGCTCCCTCTGATAACCTCAATTGGGGTTGTTGTTGTTCGCGATGTTGTGCTAGGTGTGGTGGTTGTTGTTGTGGTGGTGGTAGTAGTAGTTGTTGATCTGGGCCCCATACCTATAGATTCATACAGTGAAATGGCTTATCAATTGATGAGCTCTTTGACTTGTACATGCGACAATTACTATAAATGAAAGTATTACTTACAACAAACAAAAAACTTCAAACAGTGTGTTCTTCTTATTATTAATGAGAACAAGTTTCTATCATTTTTTTTAATTTATCAGTGAGAATTTATAAAATTATCTGTATCAATTTATGGAATATGTATGGCATGAGCCATTCATAAAATAAACACAAAATATCTAGACGCAAAAAGTAGAACCCCACACATGTATGTTTTTCCAACTTCAAAGTGTGTTTTATTGGTAGTAATTTTCTGAAATAACCAAGATCTGTAATATCAGCATCTTCAATGTCTATCTATCTGTCTTTGTTTCTACATGTATTTAAGGGATTATTGATAGCCATATACATGCTGAATCAAGACATGAATTCTTCATTATCTGAATATCATTACCCCCCACCCACTAGATACAATATTACATTCCTCCACCATTTCCACAACACCACTAATGAACCCAAATAAAAATAAAATACCAGTATGCAAGTATATGTAGCAAATCTGAATATATGGAATCCCCTCGCTTCATACATGATTTCTAACTCAGCAGATATCAAAATTATCATTTCCCAAACATACAGATACATCTCTGTAAAAACATTACCACATCCCCGATGCTACTAATGAACACATATAAAATAAAACATCAGATACAGATATAGTAATGCCCTAAATAATCGACTCCTTAACCACAGCAGAATTATGGGTAATTTTTCAGGATTTAGTCGGAAATATGGCTTGTTGCCATTCATCGGAAAGCTCTCACTGTGATTAATTTTTCAGGATTTAGTCAGAAATATGGCTTGTTGCCATTCATCGGATAGCTCTCAGTGAGAGCTTTCCGATTAATGGCAACAAGCCATATTTCTGCCTAAATCCTGAAAAATTACCCATAATTCTGCTGTGGTTAAGGAATCGATTATTTAGTGCATTTATACTGTAGAGCAATTTAAATGCCCCTTTGAAGTATTTCCTGCATCCATACATGATTTCTAGTCCCTACAGATAGGAACAAATTGACATTTCTATGATATCATCAACCTACAGATAATGAACATTCCTCACCATTTCCATAACCACACTAAAAGGACACGCACATAAAATTAAAACATCAGACCTGGGTATGATTGTGGATATAGCAACTTAAATACAGTGATTCCCCATGAGTAATCACTTAAACTAACACTTATGTAGCAATTTTCGGATGACATTGAAAGAAACTTAATTCTGGAATATGCAGTAAATCCCTTGTGAAATCTATAGAACAAACACCCCTTGCACAAAATGAGGATGAGCATAAAGCCCACTGTTTAGAATAGGAATTAATATCCAATCAATAAACATTTACTGTGTCTGATATTGATGCATGCTGTTACAATGGATTTACATTCTACCCTGAGAATGTACAGTGGTTCTGTATGGGACTAATGGATTTCCTGGCCGTTTTCCACTCAACATATACCGGCACATATGCCTGACAATAGCACCGCCATGTCTATATAAACAAAAAGACTTGCTGCTTTGTTTCAAATTGCAGAAATGTACAATTAATAGAGGATTTCTTTCCCTTCTAAATAAAATTAACAGAAATTGTATGTACCCTATATGTACCCTAAATCGGTCCCTAGAATAGATAACAATCAAGTCGTACCTCTATATACTATTAGTTACCCTGTGTTGGACCTGTGTCTGTTCACATACTAGTACAGGTGTTTACCTACACGAACCAGTTATATCCCATGAGTCAGAATAGGATATGGCTGGCTGAGGGTGGGTAACAACCCATACTAAGTGAACAGACACAGGGTAACAAATTTATCTATTTACTTTCGCATGTCAGAGAGAGAGGAGTACTGGTGACTGGAAAAAAAATGATCTTTAGGAATGAGGCTCTCACATGATATGGAAAATTTCTGGAGGGTTGTAATTTACAGAAAGAGGCTACCTCGTAATACAGTAAATTTTTCAGTGGATGGGTTAAAATATCATGGGTTTCAATGAAGATGGCCCCATATTGTGTAGCTAGCGACCTATCATGTAACAACAGAATGGATACCAGTCAATAGATAAATGAGTTTTCACAGAATTTTATTTTGTGATAATGGCTACTTCCTGTATATGTAATTGCTATCATTTTATCACTGTTATGATGATACAGTTCTGGGTAAACCCAACTGAAATATCTACGCAATACTACAGCCAATACTACAGCGTTATAGCTGTTGAGTCTTTGTTTTAACCAGAACTGGTTATGATACTGCAAGTACATATTCACTTTGCAACACAATCATGCCAGTGAAATATAATGCATTATGTCTCAACTTTAAAGGGATGCGTGGCCTTCGCAGTGGGTGAATGTGCAAAAATTATAAAAGTCTGTGAAAAAATCACCACAAGATGAACAGAAAGAAATACTGGTAGATAAAATTTGTTCTTATATTTATTATTGATAACTCTGCAAAAACAACAGTTTGCATGTTGAAACCATTATGTAAACATTACCATTACAGTGCCAGTCATTTTATAAACAAACATTGCTCATGTCAATTGAAATTGAAATTTATTGTTTGAGCGCAGTGCATTCTGTGAAATATGTATCGCAGAAAATAATACGAGCTATAAACTTGCTCTATCCTTAGTGGGTACATAAAAGACAACAGACCCTTTGTACAGAAGAAGAACTTTTGCATGTCGATACTGTGTACCCCCCCCCCCCCCCCCACACATTGCATATCACCTACATGCAGCATGGCACACCATAGAGACTATAGGGCATGTATCATACACAACCAACATCCATGGCTGAGTTATGAAGACGGAAATATCCTGATATATCAGCCAACACAGAAACTTCAGTCATCAAAAAAAATTATTATTTCAATTTTGTCCACATATTAAGACATTGGGGCAACAAATGTTGCTATGTATAAATAATTATATTGATCAGCTCTGATCTGTGCATCTTTTCCAATGAAAAATGTCATTTCATCACTTTTAAGTTAATGGAGGTTTCCAAACATATTCATTAGTGGGCGGAGCTTACAGTGCTAGGAGACACTTTGAGATAACAGTATCTGCAGAACAGTTTAATTAGTTTTTCAGTACCAGCCTATATGCTATAATAACCTGAGAACATACTAGTACCTTCTATTCATCTCTACTTGTGAAAATATGAGGAGTGTCACACAAAATGAACAGTGTTATACAGTAATGCCCTAAATAATCGACTCCTTAACCACAGGATAATTATGGGTAACTTTTCAGGATTTAGTTGGAAATATGGCTTGTTGTCATTCATCGGATCCTGAAAAATTACCCATAATTCTCCTGTGGTTAAGGAGTCGATTATTTAGGGCATTACTGTAAGCATGGATGAATTTCTATCATCAATGCACAAATCAAAATTTCATTGATACATATGATTGACAACAAAATAATTGTTTGAAAATAATAGACAATTTAATATTTAAGTATGCACAGATATCAATATTGGAGGCGAACAAAGAATTTTCAATGCACTGAACAAGCGACAGGCTCAGTCGCTGACTGGTTGAAAATATCTGCAAATAATTATATGATTGACAGCTGTGGAAAGGTCCGTTATGTCTGTGACTGGTTATCTTTCATGAGTTTCATAACAATTCTATTATTGTTGTAAATATGTCCAGATAGAGAGTGTAAACCTTTAACGTAGTGATTTTATGTGTATGCATAACTGTGATGCATAAATGAACATGTGTTACAGACCATATAAACAAAGAGCTAAATTTGACGAAAAACAGAAAAAGATATAAATGTATAGGCAAGCGGTTCAAAAATACATGTTTTTATTGCAGCAATATGACAAGTTCCAATACCCTGTATAGATGAGAGCTGAACACAGAAAGATGCATACTGGGCCTTAAAACATATTCAGAAACAAACACGTTTGTTTTACCAAAGTCTGTCTACCAACCCTATTTTTTTGGAGGATTAGAAAAATATTGAAAATGGTTTCAGCCACAAAATGGGAATTAAAAGTGACTGAATTAAAGTGATGTGAAACACTCCGATGGGGTGATCAAATAGAAATGGAGAATAATCTGGCACAAAGTAGTATTTTTCACAAATATTATATCCAAATTGACAACAAACACCGTCGTTCTTATATATTAATTAAATACAGTGACTGTCGATGGCAAAATCATTTTCGTTAGCTTATTGCAGAGAGTAGCGTCCCGAATTGAGAAGTAAATATTTACAATTGCGCGTAGTTCCGACGATGTTTTCTATGGTGTGGTAAGGTCGATTTGTTTGAAATTTCGGCGATGTTAATAGAATGCTATATTCCTCAAGTTGGCATAGCGACTGAATACTAACTTTTTAGTTTCACGCACCCGAATAAGTACATAATATGTCTTTAAAAGTTATTGGATGCTTTATTATACTTGGAGGAGTTCATACAACTACAGTAATGCCCTAAGTAATCGACTCCTTAACCACAAAAGAATTATGGGTAACTTTTCAGGATTTAGTCGGAAATATGGCTTGTTGCCATTCATCGGACAGCTCTCGGGGAGAGCTTTCCGATGAATGGCAAAAAGCCATATTTCCGACTAAATCCTGAAAAGTTACCCATAATTCTGCTATGATTAAGGAGTCAATTACTTAGGGCATTACTGTAATACATGCCTAAAAAGTTATCAAAAACCCATACAGATCATTCTGGTATTAAACTATATTTATAATAGAGAATGCAATTCTGTATTAAATGATATAAAGTTGACATATAAAATACTCAATTTTCGCGACCTGAGTTCCAAATTTTTCTAAATGTACACATAAAGCACATACATTCAGAACAACATGGAAATCAGATTGTCGATTGCATAAAAGCGAGGGAACATCTGACTGACTGGAATTAGCAATTGTGTTATGCATAAGACCTGGTACTAGTAGACTATCAACTACAATCAGTTCTGATGAGAAAATATTGTGTTTGGCATAAAAAGAAAATAATTTATAGAACAAGGCCATGTTTATTGTTCTGAACATGTTTGTTTATTTTTCTTGCCACCATGGAGACATTCGCCCAATTAAAAGTCTTATTTAGAGGCCTGAACTAAATTAAATGGCTTGTTTTTGAATAAAGCATGAACACGTAATATTGCTGTTGTTTTGCAATCAAAGCAAAGCAGAGAATTTGAGCAGAAGCAACATGATCGTACAGGTTTACTTACGGAACTGGCAAATGAATTTGTAGTGGAAACTTCCTTGATGACACATTGAATCATCCCATCTCCATCCATTTGACCGTCTCATTGAAGCACAGTCTTCAAATGATATCAAACCCAGAAATTTGCTTGGTTTTCCAGATCTCCAATAGCTATATGCAATATTTGTGCCTGGAAGTAAAAGTAATGACAGGTGTAAGGAAAAAAAACAGCTGCTTTTTTTAAACTTTCAGCACAGACGTGAGACAAATACTATTTATACATGTAGTTTACCACACCAAGGCAAGAGAGGACTAATACAAAATGCATTTTAATGTTTTACATTGAATAAAAATAACCTTGGGATTTTTCACTCTTTTGGGGGCAATAAATTTTATGACTTTAGTTTTTTTCATTGCGCAAGCATTTCAAATATTTATCACCTATTTTGATCAGCGGAATGTCACAAGAGTGAAAAATTACTAAATTTTATTTGCTGTAGAAATTTTATTATTCCAGATCAGTCATATACATGTACATTGTTTTTAAACAAAATATAGAAATGGTATTCTACCAAATATCCACTTACACACTCTGTAGTAACTTCATCTATTCTTAGGATAATTTTTCTCTCTCAATTTTAATCCATCTTTTCTTTTATAATACATGTGCCAATATTCTTTTCTTTTTTATTTTCTTGTTCTTTTCTCTCTTTTCATTTTTCATTTACTGGTATATTTATAACTGACTCAGATTTGAACATATAACCTGTGATTTTGTATAACAAGACAGTCAATGACTGTGGGGTCGCTCACCAGACTGCAAAGACTGATAAGACTGGGACTGTGGAGACCAAAACAGTGAGCACTTTTCATAATCACTTTAAAAGAAGTAGATTTAAACAGGATATGTGGCTAGAGAGACTTCAAGTATGTAGCTTGGTAAAAAAACCACCTTGAAATTGCCAACTGTACACTACTGATCACTCCCCTCCTCCAGCTCAACAAGTCCCCTCCCGACCGGGATCCAGACTCCCAAGTCTTAGGTTGGAATTTCACAACCGACACCTCAAACTTTCTCAATTGTTGGAAATTTCCAATCTCACAAGCGCCTTTTTCTAAAACCATTTAAACATGTTTGAAGCCCAATTATCCATGGACCCAAAACACAATACATGTATGTCAGACCAATCAGTCAGGTGGTTCCAAGGTAGATGTTTTAATGAATTTGGTATTTCTATGATTTTATTGGACACAAAAGTGTTAACTCCCCATAGACTGCCATTTCTTGACAGGTTGACCTCATTTTAACAAATCTGTATCTCAGTCACTAAAGGATCTTCCTGATTCCTCCATACTATATGTAAGCTAAATAGTCCAAAATCCCTTGAGAAGACATTTTAAGAATTACTATAGAGACATATAGTTATGTCCCTGGTCCCACCCTTTTAACCTGGTGACCCCATCTGAATAAATTTGAATCCCAGACACCAAAGAACCCTTCATACATATCATAAATATCAGTCAAATAGACCTGATGGTCCTTGTGAAGGAAGCATATTAAGAGGGAAACTGTCCTTCGCTTGGCCCCTATTTTACCAGGTGACCCCATTAATCTGAATTGCAGTCAAGGAAGAACATTCCATTCTATATAAGCCAACTAGTTCTTGCAAACATATTTTAAGAATTACTATGTAGTGAAATAGTTAAGTCTCTTGCTCTGCCCTTATTTGACTTTGTGATCCCATTTTCACAAATATGATAAGGATAAAAATTAAGTTCCCCAGTTGAAGTTGGTGATATTCACCCATTGGGCACCTCATTTATGAATTTTATCTTCTGCAAATTAGGGGATATAGAAACTTCCTAGAAGGGAAATTTAACTAACAACAATGTAAATTTGATAGTATAGATACTTCCCAGAAGATGAGGCCTAAGCAGAATGAGGTCGTCAGAGGGTGAATTTGGTGATGCTAGCCTGCTGTGCCGGATAGCATCACAAAAAGCGTGTCTGTTCCTACATTGTGTATGCCTGGCCTCAAGCAACACAATGTATTATACAACAAGCCTTGAAATAGTGTGATAGTGTGTCTATCATTTGCAGAGTGAGGTCCCCAGAGGGTGAATTTAGTGACGCTAAATTCACCCTCTGGGGACCTCATTCTGATAAAGTCCTCAACTGCTATGGAAGACCTAGAATAAAATTGAATTTCCCCAGTTGAAGTTGGTGATGTTCACCCATTGGGCCCCTCAATTATGAATTTTATCTTCTGCAAATTAGGGGATATAGAAACTTCCTAGAAGGGAAATTTAACTAACAACAATGTAAATTTGATACTATAGATACTTCCCAGAAGATGAGGCCTAAGCAGAATGAGGTCCCCAAATGGTGAATTTGGTGATGCTAGCCTTGAATCAAGCTTTGAAATAGTCTGTCTGTTATTTGCAGAATGAGGTACCCAGAGGGTGAATTTAGTGAGGCTATCCTGCACAGCGGGCTAGTATCACTAAATTCACCCTCTGGGGACCTCATTCTGATAAGGCCCTCAACTGCTATGGAAGACCTAGAATAAGATTGAAGTTCCCCAGTTGAAATTGGTGATGTTCACCCATTGGGCACCTCAATCATGAATTTTATCTTCTGCAAATTAAGGGATACAGAAACTTCCTAGAAGGGAAATTTAACTAACAACAATGTAAATTTGATACTATAGATACTTCCCAGAAGATGAGGCCTAAGCAGAATGAGATCTTGAGACTCTAGATACTTCCCAGAAGATGAGGCCTAAGCGGAATAAGGTTCTCAGAGGGTGTATTTGGTTATGCTAGCCTGCTGTGTAGGATAGCGTCACTAAATTCACCCTCTGGGAACCTCATTCTACTAATGCCAGGGACTCTTTGAGAAAATGAAATTAATCTGATTTTAATGACCACTGAGTGATAATATAAACAACAAGGGTGCTTCATTGATAACAGTTAAACACCATTAATCTCATTTATATTATGGATGACATGAATACACTCCCTGGGGACTCTGTCTAAGGCTGCATAAGCTCTCTTTATCTCTCTATCTGCCTTGCCATGTGTCATGTCTATCAGTTCATAGGAGAGTTGCCTTGTAATGGGAATTTAAATAAATATACTTTATTTACCTGTGAGTTAGGATATGAGATAGGGTGGAATGCTGTTGGTTGGGGTGGGGTTCTGGGTCATGTGAGGGGGGTGATATTTTTTGTTTGTATGTTATATTGATCAAGGAGTTCCTGAATTGTTTATTATTTTTTGGGGAATTATGGCCCTGGCTCCACCACTATTTGACCCAGTGACCCCATTTGAACAAATCTGAACCCCAGTCATTCAATGACCCCACATACCAAATATAAACTAAATCGGCTTAATGGTTATTGACAAGAAGTCGTTATAAGAATTACCAAGGAGGAATATAGTTATGGCCCTGGTTTCGCAACTGTTTGACACAGTGACCTCATTTGAACAAATATAAATGACAGTCACCTAGGGAACATCCACCCCAAATATGATCAAAATGCAAAAATGTAATTTTTTGGTTTATAGAGTTATGTCCCTGGCTCTGCCCCTAATTGACCCAGTGACCCAATTTGAACAAATCTGATTCCCACTCACCCAAGGTCCCTCAGTACCAAATATAAGCTAATTCGGCCCAATATTTTTGTAGAAGAAGTCATTGTAAGAAATACTATGAGTTATGGCCCTGGTTTCTCAACTAATTGACCGGGTGACCTCATTTGAACAAATCTGAACACCAGTCACCCAAGGACCCTCCATACCAAATATTAGCTAAATCGGCACAATGGTTATGGACAAGAAGTTGTTGTAAGAATTACTGTGGAGGAATAGAATTATGGCCCTGGTTTCGCAACTATTTGACCCAGTGACCTCATTTGAACAAATCTGAATGAGAGTCACCTAGGGAACATCCACACCAAATATGAACCAATTTGGTATGATGGTTTCAGAGGAGAAGATGTTTTTTAAAAAAGTTGACGGACAGACAGACGGACAGACGGACGGACGACGAGTGATGACTATAGCTCCACCGGAGACTTCATCTCAGGTGAGCTAATAAACTGTAAGATGCAAAAATTGTGTGGTTTATTATTATTTATAATGACTCGATGTGGGAATTGTGGGTCTTAAATAACCCTTTGAATCTAAAGATTTTATTTGAGGACTGAAAATGATGAGTCTCAAGACTCTCTATAGTGATATGGTATTTGGTTACACAGTTGGAGACATGGAAATTTACCAATTCAGGAGAGAGAGAGAGAGAGAGAGAGAGAGAGAGGAACTTGTCTTATACTTCGGTAAGATGCTATGACCACTTACCATCTGTCCACTCCCATCCAGTACCAGACCTATCATGTGCTCCAATCCACACCCCGTTATTCCGCCAGTTAAGATGATTTGTTCCCAACATCTTCTTTATGAACATCATCGTGTCATGGTTCTTAATACTGATGAGTTCCCCTCCCAGCTCCCAGCAATAATCGCGGGCATCATCCCAGTATTTCTCATTGTTAAAGAACATGTAGCAACGTTCGCCATGAGTTGCAACTTCAACCTTTGAATTTCGCACAACTGCTGGACACCTGTATTTCTCATCGGCACTTTGCACTGAAAAATAGGAAATGCTTGAATATTCAGTGACATGAAAAGACCTTCCCATTCTAAGATTGGATTAGAATTCTAGACATTACCCTTTCTACATGTATACTAAATACTTATTGACAAGAACCAGTAGTTCCCTAACAAAATCTTCAGATAAGTCAGGGTTTTCCTCAGGGGAAATAAATAACGCCATTTGCGAAACACGATGGGTGAAAATCTGCATTTCTGTCACTGACCACAATGCTTAATTTAAATGTGAGCAGAGCTGATTACTGATTTCAGGTTGTTGAACAAGTTGATAAAGCTTTTGATTGACAAGGTAATGAGAATCACAGTAGAACTAATAATTTGTTTCTACAATCATAATCAAGCTTGTGACGAAATAGTCAAGCAAATAACAATTTGTCATGCCAGGAAATTTCCGGACATCAGCTGGAAAATTTTATGGCGGGAAAGCTGACAACGTGGTATTGGTTATGTGGATTGAGGCCCAAAGAGGGTAAAGTTACAACCACACATGTCTTTATACCTGCAGATGCTAAACTGGCACAAAGTAGAATACTACAGGTATTACTACAAGTTCCAAACTTTACACATCGAGACGGGAAAGATGACCACATGGCATTGTTGATGTTCCACAGGAGTGAAGATGGGGTCTACTACTGTCAGATCTTTATACATGTACGCGCTTTTCATGGAAACGCATTGGCAGGAAAGCTGACAATGTGACATTGTTGACATGGCGTGAGTCTCTGAAAGGGACCGGGGAAATATTCTACCGTCGGATATTTATACATGACATAAATATCTGTAAACTGTCGCAAATACCACATTATTACTCAACAGTGAACATTTTGCCACTGATCTTCAGAATATAGATTTTGGTGCATCATTTTGTACAGGAGAATGTTTCTGTGGTCGATAGTGATAAGTTTTCATGTCTCAGCGGAATAAAACAAAAATAATTTTGGCTGATCCCCAGGCATGGCTTGGCTGCAGTTTTCTTTTATAAAAATCTTCCTTTTGACTCATATTGATTGTGAATGTATTCAACTGACACTTGTGTGAATGTACATGTATTCATCTGAAAATTCAACATTTCATGAACAGTCACATTTCGTCCCAGGAACTGAGTGCATGGGCAATTTTCTTTGACAACACCAGTCTCTTTGATCTGATGATGGGTTTGACTTTTGCCAACAATGCATTACCCCGAACAGTGTAAACAACTGTCCATGTAGCATGTGCTATTAATCACGTCTTATTCAGCCATTAAGTTCATGATTCTCTGCGACCTGCAACCTGTTAATCATCTGTGTCAGTGGTCGCCCTTTCTGGGGGAAAAAAGTGGTTGAGCTCAGTCTGTGGCAAACACAGAGTCATAGTTGGGGTGGAGAATGGGGCCACTTGATGACCGGCATGATGTCCATGTAGCACGTGCTACTGATCACGTCTTATTCCGGCATTAAGTTCATGATTCTCTGCGACCTGTTAATCGTCTGTGTCAGTGGTTTCCCCTTTTTGGGGAAACCGATGTTGAGCTCGATCTGTGGCAAACACAAAGTCATGGATGGGGAGGGGAATGGGGCCACTTGACGGCGGGCATGATGTAGTAGCAGAAACCATGAATAAGTTCACCAATCACCATAGGTCGTTTGTTGAACTTATTATCTGAGCATTTCCCAACAATGAATATGAAACATTCTGCTCTTGTATTATCTGTTTTTCTGTCTGTTGTCTACTTCTATTACATGTACATGAAAATCCCTCAAAATGAATAACATACATTTCAATGTATAACTGAATGGGAGAATCCACAGTATAGAACGGGTTAATTTGAAAGATTGTTTTTGGCTGGCTGATTACCACTTTAGGAGTTAAACCTGACCCATAATCTTTACAATGTAATGTACATGTACTGGACTACTGGTGCGGGTATCCCTCAAACCACAAAATATTTTAGTGTTTCGAAACCTGTTAAGTATATGTGCAGTAATGCCCTAAATAATCGACTCCTTAACCACAGCAGAATTATGGGTAACTTTTCAGGATTTAGTCGGAAATATGGTGAGAGCTTTCATATGAATGGCAACAAGCCATATTTCCAACTAAATCCTGAAAAGTTACCCATAATTCTGCTATGGTTAAGGAGTCGATTATTTAGGGCATTACTGTAGTTCTCTGTCCACAGTTCCTCTTGACCTTACTGGTACAGGCCTCAAAATATAGAGCTAGACATCTGCAGAATGAGGTCCCCAGAGGGTGAATTTAGTGATGCTACCACACACATTGGGCTAGCATCACCAAGTTCAGCATGGCCTGATATGGGAGACTAAGACATGTTTCCCAGATGATAATGTGCACCTCGATTATACATTGTGTCATCTGCCAATTTTGGGATATAGTGAAACTATACAAAGAGTTTCTAAAGAAACTAAATAACTTAATTTAATTAAGATAATTTAATTTGATAATAAAAATACTTTCCAGATGAGATAACGCCTAAGCAGAATGAGGTCTCCAGAGGATGAATTTAGTGACACTACCCGCACAGCGGGCTAGCATCACTAAATTCACCCTCTGTGGATCTCATTCTGAAAATGTCCAGCACCATATTTTGAGGCCTGATTCCATTAGCACACAGCAGCTAGAAATAACATCCATCTCTTGATACATCGGTCAAACAATGCAGGTGATTTTATGAGATGAATAATAAAGTATTCCTTTTTCATTACTCATATGAACATCTAGTGCTCATATTGACTGTAAGTTCAGACCGCGAGACAGCTCTCATCTTCGAACCAATAATTGGCACCAACACCAAAATCACAAGATGGTCGCCAATTCATCACCCCAGCACCAAGTGACAACATTTTGTTAATTAGTTTTCATGAGACTCCTTTATATTCTGGATACAAACACAGAATTGATCTCATACAAATGTTATCACTCTGTAAAAAGGACACTGGTGGCTCCTAGGCAATCACTGAAGGTCTATAGGTTAGCTCACATCCAAATAGCCCCTGGTCAACCTGCATACCATATATGTATTAGTTACAGTCAATTCCAAAATGTAGGGATGAGTAGAAATCAGCTGAGTTGGTGCAGCCCCGATTTTGAAAAAAATTACCATTAATTTAGGCATTTTCTAATTTCTATCATGGGGACCTTTGTATATTATACTAGTAGTCCATAGAGCGATAGGGAACTTGGACAGTTCATATGCTTAAAGGTACTCAATCCGATTAGATGCTCCTAAACATTATCCAAATTTGATAACTCCTATCTAGAGGTGAACCAAAACAAGCCTGTCAATTTTTCAAAACAATTCTCCAATAAACGCGGGCTGCAGCGATGGATTCAAATTTGAAATCCAAGATGGTGGATGGCGGCCATGTTATTTTCTCCAATTTTGGAGAAAAAATTGATGGCTCCCATCTAGAGGTCACTCTGAGACCCATATGAAGTTTTGTGACAATAGGATGAGGGACGTGGTCGACTCTATAGATGTGGCAAAGGATTTAGTCAAGCCAATAGTAAACTACAAGATGGCTGCTGGTGTCCCATGTTTTTCATCGAAAATCATTCAAATTTGATAGCTCTTACATGTATCTAGAGGTGAGCTAATCATACCTGTAAATTTTTAGAATTCTCCAATAAATTCGGGCTGAAGCATTTTAAATTCAAGATGGCTGCTGATGGCCATGTTTTTTAACGAATTTCGGAAAAAAGTTGATGGCTCCCATCTAGAGGTCCATATGAAGACTGGTGACAATCTGATGAGGGATGTGACCTTTAGGGTGTGCTAACGGAAATTGTTGATGGACGGACACACAGACAAAGTAAAGTTGAGCTAAAAAATGCTTCCTCATTTCTACATATACAGGTATATATATATATATATTCCGGTATTATATCTCACGTGATATTCTTGCATACCGATTGGCTACACACTGCTATACTTTTTCTAGTGTTGAAACGATTAGCGTTTTTAAGGAATCGACTACTAGTCGACTAGTCGCACCCCTTCTAAGAGTTCCTGTTTCTATGCCCATATGACGTATAAAAAGGGCCATGTGGCATCGCAGTTTTGAGTATCCAACTCTTCGTTTCAGAATGTTAAAACAGAAAGCACGTGAACTATATAATCTCCCGTTTTGCCCGTAAGTCTCCCAATTTGATGTCTTAAACCCGGCTCTCCTGCAACCTCCATATAATCTCATGGTTTGGGAAATGCAGGTAAGAAAACATTTTATATAAACAAAATTGTCGGCGGTAACCAGGAAATAAATAGGCAAGTCTCGTTAGTAAGTCTCGCTAACGAGATGTCGGGTGTGTTCTATTGTCTCTCTGAATTGGCGCCTCATGTCGCGGGGGAGGGGGGTATGGGTATTAGAATGATCTAGGATCTATTCAGTTACTGAGTTGACTTTACCAGCTTGACATGTCACGAATTATGTTTTGTATATCATTGAAGCCATTTTGTTGCATCATTACTCTAGTATTACACGTGCCACAGTGAGAAGTTATCACTGGTCAATTGCGTCCCATTGAACTAGACAGTATTTCGGTAGGCAGCGACACTTCGTGTCTTTGATGATCAACATAAAAGAAACCGCACATACATGTGCATACATTGGATTCAGTTCAGGTCATGGAGTTCACCGCCCGTGCATGACTGTCAGTGGCATCGTTAAAGGAACAATGCAATAAGCTCTAAGAAGTTAATATGTATTAACTGTTACAGATTACGTGATAATATTGCCATGCAATGGCACTGCTGTCATGATAGCACTTAGGTAGTGCTTTTTCTCTACTAGTCGACTAGCATAACTCGGGATCGACTAATTTAATAATCGCGTCGATTTCGACTAATCGATTAATCGTTTCAACACTAACTTTTTCTGATAGAATTCTATTCACTTACTATAGAGGAATATTTTATATCAAGTGACAATCTAATCTTATTGCATGCTCGTGATCTGTTGCTGGAAATTAACTTTTTCCAATAGTTCCTATACATGTACTTCTGTCCCCAACACGATAGTCCCCTTTCTAACTTTAGCACATGCATTATCACTGTGGAAAACCAGAAATCTATTTCTAGCATGCATGCTATTCCGGGGAGGCAATTTTAAAGTCATCTCCGCCTCGCTGGAAAAGTTCAAAATGTTTGCCCGAAATTTCATTGTAATTGATAATGAAAGTGTCAATGACACTGTAGCTCAACTTGGAAAGGGAATAATTTAATATATTACAGTCAATGGAGCGATTAGGAATGTGGAAAGTTGAATGTCTAATACTAGTTTATAGACATGAAGAGAAAAGTAAAATCAAAGATGGCTGCTGGCGGCCATGTTTTCGGCCGAATGACCCCAAAATGAGTCGTTCCCATCTACATGTCATCGTTAACATCCATGACAAATTTTATGACGATCAGACTAAAGGTACGACCTGTGGCCCGTGCTAATGGATTAAATTTTGAAATCCAAGATGGCTACTGGCGGCCATGTTTTTTGTCCGAATGACCACAAAATAACTCGTTCCCATTTACATTCCAATTTCAACAGCCATGAAAATTTTTATGATGATCAGACTAAAGGTACGACCTGTAGCCCGTGGTAAAGGATTTAGTCATAGAAAGAGTAAAATCCAAGTTGGCTGCTGGCGGCCATGTTTTTTGGCCAAATGACCCCAAAATGACTCGTTCCCATCTACATGTCATTATTAACATTCATGACAAATTTTAAGATGATCAGACTAAAGGTACAACCTGTAGCTCGTGCTAAAGGATTTAGTCATACAAAGAGTAAAATCCAAGATGGCTGCTGGCGACCATGTTTTTGGCCGATTGACCCCAAAATTACTCGTTCCCATCTACATGTCATTGTTAACATCCATGACAAATTTCATGATGATCAGACGAACAGTACGACCTGTGGCCCGTGCTAATGGATTAAATTTTGAAATCCAAGATGGCCGCTGACGGCCATGTTTTTTGTCCGAATGACCCCAAAATGACTCGTTCCTATTTACATTCCAATTTCAACAGCCATGAAATTTTTAATGATGATCAGATTAAAGGTACGACCTGTAGCCCGTGGTAAAGGATTTAGTCATACAAAGAGTAAAATCCAAGATGGCTGCTGGCGGCCATGTTTTTTGGCCGAATGACCCCAAAATGACTCGTTCCCATCTACATGTCATTATTAACATTCATGACAAATTTTATGATGATCAGACTAAAGATACAACCTGTAGCCCGTGCTAAAGGATTTAGTCATACAAAGAGTAAAATCCAAGATGGCTGCTGGCAGCCATGTTTTTCGGCCAAATGACCCCAAAAGTACTCGTTCCCATCTACATGTCAATATTAGCATCCATGACAAATTTGATGATAATGAGACAAACAGTACGACCTGTGGCCCGTGCTAATGGATTAAATTTTGAAATCCAAGATGGCCGCTGGCGGCCATGTTTTTTGCGCGAATGACCCCAAAATGACTCGTTCCCATCTACATTCCAATATCAACAGCCATTACAAATTTTATGATGATCAGACTAAAAGTAGGACCTGTAGCCCGTGCTAAAGGATTTAGTCATGCAAAGAGTAAAATCCAAGACGGCTGCTGGCGGCCATGTTTTTGGCCGAATGACCCCAAAATGACTCGTTCCCATCTACATGTCATTGTTAACATCCATGACAAATTTTATGATGATCAGACTAAAGGTACGACCTGTAGCCCGTGCTAAAGGATTTAGTCATACAAAGAGTAAAATCCAAGATGGCTGCTGGTGGCCATGTTTTTGAGCCGAATGACCCCAAAATGACTCGTTCCCATCTACATTCCAATATCAACAGCCATGACAAATTTTATGATGATCAGACTAAAGGTACGACCTGTAGCCTGTGTTAACCCTTTACCCAACAGAACGGCCCTGTGCCAATGCATTCTCTTATATATGTGAGTCGACCATAGGTCGCCTCGCATATATAAGAGAATGCATTGGCTTAACACATATTAAAAATGATAAAATTGTCAAAGAATGTAGAAAAATATTATATATTTTTTTTTTAAATGTAAGAAAAAATTATAAAATTGTTAAAGAATGTAAGAAATGAAAGTGTCAATGACACTGTAGCTCAACTTAGGTAGGGGAATAATTTAATGGTTGACAGTAAATGGAGGAATAGGAAAGGTGCTAATTGAAATGTCTAACATGCGCCAAAGGATTTAGTGATGCAAAGAGTAAAATACAAGATGGCTGCTGGTGGCCATTTTTTTTGGCCAATTGACCCCAAAAGAACTCGTTCCCATCTACGTATAATTGTTAACATCCATGACAAATTTTATGAAGATCTGACCAAAGCTACGACATACAAATTTCATGATGATCAGACGAACAGTACGACCTGTAGACCGCGCCAATGGATTGAATTTTGAAATCCAAGATGGCCGCTGGCAGCCATGTTTTTTGGCCGAATGACCCCACAATGATTCGTTCCCATCTACATGTCAATGTCAACATTCATGACAAATTTAATAAAGATCAGACCAAAGGTATGACCTGTAGCCCACGCCAAAGGATTTAGTCATGCAAAAAGTAAAATGCTGGTGGCAATGTTTTTTGACCGAATGACCCCAAAACGACTCGTTCCCATCTACATGTCATTGTTATAATTCATGACAAATTTCATGACCATCTGACCAAAGCTACGACCTGTAGCCCGCACCAAAGGATTTAGTCATGCAAAGAGTAAAATCCAAGATGGCTGCTGGCGGCCATGTTTTTTGACCAAATGACCCCAAAACGACTCGATCCCATCTACATGTCATTGTTATCATTCATGACAAATTTCATGATGATCAGACGAACAGTACGACCTGTAGACCGCGCCAATGGATTGAATTTTGAAATCCAAGATGGCCGCCAGGAGCCATGTTTTTTGGCCGAATGACCCGACAATGATTCGTTCCCATCTACATGTCAATGTCAACGTTCATGACAAATTTTATAAAGATTAGACCAAAGGCAACCTATAGCCCGCGCCAAAGGATTTAGTCATGCAAAGAGTAAAATCCAAGATGGCTGCTGGCGGCCATGTTTTTTGGCCGAACGACTCCAAAATCACTCGTTCCCATCTACATGTCAGTGTTAACATCCATGACAAATTTCATAAACTTCCGACCAACACAACGACCTGTAGCCCGCGCCAAAGGATTTAGTCATGCAAAGAGTAAAATACAAGATGGCTGCTGGCGGCCATGTTTTTTGGCCGAACGACACCAAAATCACTCGTTCCCATCTACATGTCATTATTAACATCAATGACAAATTTCATGATGATCAGACGAACAGTACGATCTGTAGCCCACGCCAATGGATTGAATCTTGAAATCCAAGATGGCTGCCAGCGGCTATGTTTTTAGGCCGAATGACCCCAAAATGACTCGTTCCCATCTACATGTCAATGTCAACATTCATGACAAATTTCATAAAGATCAGACCAAAGGTACGACCTGTAGCCCGGGCCAAAGGATTTAGTCATGCAAAGAGTAAAATCCAAGATGGCTGCTGGCGGCCATGTTTTTCGGCCGAACAACTCCAAAATCACTCGTTCCCATCTACATGTCATTGTTAACATCCATGACAAATTTCATGATGTTCCGATCAAAGCTACGACCTGTAGCCCGCGCCAAAGGATTTAGTCATGCAAAGAGTAAAATCCAAGATGGCTGCTGGCGGCCATGTTTATTGGCCGAACGACCCCAAAATGACTCGTTCCCATCTACATGTCAATATTAACATCCATGACAAATTTCATGATGATCAGACGAACAGTACGACCTGTAGCCCGCGCCAATGGATTTAATTTTGAAATCTAAGATGGCCACCAGCGGCCATGTTTTTTGGTCGAATGACCCCACAATGATTCGTTCCCATCTACATGTCAATGTCAACATTCATGACAAATTTCATAAAGATTAGACCAAAGGTACAACCTGTAGCCCGCGCCAAAGGATTTAGTCATGCAAAGAGTAAAATCCAAGATGGCTGCTGGCGGCCATGTTTTTTGGCCGAACGACACCAAAATCACTCGTTGCCATCTACATATCATTATTAACATCAATGACAAATTTCATGATGATCAGGCGAACAGTACGATCTGTAGCCCGCGCCAATGGATTGAATCTTGAAATCCAAGATGGCTGCCAGCGGCCATGTTTTTAGGCCGAATGACCCCAAAATGACTCGTTCCCATCTACATGTCAATGTCAACATTCATGACAAATTTCATAAAGATTAGACCAAAGGTACAACCTGTAGCCCGCGCCAAAGGATTTAGTCATGCAAAGAGTAAAATCCAAGATGGCTGCTGGCGGCCATGTTTTTTGGCCGAACAACTTCAAAATCACTCGTTCCCATCTACATGACAGTGTTAACATCCATGACAAATTTCATAAACTTCCGACCAAAACAACGACCTGTAGCCCGCGCCAAAGGATTTAGTCATGCAAAGAGTAAAATCCAAGATGGCTGCTGGCAGCCATGTTTTTTGGCCAAACGACCCCAAAATCACTCGTTCCCATCTACATGTCATTATTAACATCAATGACAAATTTCATGATGATCAGATGAACAGTACGACCTGTAGGCCGCGCCAATGGATTGAATCTTGAAATCCAAGATGGCTGCCAGCGGCCATGTTTTTTGGCCGAATGACCCAAAAATGACTCGTTCCCATCTACATGTCAATGTCAACATTCATGACAAATTTCATGAAGATCAGACCAAAGGTACAACCTGTAGCCCGCGCCAAAGGAAATTGTTGACGGACACACGCACACACAGACGACGGACGCCAAACCATGGCAATAGCTCAAACTTACAAGTAAGTTGAGCTAAAAATGGTAAAAAGTGTTAAAAAAGAATTTTTTTAGGCCAATGCATTCTCTTATATATGCGAGGCGACCTACATGTATGGTCGACTCGCATATACTGGTATATAAGAGAATGCATTGGTACAGGGCATAACTGTAACCATCACAAGGTGTTCAATGAACCGGTTCCAATGATATCCATATCTGTATGGTGTTATTGAGACAGACCGAAGATATTTTAGGCTGTTGAAGCTTTATTTGGGCGTTTTTGGCCGTTTTGTTGGGTAAAGGGTTAAAGGATTTAGTCATACAAAGAGTAAAATCCAAGATGGCTGCTGGCGGCCATGTTTTTTTGTCGAATGACCCCAAAATGACTCGTTCCCATCTACATGTTATTATTAACATTCTTGACAAATTTTATGATGATCAGACTAAAAGTAGGACCTGTAGCCTGTGCTAAAGGATTTAGTCATGCAAAGAGTAAAATCCAAGACGGCTGCTGGCGGCCATGTTTTTTGGCCGAATGACCCCAAAATGACTCGTTCCAATCTACATGTCATTGTTAACATCCATGACAAATTTTATGATGATCAGACTAAAGGTACGACCTGTAGCCCGTGCTAAAGGATTTAGTCATACAAAGAGTAAAATCCAAGATGGCTGCTGGCGGCCATGTTTTTGGGCCGAATGACCCCAAAATTACTCGTTCCCATCTACATGTCAATATTAACATCCATGACAAATTTCATGATGATCAGACGAACAGTGCGACCTGTGGCCCGTGCTAATGGATTGAATTTTGAAAACAAAGATGGCCACTGGCGGCCAAGTTTTTTGTCCCAATGACCCCAAAATGACTCGTTCCCATCTACATTCCAATTTCAACTGCCATGACAAATTTCATGATTATCAGACTAAAGGTACGACCTGTAGCCCGTGCTAAAGGATTTAGTCATACAAAGAGTAAAATCCAAGATGGCTGCTGGCGGCCATGTTTTTTTGCCCGAATAACCCAAAAATGACTCGTTCCCATCTACATGTCATTGTTAACATCCATGACAAATTTTATGATGATCTGACTAAAGGTACGACCTGTAGCCCGTGCTAAAGGATTTAGTCATGCAAAGAGTAAAATCGAAGATGGCTGCTGGCGGCCATGTTTTTTGGCCGAATGACCCCCAAATTACTCGTTCCCATCTCCATGTCAATATTAACATCCATGACAAATTTCATGACAATCAGACGAACAGTACGGCCTGTAGCCCGTGCTAATGGATTGAATTTTGAAATCTAAGATGGCCGCTGGTGGCCATGTTTTTTTTCCGAATGACCCCAAAATGAATCATTCCGGTACAAATGTTGATGTCAACAGCTATGACAAATTTCATAATGATCCGATCAAAGGTACGACCTGTAGCTTCTATTGTTGACGCCTTACGCACACACGGACGACGGACGACAAAGCCATGGCAATAGCTCAAACTTTACAAAGTAAAGTTGAGCTAACTAGGGTACCGTACAATAAACGATCGTGAGCAAATTCTTAATGGGTATTTATATGTTATTTCTGATGGTTTGCCCAATATTTGATGTGCAGAATTATCCTGTTCCTGTCTTCGCTGATCACAACATAGCTTACATTGTAACGGTACATATTTTTTGTCAATTCCCTAAGTTCGTAATATACTAAATTTCAAAAAAGTTTGTTTTCTGTTAAAAAAATTATTAAATTGTTCACTAGTTGCCCTGTCAGTTTGAATTGTTTGACATTATAGGACCTGGGACAGAATGAAGAAAATTAAATAAATATAGTAATTAAATATTGCACGGATTGTCGTTGACTATGCCAAAATAGGGGTCCTCGATGGAGGAATACATGTACAGCTACCTTATGTATACATGTACTTAAAATCATGTGAAACACCCCGGTAGGGTGATCAACTAGAATTAGGGAATATTCTTGTTCAAAGTAGTAATTTGTTTAAATATTATATCCAAATAGACGATACATACATGTACATGTACAGCCTTTCTTATATATTAAATAAATGCAGTGACTCTCATTGGCGAAACCATTTTCATTAGTTTATCATCGATAGATGCGTCCCGAATCAAGTAGTAAATATTCACAATTGAGCATTTTCAAACGATGTTTTCTATGGAATGCGGCACATTTGTCTTCGTTGGTGAATTTAAAATAAATTACTGAAATACAGTGAGATTTTCAAAGAACTGGAAAAATAAAACCTAGTACAGTCGTTCAGGTAGTAACGGGTCACAGGCAGTAACGGGTCAGTTGCTGTTTATCGTCGTGGCAAAAGTCACAGATGCACTTGATCTCCCAAAATCCTTTTGATTCTTGAGAATGAATATGTGTTGGAGATCATGTGCAATTTGTGGCGAGTTCTGACGGTAATTTCCGATTTAATTAAATTTTTCTGACGGACAGTGGAAACGCATCGGAGGAAAGTAGGTCAACAAAATATGTCAAGTTGCAGATCGGCTGCTGCCAATAAAAAACAGAATAAAGTACACCCAAACTAAGCACTGTAAAATATTAACAAATTATTTATTTTTCAACTCACAGACCCCCACAAAAGTTAAATTTGTCTTATTGTGTAAACATTTAATTTGTTTCGACCTACTTCCGTTGTCAATAGCGGGTCACATGCTTTTGTTGACAGTCGATCGCACGTGCTATCACGGAATGGATAAAAACATGTCAATTGAATTCTAATGATTAGCATACATTGGAAATAATAAAACATAGTAACATTTCATGCCTTCATTGGCAATTTAAGACATAATATAAGTTGAAATTGTTCTCATAGTTTAATTTTCCAACCAGAATTGAATGAAGAGTGAATGTTTTTTTTAGACCAACAGTCAAATATTTTCCAGTGGTCGGTAAAATAATTAGGTTGGAATGGCTATCAGTTGGAACATTTCTAACTATACAGGGTGCCAGGTTGAAAAATTCTAGCAGTTGGAATTCTTGAGGGACCTGTGGGGGGGGGGGGGGGGGTATCCAAGCCAAATTATTAACCCACCGCTAGGGGTGTGGGAGGGACAGGGACGTGGCTAGATCATGCCATGAACCTCTACTAATGCTAACGCCCGTTTTGAACTGATGGAATATGACCTCTACGGGCGTTAACATTAGTAGAGGTTCATGGCTTGATCTAGGACGTGGCCAGAGGGTCTCCGTTGGTGACGTCCTCCTTGGAAGTTCCAATTACCCCCCCCCCCCCCCACCACCATTGAACCAGACAAATCTCCCAAAGCCCTGCCCATGGTTTGAAAATTTCATCTAGTGTCTCAAACTTTCCAACTGTTGGAAATGTCTAACCCCCCCCCCCCCCCACCTAAGGTTGGAAAATTTCCCAAAATAATCAGAAATAATGGACATTTTCAGACCAAAATTTTTACAAAAAAAATAGAAAAATATGCTGCTGTTGGTCTAAAACCAACTTATTCCCCACTGTTTAATAACTGGTTGGGCATATATACAAATAATTGAGAACAATTTCAACCAATGCGGGTAATTGTGGTGTAATATGCTCTAACTATAAAGTTGTGTTAGACTGGGTCAGGCATGATTTTCTAGCTTGAACATTTTTATCAATGTTGGGTAGGGGAGAGTCACCCCAACACCATACGGTACCCGTCACTACGTCCTTGAGGAGGGGTGCAAGGAGGGTGTGATTACCTGGAATCAGGAAGTTGGGTCGCGCCCAAGGGATGACCAGTGCCCATATGAATATGCTAAGGTGCATCCACCAAATGAAGTGCCCAAGCCATATAATCCTCGCCGAGAAAACCACAAAATTAAAAAAATATATAAACACCAAATGATAATTTCGCGTTTTCAATTGTTCCATTATAAATTGGTCTATCAGTACATTGCATTCTGTGTACAAACGGATAGTGTGCCATGTAACTGCTGTGATAATAACCTGACAGGGATGAATCCAGCAGGCACTTCATGCAGTGCTACATGTAGCTGGCAGCCAGTGGCAGGTCAATTATATTGTGAGGGGGCTGCACAAATTTAAAATTAACACACAACTGAGGGTGGGTTGGGTGCTTGGTGAAAATGGGTATCATGTCAGTGGCGACACACACCCAACACTCACTGTCGTTCGCGACGTCCTTGCTTGTAACATTTACCTTTGTTTTTCTGGATCGGAGCAAAAGGAAAGTAATTGCAAGTCCCAGTTTTGTCGTTGCTTCTTTCTTGATGTATATGTTGAATACAAATGTAATCTAAATTGAATCATGATCCACAAATAAAGCGATAAGTGGACTACATGTAGCTCACAAACCAATGATATTAATTGGATACATGCATATGTCAATCAGATTTGGCACTGGTAAGTGCTGCACATGCTTTGCAATGAAATAAGTACACCACATTTGGTATTCATGGTCATATAAACATGTACCGGGTAGGCCAAATGAATATGTTGTCAGTTTTGTGTGTGTGTTTGTGTCATTGATTAATTAATTTAGAAACTACAAAACATATAATTACATGTATGTACTGTCCGAAAATAAATATTGAGCTTTGATAAAATCATTGACAATTAAATGTGAGTAAAAAATGTGAGTTAAAGATATATATGTAATTAAATAAGTTATAGGCAATAACAACAAATTTGCCATTCGAGGTGACTCAAGACAGTACAATCCACAATGAATTATAACTGATCCACTTGGGATTTGGGATGTAAGCGCCAAGGGTGATCACAATGATCAAATGATCTTGTCCGCCACCTTCTTTTCAGGTAAATTTCCACTTTCCAGTGTTTTATATCAGTTTGTTGCCTTTACCCCTGTTTATCCCATAGAAAGAATGGAGCTGTCCTATCCTGACTGCCAACCATCCACCCCAACTGCTGCCACCCTCTGCTCTGATTATATACTAGTATATGTTTGTATTATGAACAAAAAAATTCAATCACACACTGTAACACTACTACATATGATTTGTGAGTGAATGCTATTAACTGTACAGAGGGCCATATTATGTTGGGAACAAATGTAATTTGAGTTTGTATCTCCACTATAAAAAAATAATAAAAACATATTTCTCAACTACTAATTTTTCTACAAATTAGTTATTGATCGTGATTCTAAAAGCGCTAATTATCATCATCAAAAACATAGAATTAATTTCCCCGATGATGACGTACACGTGTATCGTCTAGCTGTGCCTTGGTAATTGTTTTGAACATTGTTTTGTTTACATTCCGATGATGCTGAAATGGAGTTTAATCAGTTTATAGTAAACAAGTTTGTGTTAGATAAAAAACTTTTAATTGGAATAAATACATCTTGCACATGTTATTTGTGGTTTAATAACACACACAAACAGCCATCAATTGTGATACATACAGTTCAAATGAAAGGTGACCCTTTACTGCCTGAATTGACCCCTTATTGCCTGGATTTCGTGCTATCTTTGATCGGTTATTTTAAAAAGAAAGAGCAATATTTGTGAACATCACATAAGATGTATGATAGAGCTAGGATTTATGAACAAAATGACATATAAATTTTTATCCATTGTACTTGCATACAGACAGGTGCAGCACAAACATAAAAAGTGACCCCTTTACTGCCTGAATGACTGCACATGTTATTTGTGGTTTAATAACACACACAAACAGCCATCAATTGTGATACATACAGTTCAAATGAAAGGTGACCCTTTACTGCCTGAATTGACCCCTTATTGCCTGGATTTCGTGCTATCTTTGATCGGTTATTTTAAAAAGAAAGAGCAATATTTGTGAACATCACATAAGATGTATGATAGAGCTAGGATTTATGAACAAAATGACATATAAATTTTTATCCATTGTACTTGCATACAGACAGGTGCAGCACAAACATAAAAAGTGACCCTTTACTGCCTGAATGACTGTATGGAATGTTGTAGATTGGCATCTACTATGATCTAGGGTGTAAGAGGTACCAACAGTTTTCAGTGAAAAAATATTTTTGATAGGAATACAGTTGAGTTCAAAATGGGTGGCAACAATTTTCTGTTTCGTTCCTTCATTGACCTGCGCCAGCTGCGGTCCCGGGTTCTGCCAATAAAATAGATACTGCATGAAACCGGTACATTTTTCCTCCACTAGGCATTTTGTAACACCGTTACAAATGTTACAAGTGTTACAAAATGCATATACTGGGCATCTTACTTCATATGATTTATGAGATACCAGAGATAATAAATGTTACAAATGATTTAAAGTGCCAGTAGAAAACCGCAGCCTATTTTTTTCTACCGTGTTCAGTGTAGCGACATGTTACAATGTGTTACAAGTGTTACATTATTTCTGAGATACCAAAGAGACCGCTCGTAGACGGGTGTTACAAGTGTAACACAAATGTTACAAATGATTTAAAGTCCCAGTAGAAAACCGCAGCCTATTTATTTCTACCGTGTTCAATGTAGCGACATGTTACAATGTGTTACAAGTGTTAAATTATTTCTGAGATACCAAAGAGACCGCTCGTAGACGGGTGTTACAAATGTTACAAATGATTTAAAGTCCCAGTAGAAAACCGCAGCCTATTTTTTTCTACCGTGTTCAGTGTAGCGACATGTTACAATGTGTTACAAGTGTTACATTATTTCTGAGATACCAAAGAGACCGCTCGTAGATGGGTGTTACAAATGTTACAAATGATTTAAAGTCCCAGTAGAAAACCGCAGCCTATTTATTTCTACCGTGTTCAATGTAGCGACATGTTACAATGTGTTACAAGTGTTACATTATTTCTGAGATACCAAAGAGACCGCTCGTAGACGGGTGTTACAAGTGTTACAAATGTTACAAATGATTTAAAGTCCCAGTAGAAAACCGCAGCCTATTTTTTTCTACCGTGTTCAGTGTAGCGACATGTTACAATGTGTTACAAGTGTTACATTATTTCTGAGATACCAAAGAGACCGCTCGTAGACGGGTGTTACAAGTGTTACAAATGTTACAAATGATTTAAAGTCCCAGTAGAAAACCGCAGCCTATTTTTTTCTACCGTGTTCAGTGTAGCGACATGTTACAATGTGTTACAAGTGTTACATTATTTCTGAGATACCAGAGAGACCGCTCGTAGACGGGTGTTACAAGTGTTACAAATGTTACAAATGATTTAAAGTCCCAGTAGAAAACCGCAGCCTATTTTTTTCTACCGTGTTCAGTGTAGCGACATGTTACAATGCATTACAAGTGTTACATTATTTCTGAGATACCAAAGAGACCGCTCGTAGACGGGTGTTACAAGTGTTACAAATGTTACAAATGATTTAAAGTCCCAGTAGAAAACCGCAGCCTATTTTTTTCTACCGTGTTCAGTGTAGCGACATGTTACAATGTGTTACAAGTGTTACATTATTTCTGAGATACCAGAGAGACCGCTCGTAGACGGGTGTTACAAGTGTTACAAATGTTACAAATGTTACAAATGATTTAAAGTCCCAGTAGAAAACCGCAGCCTATTTTTTTCTACCGTGTTCAGTGTAGCGACATGTTACAATGCATTACAAGTGTTACATTATTTCTGAGATACCAAAGAGACCGCTCGTAGACGGGTGTTACAAGTGTTACAAATGTTACAAATGATTTAAAGTCCCAGTAGAAAACCGCAGCCTATTTTTTTCTACCGTGTTCAGTGTAGCGACATGTTACAATGTGTTACAAGTGTTACATTATTTCTGAGATACCAGAGAGACCGCTCGTAGACGGGTGTTACAAGTGTTACAAATGTTACAAATGTTACAAATGATTTAAAGTCCCAGTAGAAAACCGCAGCCTATTTATTTCTACCGTGTTCAATGTAGCGACATGTTACAATGTGTTACAAGTGTTACATTATTTCTGAGATACCAAAGAGACCGCTCGTAGACGGGTGTTACAAGTGTTACAAATGTTACAAATGATTTAAAGTCCCAGTAGAAAACCGCATCCTATTTTTTTCTACCGTGTTCAGTGTAGCGACATGTTACAATGTGTTACAAGTGTTACATTATTTCTGAGATACCAGAGAGACCGCTCGTAGACGGGTGTTACAAGTGTTACAAATGTTACAAATGTTACAAATGATTTAAAGTCCCAGTAGAAAACCGCAGCCTATTTTATTTCTACCATCTCAGTGTAGCGACATGTTACAATGCGTTACAAGTGTTACATTATTTCTGAGATACCAGAGAAATTGCTCGTAGACGGGCGTTACAAGTGTTACAAATGATATAAAGTCCCCAGTAGAAAAGCGCAGCTTACTATCTTATCTCAATTTGAACTATTACAGTTGTGTATGCATATAACTGGTGATGTTCTGTCAAAATAGAATATTTTGAACGATAGGTCTGGCCTGCATGATAAGTAAGCTCATGGTCTTTAGAAGACTTTCATTGTAAACTCTCTATTTATACTGGTCAGTTTTGAAGTTAGGGAGGATAATGCAATAATGTATCAATTCTATCTACATGTGGATTAATTTGTAAAAAATTGCTTCATCATTTTACATAAAAGTTTGAGTCAAATTGGGGGTAAAAGCATTCTTTATTATATAAACAATAAACCATAAATTTCAAATAATGTTAACAGAGGCCACATGTTCTGATTAAACCCATCGGTTGTTTATACAAAGGCCACAACCAAAACATTTTCATCAGAGGCAGGTGGAAGGGATTGGTTATGGATGTATATGTATGGAAGGCCATTTTCACATTTATCCATTATTTGCTCTTAAATGCAATTCAATTATGCTCTGCCTAGATTTTTTATTTGCGCTTAAGCTTTTTGTGGATGACTGGTCCACCTACTGGTAATCCCTTTCTCAGAGACCACTTCATTCTGTTTTGAATTTCAAGTCAATCTGATTTACAAGTACGTTTAAGTGCTAATGGATGAATTGCACTTAGATGGTTTGTATTTAAGCACAAATAAATTAATTGCACTTAAGTGCAAATAAAATCTTAAATTATCTCTCCTTATACATGTGGGTGTATTTTGTTAACTCTCCTCCCCAAATATGCATCACCCCCTACCGTTCTGACTCCTGAACATCATATGCAGTTATTTAAGTGGGAGTGGGATATGAAAATCATGTGTACCTGTTACGGAGTATGTAGAACGTGTATAGAACATACATGTATGGGCTGTAGTGGTAAAACCCCTGTTGTTATGATACAATAACTATTGTTATTTTTGCTCATACGATATGTCTATCTCGATTCACTTAAAATTTAGACTTAATACATATATTGAAATTGAAATTTTAAACCGCAGTGACGAATGGTGGTCTGGTACATGTATAATAATTCCATTTCTCATATCTGACAGTATACCATTCCATGCATAAGCTTACTAGTATATGGTCACACTGAAACAATTGAATGTATCCTTTATCTTTAGTTGGACACTGGTTTTGGATGCAGGATTTACCCTTCACAGCCACTAATTAAAGTACTGCAGCCTTTGAAATCGACATTTTTCTTCTATATGCATTGGTTTAGAATTGCATGAAATTCTATATTGGCTTCTGGCATTGCCTTTTTTTGCAGACCCCCCCCCCCCCCCCCCCCTGCCTGCACCATTATTTAATATTGAGGACATTTGACATTTGACATTTGAATAGCTGGCTGTAAGATAATATAATGTCCAAAGCTTCATAAACTAAATCAAGGTGATGAATATTTTCATCAAAATTGGGGGGGGGGGGGGCGACACCCCAATCCCCCTGTCACCACGTCCCTGCCAACATTTAAAAAAATTATTAGTAAAATGGTGCAGTGAGGTCGTGGCTTTGTGCATTTTGCATACCTCATATAAATTGCCCTAATCCCAGGTACTACTTGGGGAGGGTGTGACCCTCTCCCTATATAATACTACTTCGGCCATTAAAATAATATATCTGTGTTCTCACTTCTCAGGCAATTAGATTTCAATATTTAGATCAGAAAGACTGTTAATTGTTATTTTTCCTCAAAATCTGGAAAACAAACTCCAAAAATAGTTTTTTCTTTGTTCAATCCAATATTTTTAACAGAAAATATTTTTAGAAATGTTTGACGAAGATTTTTAAAAGAGAATTTCACTGACGAGGGAGGTGCCTGAGAACACAGTATTTTTTTACTTGGCCTTATTTTATAATTATTTTCTCTGATAAATAAGATTAAATTATAAATTTAATGTTAATTGCGCTTAAGTGCAAATAAATAAATTGTGCTTAAGTGCAATTCAAAACTTTTAAATTTATCGCTCCTTCTGCCAGGTAGATACATAGAAATTACATTTTTAGTCGATAATAAGATGTATGTGAGTTCTTGAGGAAAAACATTAAAGTGGAAAAGTAGCATTCAGAAAATCTGGGAAATGTTCATATATTGGCTCTATCAGATTCCAAAATGCTAAGAAAATTGTCCAGTTTTTTTGGTTACTTTAGTTATTCCTTCCGCATGCAGGGCAGGGCAGGGTCGCGAAAAAATTCCAGGTTACAAAGTCCAGGTGGTTGGGTGAATCTGAGCTCCGATCACAGATTTTTCCAATGCCATGTAATTGTTTTTCCAAATTTAAAAACAAATTATGACAAATAAACTTATTTATAAATGTTCAGGATTATAAACTGGACCATAATACAGCATTAATCAAGTGAAAAGGTGGCTACTAGTTTAAATATTTACTAAATATTTGTTCTATCTTAAAACAATATCATGGGTGGGTCCCACTTACAAGCCTGAATTTAGTGTGCCTGTCGTTTGCAGAATGAGATCCCCAGAGGGTGAATTTAGTGATGCTAGCCCGCATAGCGGGCTAGCATCACTAAATTCACCCACTGGGGACCTCATTCTGCTTAGGCCTCATCTTCTTTGGAAAGTCTCTTTATTATCTAATTTCTGTAGAAACTTCTTCGTATAGATTTTATTTCTTTTTTAGTTAAATTTCTCTATATCCCAAACGATACATTGCTTATTAAAGTGAGGTTCCCAATGGGTGTACTTCACAATATGCACCATTTGTCTATGTCTACATGTTTGTCTCCCATAGCGGATGAAGCCATGTAGAATGAAGTCCCCAGAGGGTAAATTTTGTGATGCTAGCCCGCTATGCAGAATATCATCACTAAATTCACCCTATGGGACCTCATTCTGCAAATGACAGGCACATTAAACTCAGACTTGCCCACTTATGAGGAAAGAATTGCACTGAAAAAAGCAATTCAATCAGTTCTCACAGGTTTTCGTTGTTATGCTTTACCTTCAATTTAATACCCATGTGATGCCAAATTCAGTTGATTTAATTCTTCCGGTTCTTTAAATGGTATGGATATTGAAAGATATACAAAATTCTTTTATTATTGTATGATGTTCATCCTTGGTTAGATGGGACCTAACAATATAATGAAAAGCTGAGTATTTGAACATATTGATTTCGGGATTATAATTTCTGCCACAATGGCTTAAAAGTAACACACCACACTGTCCCCTCCAAACCTACACTGCCCTTATAATATGTACCATCCCTATTAGTATATACGTGTTTGAGTCCCATGTTTACTATCATGAAGTAAAGCATGTATATCGATATGGTACATAATGGTAGTGCAGTTGGGAGAGGGGTGTGGCAGATCAGCGAGTGCATTACAAGCCCCTGTTTTTCTGCCTTTTGCAAAGAATACATGAATTTTGTTCAATTAAATGTATTGTTCAATGAAATGTTATTGGTTAAAGTGATGTGAAACACTCCGGTAGGGTGATCAGCTATAAATAGAGAATAATCTTTCTAAAAGTAGCTATTTTTACAAATATTATATCCATATTGACAACACACATCGTCATTCTTACATATTAATTAAATACAGTGGCTCTCGATGATTAAATTGTTTTCGTTAGTTTATCGCCGATAGTTACATCCCGAATCGAGATGTAAATATTTACAATTCAGCGTAGTTCTGACCATGTTTTCTATGGAGTGGTACAGTCGATTTGCTTTAGATATACGGCGAAGTTAGTAGAATGCTACATATTCATCCTATTGGCATAGTGCCTGAATACTAACTCATCAGTTACAAGTGCAGTAATGGCATTTGAATGTAATTTTTAGGCATTACAATTTACCAAATTAAATCAAATATTAACCAATCTCAACCAAATATTAACGGATTTAAATTATTTTTTAGTATATTTTGAAAATGCCTATCCCCATTTTTTTTCTGGAGACTGGTATCCCCAACTTTGCCCAACTAGGCGGGTGATTAAAAGCATGTTCTCATGCAGGTAACTCCCTCATCAAACATTTGTTCATATATATAGTTGTATATTTCTTGGGCAAATAAAAACCTCCCTACCCCATCAAATTTTTCATATATGATTGACTGAGAACATAGAGTGTTTCGTTCCTTCATTGACCTGCGCCAGCTGCGGTCCCGGGTTCTGCCAATAAAATAGATACTGCATGAAACCGGTACATTTTTCCTCCACTAGGCATTTTGTAACACCGTTACAAATGTTACAAGTGTTACAAAATGCATATACTGGGCATCTTACTTCATATGATTTATGAGATACCAGAGATAATAAATGTTACAAATGATTTAAAGTGCCAGTAGAAAACCGCAGCCTATTTTTTTCTACCGTGTTCAGTGTAGCGACATGTTACAATGTGTTACAAGTGTTACATTATTTCTGAGATACCAAAGAGACCGCTCGTAGACGGGTGTTACAAGTGTAACACAAATGTTACAAATGATTTAAAGTCCCAGTAGAAAACCGCAGCCTATTTATTTCTACCGTGTTCAATGTAGCGACATGTTACAATGTGTTACAAGTGTTAAATTATTTCTGAGATACCAAAGAGACCGCTCGTAGACGGGTGTTACAAATGTTACAAATGATTTAAAGTCCCAGTAGAAAACCGCAGCCTATTTTTTTCTACCGTGTTCAGTGTAGCGACATGTTACAATGTGTTACAAGTGTTACATTATTTCTGAGATACCAAAGAGACCGCTCGTAGATGGGTGTTACAAATGTTACAAATGATTTAAAGTCCCAGTAGAAAACCGCAGCCTATTTATTTCTACCGTGTTCAATGTAGCGACATGTTACAATGTGTTACAAGTGTTACATTATTTCTGAGATACCAAAGAGACCGCTCGTAGACGGGTGTTACAAGTGTTACAAATGTTACAAATGATTTAAAGTCCCAGTAGAAAACCGCAGCCTATTTTTTTCTACCGTGTTAAGTGTAGCGACATGTTACAATGTGTTACAAGTGTTACATTATTTCTGAGATACCAAAGAGACCGCTCGTAGACGGGTGTTACAAGTGTTACAAATGTTACAAATGATTTAAAGTCCCAGTAGAAAACCGCAGCCTATTTTTTTCTACCGTGTTCAGTGTAGCGACATGTTACAATGTGTTACAAGTGTTACATTATTTCTGAGATACCAGAGAGACCGCTCGTAGACGGGTGTTACAAGTGTTACAAATGTTACAAATGATTTAAAGTCCCAGTAGAAAACCGCAGCCTATTTTTTTCTACCGTGTTCAGTGTAGCGACATGTTACAATGCATTACAAGTGTTACATTATTTCTGAGATACCAAAGAGACCGCTCGTAGACGGGTGTTACAAGTGTTACAAATGTTACAAATGATTTAAAGTCCCAGTAGAAAACCGCAGCCTATTTTTTTCTACCGTGTTCAGTGTAGCGACATGTTACAATGTGTTACAAGTGTTACATTATTTCTGAGATACCAGAGAGACCGCTCGTAGACGGGTGTTACAAGTGTTACAAATGTTACAAATGTTACAAATGATTTAAAGTCCCAGTAGAAAACCGCAGCCTATTTTTTTCTACCGTGTTCAGTGTAGCGACATGTTACAATGCATTACAAGTGTTACATTATTTCTGAGATACCAAAGAGACCGCTCGTAGACGGGTGTTACAAGTGTTACAAATGTTACAAATGATTTAAAGTCCCAGTAGAAAACCGCAGCCTATTTTTTTCTACCGTGTTCAGTGTAGCGACATGTTACAATGTGTTACAAGTGTTACATTATTTCTGAGATACCAGAGAGACCGCTCGTAGACGGGTGTTACAAGTGTTACAAATGTTACAAATGTTACAAATGATTTAAAGTCCCAGTAGAAAACCGCAGCCTATTTATTTCTACCGTGTTCAATGTAGCGACATGTTACAATGTGTTACAAGTGTTACATTATTTCTGAGATACCAAAGAGACCGCTCGTAGACGGGTGTTACAAGTGTTACAAATGTTACAAATGATTTAAAGTCCCAGTAGAAAACCGCATCCTATTTTTTTCTACCGTGTTCAGTGTAGCGACATGTTACAATGTGTTACAAGTGTTACATTATTTCTGAGATACCAGAGAGACCGCTCGTAGACGGGTGTTACAAGTGTTACAAATGTTACAAATGTTACAAATGATTTAAAGTCCCAGTAGAAAACCGCAGCCTATTTTATTTCTACCATCTCAGTGTAGCGACATGTTACAATGCGTTACAAGTGTTACATTATTTCTGAGATACCAGAGAAATTGCTCGTAGACGGGCGTTACAAGTGTTACAAATGATATAAAGTCCCCAGTAGAAAAGCGCAGCTTACTATCTTATCTCAATTTGAACTATTACAGTTGTGTATGCATATAACTGGTGATGTTCTGTCAAAATAGAATATTTTGAACGATAGGTCTGGCCTGCATGATAAGTAAGCTCATGGTCTTTAGAAGACTTTCATTGTAAACTCTCTATTTATACTGGTCAGTTTTGAAGTTAGGGAGGATAATGCAATAATGTATCAATTCTATCTACATGTGGATTAATTTGTAAAAAATTGCTTCATCATTTTACATAAAAGTTTGAGTCAAATTGGGGGTAAAAGCATTCTTTATTATATAAACAATAAACCATAAATTTCAAATAATGTTAACAGAGGCCACATGTTCTGATTAAACCCATCGGTTGTTTATACAAAGGCCACAACCAAAACATTTTCATCAGAGGCAGGTGGAAGGGATTGGTTATGGATGTATATGTATGGAAGGCCATTTTCACATTTATCCATTATTTGCTCTTAAATGCAATTCAATTATGCTCTGCCTAGATTTTTTATTTGCGCTTAAGCTTTTTGTGGATGACTGGTCCACCTACTGGTAATCCCTTTCTCAGAGACCACTTCATTCTGTTTTGAATTTCAAGTCAATCTGATTTACAAGTACGTTTAAGTGCTAATGGATGAATTGCACTTAGATGGTTTGTATTTAAGCACAAATAAATTAATTGCACTTAAGTGCAAATAAAATCTTAAATTATCTCTCCTTATACATGTGGGTGTATTTTGTTAACTCTCCTCCCCAAATATGCATCACCCCCTACCGTTCTGACTCCTGAACATCATATGCAGTTATTTAAGTGGGAGTGGGATATGAAAATCATGTGTACCTGTTACGGAGTATGTAGAACGTGTATAGAACATACATGTATGGGCTGTAGTGGTAAAACCCCTGTTGTTATGATACAATAACTATTGTTATTTTTGCTCATACGATATGTCTATCTCGATTCACTTAAAATTTAGACTTAATACATATATTGAAATTGAAATTTTAAACCGCAGTGACGAATGGTGGTCTGGTACATGTATAATAATTCCATTTCTCATATCTGACAGTATACCATTCCATGCATAAGCTTACTAGTATATGGTCACACTGAAACAATTGAATGTATCCTTTATCTTTAGTTGGACACTGGTTTTGGATGCAGGATTTACCCTTCACAGCCACTAATTAAAGTACTGCAGCCTTTGAAATCGACATTTTTCTTCTATATGCATTGGTTTAGAATTGCATGAAATTCTATATTGGCTTCTGGCATTGCCTTTTTTTGCAGACCCCCCCCCCCCCCCCCCCCCCCCCCTGCCTGCACCATTATTTAATATTGAGGACATTTGACATTTGACATTTGAATAGCTGGCTGTAAGATAATATAATGTCCAAAGCTTCATAAACTAAATCAAGGTGATGAATATTTTCATCAAAATTGGGGGGGGGGGGGGCGACACCCCAATCCCCCTGTCACCACGTCCCTGCCAACATTTAAAAAAATTATTAGTAAAATGGTGCAGTGAGGTCGTGGCTTTGTGCATTTTGCATACCTCATATAAATTGCCCTAATCCCAGGTACTACTTGGGGAGGGTGTGACCCTCTCCCTATATAATACTACTTCGGCCATTAAAATAATATATCTGTGTTCTCACTTCTCAGGCAATTAGATTTCAATATTTAGATCAGAAAGACTGTTAATTGTTATTTTTCCTCAAAATCTGGAAAACAAACTCCAAAAATAGTTTTTTCTTTGTTCAATCCAATATTTTTAACAGAAAATATTTTTAGAAATGTTTGACGAAGATTTTTAAAAGAGAATTTCACTGACGAGGGAGGTGCCTGAGAACACAGTATTTTTTTACTTGGCCTTATTTTATAATTATTTTCTCTGATAAATAAGATTAAATTATAAATTTAATGTTAATTGCGCTTAAGTGCAAATAAATAAATTGTGCTTAAGTGCAATTCAAAACTTTTAAATTTATCGCTCCTTCTGCCAGGTAGATACATAGAAATTACATTTTTAGTCGATAATAAGATGTATGTGAGTTCTTGAGGAAAAACATTAAAGTGGAAAAGTAGCATTCAGAAAATCTGGGAAATGTTCATATATTGGCTCTATCAGATTCCAAAATGCTAAGAAAATTGTCCAGTTTTTTTGGTTACTTTAGTTATTCCTTCCGCATGCAGGGCAGGGCAGGGTCGCGAAAAAATTCCAGGTTACAAAGTCCAGGTGGTTGGGTGAATCTGAGCTCCGATCACAGATTTTTCCAATGCCATGTAATTGTTTTTCCAAATTTAAAAACAAATTATGACAAATAAACTTATTTATAAATGTTCAGGATTATAAACTGGACCATAATACAGCATTAATCAAGTGAAAAGGTGGCTACTAGTTTAAATATTTACTAAATATTTGTTCTATCTTAAAACAATATCATGGGTGGGTCCCACTTACAAGCCTGAATTTAGTGTGCCTGTCGTTTGCAGAATGAGATCCCCAGAGGGTGAATTTAGTGATGCTAGCCCGCATAGCGGGCTAGCATCACTAAATTCACCCACTGGGGACCTCATTCTGCTTAGGCCTCATCTTCTTTGGAAAGTCTCTTTATTATCTAATTTCTGTAGAAACTTCTTCGTATAGATTTTATTTCTTTTTTAGTTAAATTTCTCTATATCCCAAACGATACATTGCTTATTAAAGTGAGGTTCCCAATGGGTGTACTTCACAATATGCACCATTTGTCTATGTCTACATGTTTGTCTCCCATAGCGGATGAAGCCATGTAGAATGAAGTCCCCAGAGGGTAAATTTTGTGATGCTAGCCCGCTATGCAGAATATCATCACTAAATTCACCCTATGGGACCTCATTCTGCAAATGACAGGCACATTAAACTCAGACTTGCCCACTTATGAGGAAAGAATTGCACTGAAAAAAGCAATTCAATCAGTTCTCACAGGTTTTCGTTGTTATGCTTTACCTTCAATTTAATACCCATGTGATGCCAAATTCAGTTGATTTAATTCTTCCGGTTCTTTAAATGGTATGGATATTGAAAGATATACAAAATTCTTTTATTATTGTATGATGTTCATCCTTGGTTAGATGGGACCTAACAATATAATGAAAAGCTGAGTATTTGAACATATTGATTTCGGGATTATAATTTCTGCCACAATGGCTTAAAAGTAACACACCACACTGTCCCCTCCAAACCTACACTGCCCTTATAATATGTACCATCCCTATTAGTATATACGTGTTTGAGTCCCATGTTTACTATCATGAAGTAAAGCATGTATATCGATATGGTACATAATGGTAGTGCAGTTGGGAGAGGGGTGTGGCAGATCAGCGAGTGCATTACAAGCCCCTGTTTTTCTGCCTTTTGCAAAGAATACATGAATTTTGTTCAATTAAATGTATTGTTCAATGAAATGTTATTGGTTAAAGTGATGTGAAACACTCCGGTAGGGTGATCAGCTATAAATAGAGAATAATCTTTCTAAAAGTAGCTATTTTTACAAATATTATATCCATATTGACAACACACATCGTCATTCTTACATATTAATTAAATACAGTGGCTCTCGATGATTAAATTGTTTTCGTTAGTTTATCGCCGATAGTTACATCCCGAATCGAGATGTAAATATTTACAATTCAGCGTAGTTCTGACCATGTTTTCTATGGAGTGGTACAGTCGATTTGCTTTAGATATACGGCGAAGTTAGTAGAATGCTACATATTCATCCTATTGGCATAGTGCCTGAATACTAACTCATCAGTTACAAGTGCAGTAATGGCATTTGAATGTAATTTTTAGGCATTACAATTTACCAAATTAAATCAAATATTAACCAATCTCAACCAAATATTAACGGATTTAAATTATTTTTTAGTATATTTTGAAAATGCCTATCCCCATTTTTTTTCTGGAGACTGGTATCCCCAACTTTGCCCAACTAGGCGGGTGATTAAAAGCATGTTCTCATGCAGGTAACTCCCTCATCAAACATTTGTTCATATATATAGTTGTATATTTCTTGGGCAAATAAAAACCTCCCTACCCCATCAAATTTTTCATATATGATTGACTGAGAACATAGAGTGCAGGCAGGAAAAAACACCAGGATACAAGGACCAGGTGGGTGGGTTTTTCTGAATGCCAATAGCAGATTTTTCCATTGCCATGTAACTGTTTCTCCAAATCCATGTTTAAAGATAAATTATGACTACTAAAATGATTTTAAATGTACAGACTTATAAACTGGACAAATATAAAGCATTAATCTAGTGAAGGGGGCTCTAATTTCAATATTTACACAATAATTGTTCTTTTATAACACAATATCATGGGGTGGGTTCCGCTTGTTACGAGGAAAAAATTGAACTGAAAAAATAAAAGATTCCATCAATTCTCATTGATGTATTTTACATTAAATTATAGCTGCAATGCCAATGTCAGCTCATTATATTCTTCTGTTAAATTAAATGGTATGATAAAACAGATTTCCTGAACATGTATTATTGTAGGATGTTCATCATTGGATAGATGGGACCTTGAATACCTACCGATATAATGAAAAGCTGAGTAATTGAACATAACATGATCATTATTTCAAAACAAGTATTCATCTTTGAGATGACAACATTTTAATTCGGTATTACAATTTCTGCCACATGGGCTTGTAATGCACACCATTGCCCACCCCCTTTCCAAACCCGCACTGCCCTTATGCATCGTCCCTATCTCATATATATTTTGAAGACCTCTGTCTTTCTGTCTGTCTGTTTGTCTGTCTGTCTGTCATTAATACAAATCTACGATTCTCGACCGATCGGGACGAAACTTGGTACGTGTGTGTAGTTTGACCAGGCGGTCGTCGTTGTCATATTGGCGAGCCCGTGCGACGCCCGTGCAGCGCATGCGCAGACGAGATCTCGGAAACGGGTGGAGCTATCGACTTGAAATTTGCTATGTGAATGTATCTTGCCCCGGATACGAATTTTATCGGGTCGCCGAGCCCGTGCGACGCCAGCTTCGTGCATGCGCAGACGAGATCTCGGAAACGGGTGGAGTTATCGACTTGAAATTTGGTTTTTGAATGTATCTTGCCCCGGATACGAATTTTATCGGGTCGCCGAGCCCGTGCGACGCCAGCTTCGCGCATGCGCATACGAGATCTCGGAAACGGGTGGAGCTATCGACTTGAAATTTGGTATGTGAATGTATCTTGCCCCGGATACGAATTTTATCGGGTCGCCGAGCCCGTGCGATGCCAGCTTTGCGGATGCGCAGACCAGATCTCGGAAACGGGTGGAGCTATCGACTTGATATTTGGTTTTTGAATAGCCCGGACAACGTCGGGCTCATCGGCTAGTAGGATATATTTGTGCCTGCTCTATACATAATGTATTATACATGTACCTCATCATAATTTGGATTATTCATTTCATCCTGCATGATCACACACTGTTAACCAAGAAAAAACCACGTAACCCACATGCAAGGAAGGTCACTCTCAAGATAGTATACACTGGTATGTCTCTCCAGCAATTACTTCACACATCTGGAATGGTTGCTAATTAGGCCATTCATGAATCAGAAAGATATCTATTGTGTAGACACACTGCAGAGTCCTAATCCCTTAATCCCTTAATGGGTTTGAGATAATGAAGGTGCAGTGATACACAGCTAATTTCACAGGTTTTAGAGTAAGTTCTATAAGGTCTGCAGAAGTTCATTTTAAGTGTGAGGGTTTAATTATTTTTTGTAGTAAAGGTCAGAGTACCCATATATTACATAAACCCATTATATACTATTCAGTGTTAAAAATATACATGTGTGTGTGTGTATTTATATACTTTATAGAATCGAAAACGGCTGCACCGATCGAAACCAAACTTCCCATTTACTTAGGGTAAAAACCCGCAGAAATGGTCGTCGCGGCGTTTTGGAGAAGCTCTGAGCACCCGTTCTCCACTCTCATTCACAAAAACGGCACTGTGGGGTTAATCGCGTTGATGGTCAAAGAGCGTTCGTATCCGCAGTGTCGTTGATAAAGAGCGTATGCGTGTAATGTTATTTTTACGTCTGTGTCCGGGCGTGAGCGTATGTATCCAGACATGAGCGTGTTGTGTGATTCTTACATACTTAGGGCTTCCTAGGAACGGGGGAGATTTTCATCGGGTCAGTTTTTCCGCCCGAGGTGATCTTCACCTTGAAACGGGTACACACAAATGATATATATGTGTGTGTCCTTTATAGACTCGAACCGATTGAGCTCAAACTTGCTACCTACGGGAAGTGTCATGGACGGGTTAAATTGTGACCCCGACCTGACCTTGACAATTATCAATTCAAGGTCAACTTGAAAAACAAAAAATTAAATTAAAAAATTAATTCACAATTAACTCATTGAAAAACAAAAAATTAAATTAAAAAACCTACAGGAAGTGTCATGGACGGGTTAAATTGTGACCCTGACCGTGACCTTGAAAATGATCAATTCAAGGTCAAATCGGGTCAAATTGAAAAACAAAATTAATTCACAATTAACTCAATGAAAAACAAAAAATTAAATTAAAAAATTAATTAAAAAAATGAATTAAAGAAATTAAAAATTGTCATGTTTCTGACGATTGCCGCCAGTGGCGGGCTAACCTGCTAGTATAATATAAAGAGCGTGTGTCTATGATATAAAGAGCGTTTATACTCTTATTGCCTTGATTATCTCCGGTCATTTTTCTCCTTTTGAGAAGAAAGGAGATTCCATTTTCCCACACAACAAAAACATCCTGGGGACTTTAAATCATTTGTAACACGTGTAACACCCATCTACGAGCGGTCTCTCTGGTATCTCAGAAATAATGTAACACTTGTAATGCTTTGTAACATGTAGCTACACTGAGACGGTAGAAATAAAATAGGCTGCGGTTTTCTACTGGGACTTTAAATCATTTGTAACTTTTGTAATACCCATCTACGAGCAGTCTCTCTGGTATCTCAGAAATAATGTAACACTTGTAACGCTTTGTAACATTTCGCTACACTGAGACGGTAGAAATAAAATAGGCTGCGGTTTTCTACTGGGACTTTTAATCATTTGTAACATTTGTAACACCCATCTACGAGCGGTCTCTCTGGTATCTCAGAAAATATTGTAACACTTGTAACGCTTTGTAACATGTCGCTACGCTGAGACGGTAGGAATAAAATATGCTGCGGTTTTCTACTGGGACTTTAAATCATTTGTAACATTTGTAACACCCGTCTACGAGCGGTCTCTCTGGTATCTCAGAAATAATGTAACACTTGTAACACATTGTAACATGTCGCTACACTGAACACGGTAGAAAAAAATAGGCTGCGGTTTTCTACTGGGACTTTAAATCATTTGTAACATTTGTAACATTTGTAACACCCGTCTACGAGCGGTCTCTCTGGTATCTCAGAAATAATGTAACACTTGTAACACATTGTAACATGTCGCTACACTGAACACGGTAGAAAAAAATAGGCTGCGGTTTTCTACTGGGACTTTAAATCATTTGTAACACTTGTAACACTTGTGAGAGTTTTTTTACCAAATTGAATTTCCAGGCTCTTGTGGTACCGTACTGTAGAGTGGAACATGATGATGATGATGTAGTCCGTAAACCTGACGTTAATTATCAGAGCAAAGCTCCATTATCCGAGAGCGTCTAGCTCTGTTTGAATAGTTGGGTCCACCACCTAGATGATGACGACAATCATATTCATAGACATTACTCTAATTTTAGTCTCTATGAATATGATGATGTTGAGATTTCAATTTCAACTGTACATATCATTGATATCAAATTCAAAGACTGAAAGAGTGGAGTAAAACACCAACATTGGCAACAACACAAAAATTTGGGTTTATCATAAAATCCAACGAAACTGTTCGAAGAACAATCTAACGAGTCACGTGGTTGTTTGTTGAAATTGTACACACAAGTCAAAACACCGTGTAAATTTGCAGTCTGTGCGTATCGCCCCACATTCGCCTAAATTCTAAAACTAAAACAATTTCTTTACTCAAATTACTTACTTTAGTGTCATAATCACTCACCTAAATTTAAAATTCCACACACAAGGACCGTTACTACTACTTGAGAAACAGATCCCATGTCTTGTGGTAATACTAAAATCCAGCGATTGGAAAAATATGCCCGATGTAAATACAATAAAGATAAGAAAGTCGAGAAATCCAAAGCTCGCTGTTCACATTTTTGACGCGAATAAACAGAAGGCGTCGACTGTGGAGCTATGCATCAACTCTGATTGGTCAGGATGATTCAACGATGACTGGGCGCACTTTGCTGATAGTTACTAATTTTAGACCCTGGGGTTTTCCCCAATATAATACACAAATTGTAAACATTGACACTTCCCGAACAAGCATTTTTAACCATCAACATTACTGTCATTATTGATTACCATTGGCTAGATCAGGGAACGTTTTCTGTTCTTTTTTGAAAATGGTTACTATTTAACTCTCGTCATAAATTTCAAACGAACATATGTAACATAACCATGATGTTAATTAGTACCATTTGGACATAGCTGGAACGAACTCCCCCGTGACATATTCTTAATATACTGCTACTTGATGCACTGCTCCAGACAGAAGAGATTCATCGACATGGCTAGAGAAACACGAACTAGCAAAAGGATCAATGGAATCCAGACACACACATAAATAACTATTTTATATAGCTGTTTTATACAGTCATTAACAGATCTCAAGCTGGTCTCGGGGAAACTTGTACATATGAAACCCATTTGGATGTACATATCTGGACTATATTTTAACTACATGTACCTGGTTACTCCAACATGAGGTTACTCAAATGTGAGTGTAAAGAAGAAGAAGTAAGTAAGTAAGTAAGTAAGTAATTAAACAACCACAACACGGACAGTTTCAAATCTGAACTCACAAAACATATGTTCACACCTGTAAACAAACAGACAGCTTCTAAATAGTACATAGAAAACTAAGATGCATATGGGAGGCCAAATTCACATTTAATAATGAATTGCGCTTAAGCGGAAATACCACATATTGTGCTTTAAAAGCGCAAACAGGGCATTTACTCTTAAGCGTAATTAATTGCGCTTAAGCGCAATTAATTGCGCTTAAGCATAATTGTGACTACTATCTAACCTACCCATAAACTATTAGCATGACCTGGTGTATCACCTAGCAATACAAGATGAGCATTGGGCTAATTTTGACCTGTACTCAACAGTCAACTGTGAGTATGTGTTCAACAAGGAGAATCCCTAATTACATATTATCAGCATCCCTCTATCCAAAGAATGGATGTCGCCTTCCCGGAACTCTTAGTATTTTTTGTATGATGTTTTTAATGTATTTTTGCACAGATTTTAGCCTATACATGCATGCGGTGTCACTGCATGAGGGCTTTCTTACCTCACACAGTAATGCTCTAATTAATCGACTTCTTAACCACAGCAGAATTATGGGTAACGTTTCAGGATTTAGTTGGAAATATGGCTTGTTGCCATTCATCGAAAAGCTCTCGAGAGCTCGAGAGCTAAACTGTATGGTTTACTTATTGACTTAAATCAGGGGGAAAAAACCCTATTTTCATATTATCAGCATCCCTGTCCAAAAAATGGTGTGTAATCACTGGAGCTTTGGTGTCTCAGTCCTGGAGCTCTAGTTTTTCTTATTAAATCAGCATCTCTTGCACAAATCTATAGTATTTCCATGATCATATAGTGTGAATGTGGTGTCACCGAGGGCTTGCTTCCCTCATATGGTGTGCCTGTATACTCGAAAATTTAAGAAAATCAATGTCGCCCCGACTAATACAGAAAGTAATGCTATTGCAAGTAGCCCCAACTAATATATACCGAAGATAATATAGAAAGTAATGCTATCACGAGTCGCTCCAACTAAAACAGAAGGTGATATACTATTGCGAGTCAGCCACATTTTGATAAAGAAGTTGGGCTAGCTCCCTACCCAATCAAACCAATGAAACCAAGAGGTGACATGTCAATAGGAGTTAATACTAAGTTATGAAGAAACCTATTTATTCACCAGGGGTGTTTTGTTACATATAACCAGCGCAATCAATTGCACTTAAGCACAATTAATTATTAAATGTGAATTTGGCCTCCCATAGATGCATGCATCAGGTCGACCGTGAACTATCTACCATAGAATTGTTGTAGCTATCGATTATACATTTTGGAACACCTGTCTAGCTGTATGTATGTGTGTATGCATGAATGCATGTGTGTATGTGTTATAGACTCCAACACTGCTCGACTGATCCGACTCGGATTTGGTATTTAACTTGTCAACTTGACATCGCTCATAGGCATGTTTCTGGACCTTGACCGATCCGACTAAAAATTTGTGTGTAGGACTACTTCGATCCCGGGGGCAATATGGACGGGTCCAATTTCACGTGGGACCATGTTCTCGAACGTGCTGATATAGGCATGTTTCTGGACCAATTGAACAATAGTTTGGCCAGACGCTGTAAATACTGGGTAGGCCTACTGTCCAGATGGAGGCGATCACAAAAAAATCCCTAAATAGCCCGAACGAAGTCGAGTACATCAGCTAGTTTAATATATATTTTGGACATTTGTCTGTCTGTTTGTCTGTTAGCTATGGCCTGGAAAACTGCCGGACAGATTTGACGAAATTTGATACCTAGGGGAAATTATTTCCAGGGAGTATTTTGGAGGGGTCAAATCTTGATCCCGACCTGACTTTCAAAAAGATCAATTCAAGGTCAAATCTGGTAAAACGGAAGTATTTCAACGAAATTTAAAGGTACTCAATCCGATAAAACTCATCTCAATTACTATTTCAATGGCTTCGGGGGTCAAAAATATTTGATTCGAGTCGAGGAAGTCACCCATCAAAGCTCAGATTTGTTAGATATCGATTTTAGAAATCTATTATTTTTCATTATCGGGAATTCTTTCTGGCCCAGTACGTAGTCAAAATTGCGTGATTATTACCACTTGATTTTAGAGTTATCCATCCTTGTCTGTTTGAATAGAGTTTTGGTGTAATCATCTCGAGCAGGTTTCAAAATTGACGGCAATTATTAGTACTCATCTCGAGAAATTAACAAATTTCAAAAATCAATATCTAATAACTCTGAGCTTTGTTTGATGGGTTCCTCGACTCGAATCAAATAGTTTTTACCCCCAAAGCCAAAGAAATAGTAATATAGGACCCTCTGATCGGATTGTTGTTGTTGGAATCTGTTGAGATGGGGACCCTCTTTACGGATTGAGTACCTTTAATACCTACTGTTACTTTTGTCCCAGGAGTGTTTCGGGTGACGGTCAAATCATGACCCTGACCTGATCTTGACATTCAAAATTGTCAATTCAAGGTCAAATCGGGTAAAGCCGGGCGGATTTCGACGGGTACTTTTGTCGTGACTTTTGTCCGGGGAGTGTTTTGGACGGGTCAAATTGTGACCCGACATGACGTTCACCTTTAAAATGGTCAATTCAAGGTTAAATCGCGCAATTCTCCGAAAATCAGAGGGGAACATCCCGGACGAAGTCGGGTCCACCAGATACTATTATATATTTCTTGATTTAGTTACAAACTAAATACCTGTATATTGTACAAAGAAATGTTTGACAAATATATCTGTATCAATATTACCATACGGGTGATTAAAATAGATACGACGAAACAAATTTTGAAGGGTGCATGTATCAGGTAAATTTTTATATTTCAAATGATGACAGGAATGCGGAAAGTTGAAGTACCTACGTAATACTGGCCATCCGAATGAAGAGATATTACATGTATATACAAACCAAAATAGAAGATGACTGCTGGCGACAATGTTTTCCAAAAAAATTCAAAGCATTCGATAGCTCCCATCTAGTTGTCAGCCCGAAGATCAATATGAAGTTTGGTGACTATCAGATGAGGGATATGTCTGTACAGTTGCTAAACAATTCAGTCATGCAAAAGAGGATCAAACAGTAAGATACCAAATTGCTGCCTGTGGTAATGTTTTTTTAACGAAATTCGGGAAAATTAGATTACTCTCACCCTGGTTATCCAGAAGATCATTGTGGAATCTGGTGACGATCGGACAAGGGGTGTCGTCTGTAGGATCCACCAAATTATTTAGCCATAAAAATAGTAAAATTCAAGATCACCGCTGGCAGTGATGTCTTCACAAGGACAGTTTGAGAACAAAATATGGCTCACATCTAGCGGTGACCCAAAATATCCACAAATATTCAAATTCGAAATTTAGCAAGGTGTACTGCTTGTGGCCATGTTTCCCCCGCAAATTTGATAGACTGGTGGACAAAACCACTGAATCCGTTGAATCAATATACATGTATACATGGATTAATTTATATGCATTGTTATACACAGTACTTGTATATAAAGGTACTGAAAATAACAATATTACTAGTATACACAAAATAAACCATATATCATGGCTATGGGTTCTAATATCCGAATATGACAGCTGAGAACTTGGTGTGAATTGAAGAGTGGTGGTGTCTCAAGCATATCTTACCCTCCACGTTAGAAACATGCCATTAAATGTCATAAGTATAATCTAGCTTGAGGACAGAAGTTATCCATAAAACCCCCCTTAATTCAACCAGGTCCTCGCGCGATGTATGGTCGATCACATGATGATCTAGGGGGATTAGAATTATTGTATAAAAACAGCACTGCATGTAAATATAAAATAAAATAGTGCTACATCTTATTACAGATTATTGCCATATATAATCAGTGACTATACAGACAGTCTGACAAAATAAAGTTTCAGTGACACTCTATCCGAAGAGGGGAATAATTCCATCTGTTACAGTCAATGGAGCAATTATGAATCTGGAAAGGTGAAATTTCTAAGTAATACTAGATATTTCAGAACGAAAAAAAAAATGAATAAAATCAACAAATTTGTAAATTTAAAAACAATTCAAACGTTGTTGTATTCCATGTCCCAGCCCGGACATACACACCAATTTTCAATAATATTCATTGAGAAACAACGGACCAAACGCCATATAACACCCCGTATACATCTTTTATTCCGAGCTGGCCCTTTATTCCGAGTTGGCACACGTCGATTGGGGCGAGTTAGCCCTGGGGCGAGTACGCCGATTCCGGCACCTTCTATATTTGCAGCAGGTATACGTTTACGCTGGTTTACGCGTAATTTAATTTACAAAGTTCCCCAATTGGTATCGTAAATAGAGCGACCTTATTTGACAGAGAATGCCTCTGTTATTGATTATCAAGTTGCTATACATTAAAAACGACAAATTCACATGCTCGTTCAAGCGCAGTAGTCTATTTTCCCCATGTTAAAGGACATCCACAAATACTAAATAACGCTAACCTACTGCGAATGTTTGACACGACAACTGTTAACATATTTGGGCTGAATTCATCTGACGCGGTATTATTCCTCAAAATAAACAACAAAACCATCGTTACTTGGAAATGTAGTGTGGGCTAACATTTACATAAATCCTCCACATAATTTATCCCGACACACACGTCAGATGAAAAACAGCCATGAAGTAAACGGCCAAATTGGCCGAAATGAAGCTCCAACTTCTTTCAAATAAATTATCAAAAATAACAACAACAAAAATGCTTTTACGTTTTTAAATTGCATGCCCTCCACATAATCCTCAGCACATTGAGGGCGATGGATCGAGTACCAAGTAGATGTAGATGTAGCTTACTCTGGAATCTATGGGAGGCAAAATTCACTTTTAATAATTATTTGCGCTTAAGCATAATTATTTGCGCTTTTAAGCTCAATTATTTTCGCTTAAGCAGAAATAATTTCGCTTAAGCGCAAATAATATAATTACGCTTTTAAAAGCACAAATAAGGTAGTTATGCTTAAGCCATTGGTGCATGTCTGCTCTATCTAGATGACTATAAGCGCTAAAAAGGTATTCGATATTTTAAGATTTTAAAGATGGATTATCTCTTTAAATAACAAATTTGAAATAGTTGCGTGGGTATAAAATAATAAATATGAACTGAAGACCCCTGTCAATTAAGGCTTCTATCAATTAATATCAATTAATATTGATTTTATTTCGAATATTTTATTGGGACCGTTTATTTGTCTATTTTTAGAACATACCGTTAGGGGGTGTGATACCATATAGCGATAGCGAGCATTAGGCTGTTCCTATGGCTACGCACCGAACGTCAAATGTCCCAGATTGATTGGTTGTATTGTTTTATTCCATAGTTATAAGCGATAATGAGTTTAATTAATGTTTATTTGTGGCAAAATTACACCATAACACTTCTGGTCTCTGTTAACAGTAACCACTATTGTTCGTTAGCTAAACAACCACACCTTTTTAGACCAGAAAATATTCGAAATAAAATGAATACTAATCGATAGAAGCATTTCCGGACAGGAGTCTTCGATTCAAATCTAATATTTTATACCCCGGTAACTATATAATACATGTTTACAAAGAGATAATCCACATTTAAGACTTTATATCATAATATTCTCTGTACGGGTCATGGGGCTGCGGAGACAATATATGACGGTAATGGTGTTTATATGGGATACCGGTACTTTAATTTGGTGGGCTTTTGCATGCTAGCCATAATAGGTTACTAGTTAAAGGTACTCAATCCGTAAAGAGGGTCCCCATCTCAACAGATTCCAACAACAACAATCCGATAAGAGGGTCCTATATTACTATTTCTTTGGCTTTGGGGTTAAAAAATATTTGATTCGAGTCGAGGAACGAGTCGAGGAACCCATCAAACAAAGCTCAGAGTTATTAGATATTGATTTTTGAAATTTGTTATGTTCTCGAGATGAGTACTAAAAACTGCCGTAATCTGCTCTGGATGTGTACTCCAAATCTATTCAAACAGACAAGGATGGATAACTCTAAAATCAAGTGGTAATTTTAACGCAATTTTGACTGAGTTCTGGGCCAGATAATGAAAAATAATAGATTTCTAAAATCGATATCTAACAAATCTGAGCTTTGATGGGTGACTTCCTCGACTCGAATCAAATATTTTTGACCCCCGAAGCCATTGAAATAGTAATTGAGATGAGTTTTTATCGGATAGAGTACCTTTAATATTCAGCGTCGGAGGGGCCTGCGACCCTTTTGTGCGTTTGCAGCCTGCGGCCCATGTGTGCGCTTCGTGCACATGACAGACAAATCATATTCGTTTATATAGAGAGATAATATTTACTTCAATATATCCTGGTGCAGATAGGTTCATATTGGACATACAAATTGACATTGATTTATATTGGACTTATTTGATTCTGGAATAAGCCCACATTGGACTTATACCCGTTATTCCGTTTGATGGCACGGGCCACAATGAAAACACATAAATAAAGAACGTACATCTGGTGCTGCTACATACCATCTTGCAAATACGTTCGTATTGGACCTAAATATTCACATAGACCTTTCATACTGGACTTATTTTATTCTGAAATAGGCCCACATGCAGTGAGCTTATTAAAACAAAATGTATTTAATCAAATGTTATTAAATCAAAATTGTGAAAAACTAAAGACGTTATAACCTCCACCGGGGTACACCGAGTGAGTCCGAGTCACCACACATAGTGCTCATCGTGTGGACTTTTGGACTTTAACACAAAGTAAAAGAATCGCTAATTTACGAGAAGCTGTAATTTAAAAGAAAGTAAAGGCGTTCTAGAATAATATTGGCAAATAGGTTGAAATTCACAAAGAGTCTTCCGAATTGAAAATGTACGACACAAAAGTTCAACGAGCAGCTATATAGTGCCCGTTTAAATTCAGGGATGTTATCTCATACCTATCGGATATTGCCGGCAGTTGAATAAAATAAGCAAGTTGAAACATGTATCTCATCGCCTGTGGACGGTGGATCATGACTTATATGAAATCAATTATGCAAGAACAGCGGGAAAATCATTCTCCGCCTGTGCGAGTTAATCAGGGGGTGAATCAGACGATGAATAAATAGACAGCAATCGCGTTGATAAACGCCGCTTATTCATCCAGTGCCTTTGTGGCCGGTGGCCAAATTAATTATCAAGAACTATATATTAATACGCGGATTGGTTTCTGTGGTTAACCACTATAGTTTGACTAGCATTCTTGTGAATCAATCAGGAACCACGCGAAATGTGCTATGTGTGCTGTAAGTCCAGGTAAATTGGTTTTACTACACCATAAATGAAATTGGTCCTTCAATGAAAAAAGAACCACATGGCTCTTCGTTGCAATTTTATGAAGTACCAAACTACGGTGACATCGGCTACTTATTCCCAGTTCCTTATTCCTTATTCGGAAACATTATATATTGACCAAATAAACGGTGCGGTAGGGTGGCCCACCCGAAAATAACATATAATAACCGAAAACCGCAACCCTCTAGCCCATGCGGTTGCCACAGTAGGTGGCCAAATTGGCAACCATAGCCGTTTGGGCATTTATGAACCGATTAGGACCAAATAAACGGTGCGGTAGGGTGGCCCACCCGAAAATAACATATAATAACCGAAAACCGCAACCCTCTAGCCCGTGCGGTTGTCACAGTAGGTGGCCAAAATGGCAACCATAGCCGTTTGGGCATTTATGAACCGATTTGGACCAAATAAACGGTGCGGTAGGGTGGCCCACCCGAAAATAACATATAATAACCGAAAACCGCAACACTCTAGCTCGTGCGGTTGCCACAGTAGGTGGCCAAAGTGGCAACCATAACCGTTTTGCCATTTATGAACCGATTTCGACCAAATAAACGGTGGTCAAGGTGGCCCACCCGAAAATAACATATATAATAACCGAAAACCGCAACCCTCTAGCTCGTGCGGTTGCCACAGTAGATGGCCAAAATGGCAACCCTAGCCGTTTGGGCATTTATGAACCGATTAGGACCAAAATAAACTGTGCGGTAAGGTGGCCCACCCGAAAATAACATAATAACCGAAAACGCAACCCTCTAGCTTTCTGGAGAAAATTGAAAAACAAATTGAGGCAGGCAAGAAAATCTCAGCCAGGCATGGTATCGGAAACAAAGAGGTTTTTTTTTTGGCCTAACACTCCAGAAAAACTCAGAACTCCCCGATTAATAATTGTGTGTTGTTAGATATTAGTTGAACAATGAATACTATTAAATTAAAATAGAACATTAATTTTGCATCGGTCAACATTGATTATGAATCTATATCTATTAAAACGGAACTGTCTCTTATTGAATCCAAGAACGATTATTGGTTTGGAAATGGAGTATATTGGTTTGAAAATAGAGACTATTGTTTTCACAAACCACCATTAACTTTTATTTCATGTAATTTCCGACCGAATGGCCGCCCATATTATATATGCATATAAATATATAAATATATGTTTCACTTGATTCATATATATCGTCAGGATATTGTTGGGGAGATGAACGTTCTCGATTATGAATGTCGACGTGTGGTATAAAGTGCCCATTCGGAGAAATAGAAGTTCGAGGTAGAACAAAAAAGCTGGGGTTTAACCAGGTATATTTGTACCATAGAACAAATTTCAGACAAAAAAAAGAAGAAGTCATTACGCAGTTATGTGATTTCCAACCATGTGAGAATGCCATGTTGGAAATTTCCAACAGTTATGGAAAGCTTGGGGTACCATGCATGCACGCAGTAAATTCCTACCCAGGAATTTGTGTCGGGGGGGGGGGGTAGAAGTTGGAAATTATAATTTGGACACCACGCCAACCTATATATAGCTATAGCATGCCACTCCTGCGCGCGCCCGAGTTGGACAAATCTGTTCCATTCTCATGGTGTGCTAAATTTCGTCATTTATATATATATGTGAAATATAACGAGCTGGGATCCATTCACTTTTCAGCTCGTGTTAAACAACTTGTATTCTACTTCCTCCCACAGACACAGGGGAAAATCCTCATTAGTCTGAAGCCAACGCTCAATTCCGAATGATAAACGTCTCTTTCTTCCGATATTGACACTTCGTTGAAACGATTATTTCAATTTTCCCCGAAGTGATCGTCTATACAAACTCTCATCAAAACCATTCGCGAATATTTGAATAAATCGATACCGTGTTATTGCCGAACACATGGGAAAAAGAAACCCGTAAATGACATTTTTGTAGTTTCTGTTCATCGCGGCAATTCTCTGCTCATCCGCCGGGTCATTTGATTTACTCCGCTGCAATAAATATCCCATTCTCCAGAGATCCCGGTTCCTTATCGCGATAATGGCTATAGTTGCATTTAGTTGGGTCAGCCGAACATTCAATGCGTTTTAATCTAACACCGTTTGTTGGGATCGATTTTATATGTATTTCCATAAGTTAAGGGGGTATACATTCTTACAATTTGTGTGATGTTTGTCGACGGTTCATAACCCCTCTCACCAGGATAATTTTGCGGCCGTTCTCTTGTACGTATTAGGTATATATGATAGAATCCATCAGCTGTCCTATACTAAAAGCCGACCGAACCTGACTGCACCAGAATACACCCATCTTCTGACTTCGCACCCGACCGCATGCATTCCCCAGGGTCCGAGCGAGATGGGGCATGGACTACCGTGCAGAATAGACCTGTATGTACAAAAGTTCTAATCTCCAAGTCGACAACTTGAGCGGAAACAGCACTATTCCGTCCGGTACCCAAAATCCAAAAAGGCACAGACCGAACCTCCCCTATAGCCACCTGACCACGGAAAGGGACAGCATATCATTCAACGAATACCCCTCTGTGTCCATGGGCGATCTGGCAAGTCGCTAGCTATAGCGGAAGTGCATATATCAACACACACGCTGCTGTAGAATTCGATATGAGCACACACATAGACAAGAGAATATGCAGAAAGTGTGGATTGGAAACGGAAACCGAGGAACATTTTATTTTAAAGTGTCCTATTTACAAAAGCATTCGTCTCCGTTTCTTTGACGAAATAAATAAAGTAAATCACAAGTTTACTAATATGACTGATGCACAAAAATTCATTTTCATACTGCGAAATGATAAAACAGAAACGTGCAATATCATCTGTAACATGGTCCGTCTATTTTTCCACAAAAGGTGTGAAACACCATATTTTCAACAACAAGCATGATACTTTTTCATTTTAATTATGATTACATTTGTGTATAATTATTGTATCATATATATATATTTATTGTTATTTATGTTGTGACATCGGCCCCGTGTGGGTGTAATTGTCAATAAACTTATCTTATCTTACATATGCGCAAGAACGCCGAAAATAACACCCACCGACCGTATATTCCTCATCCCAGGGACCCGAGCGAGATGCGGCATGCATGCACTATCGTGCAGAATAGACATGTTTGTACCATATTTCCAATCCTCAAGTCGATATAGCTCGATTGGAAACGACACTGTTAACCCCTAACTTGCGGCCGGTTCCGCTCGGTACGCAAAATCAAAAAAAAGCACCGACCGACCCTATAATATATAGCTGCCTGACCATGACCACGGAAAGAGGCATCATATCATGCAGCGAATACTCCGACTTTGCATCCATAGGCGATCGGGCAAGTCGCTAGCTGTAGCGAAAGTGAATATATTAACCCATACGCTGCTGTCGAATTCGGGTATTCACTGCATGATAATTATGATGTCCCCTTCCGTGGTCAGCCATGCATGTATCTAGGTATAGTGCCTTTTTGGATTATGCGTTCCTGACGAAACCGGCCGCAAGTTGGGGATTAATATATAGTGCCGTCTATACGCTCGATCTATCGACTTGGGGTTTGGAACTTTGTTACATACAGGTCTATCCTACACGATAGTGCATGCCCCATCTCGCTCGAACACATGCATGGGTGAGGTGCGGCCGGCGGGTGATATTTTCGGCGTTCTTGCTTACATTCATATAGCGAATTCGACAGCAGCGAATGGGATAATATATTCACTTCTGCTACAGCTAACGACTTGCCCGATGGCCCATGGATGTAGAGGGGCATTCGTTGCACGATATGATGTCCCTTTCCGTGGCCATGCGGCTGGGGAAGATGCGGTCGGTGCCTTTTTTGGATTTTGCGTACCTGACGAAACCAGCCGCAAGTTAGGGATTAACAGTAAGTGCCGTTTCTGCTCAAGCTATCGACTTTGGGATTTTAACATAGGGACATAATACATGTCTTTTCAGTACGATATGTCATGCCCCATCTCGCTCGGACCCCTGGGGAGGTGCGGGCGGTTGCCGTCGGCTTTTAGTAGTATCAGGTGCCGATTGCAGCGATTGTGAATTTTAGGGACTCCAGGCTTTCGCAGTAAGTGGGAAATAGTAACAAAACAAAAAAGGTCTTCATTACTATAAAGAACATGGCAAAAATAGCTTATTTGTATTAATATTGACAACTCTCAAATGACGAGATTTACAATTGCAAATTGAAACGTTTTAGTTGAACATCTGTGTTGTTTTCTGGAATATTTTTCACTGCCCTGACAATTTGATGTCATCTTCTTGATTCGATCGAAATTTACTTAAATACAATAAATATTATTGGCGATGTTTGTTGATAAAATTACAGAAAATGTAACAGTAATGTTACATAACAAAGGTTTTAACGCTCGTTAGCACTAACAAAAACTAAGAATAGATTCTATTTATTTTGCCATGTTCTTCTTCTATATATAGTGGTTTTACAAACTTCTATGATTTTTTCACGTTTACCCTTGTATATAATATATATATGGTGGAATCCATCAGGGGCCGATTGCAGCTATTGTGAATTTTAGGGACCCCAGGCCTTCGCAATAAATATGGAAAATATGAAAAAAGCAAAAAAGGTCTTCACCACTATAAACAACATGAAAAACTAGCTTATGTATATTATTGATAACTCTCCAATGACGAGATGTGCAATTGCAAATTCAAATGTTGTAGTTGATATTATGTATTTTCTGGAATATTTGTATTGCCCTGATATGTATTGTTATAACAAAGGTTTAATGTTACCAAAATACAAAATAAGAACAGATTCTATCTATTTTCCATGTTCTTTGTGATAATTGTTTTACAAACTTCTATGATTTTTCACATTTGCCCACTACGAAAGTCTTTATTATGTCCCTACTTCGAAATTGGTATGTTGTGATTATTTTACAACTAGGGGATTGTGGGAATGCTATATTAACTCAATCATGAATTAACATGAAATTAGAGATGAATGTGAACATATATACACTATTTACAAGATAGTCATCGTCATCATCTCGTCATCACTTTAATCGTCTTCTGTATTATGCCAATCTTCATCACCATCAGCATCAGCATCATCATCATCATCATAATCCACATCATCATCATAATCATCATCATCGTAATCATAATCATCATTCATGTCCGTCAAAAATGAGGGATGAACGTATTGGAAAATTTGTGATTCCAATATCAAAAAGGTACATTCCAAATTCAACAATGGGACAACTCTCCGAATATATTATATTTATATTTATAGCATGCATGACCATGTATACGCAAATCGATCAATGAGATTTGAAGTTCACCGCACACATGTGAATGTGATGGCAGTGCTCGGACCAGCGCAACAGTGTGCTGAACTCCGCCTTGCAGTTTTATTATGTATATCAGAACGTCTGAGCGTAATATGGGGAATAACTCTACTGTTACAGATTGTTATGACAATATTTTATCAATGATGTCAGTGAACACCACCGGACCAATCCAGATTATCGCACTTTTAATGTTAGACTTTGTTTAAAGGGACTCAACAATCATCGCCACCGTGTTGTTGTTGTTGAAACAGCTGTTCACTGCCTGTTCCTAACGCTTCTGAAAACTGCATGCATGGTTTATCTCCCCTGATTTCTATAAATAGATTGGGGGTATTCCTATGTTTTCAGTGACAGCAAGCATGGTTTCAGGATATCGTTAGAAAAAGACGATATTTATATCAAATAAGACGTTTTTGTCAGCGCAAAGATGCCGAAAAATTGGAAAGAGCAGCGAATGGGGTGTCTTCCGCCATGGATTTTGGGAAGTTCACGAATGTCACAGTGGATTTCCATGCAAATCTGCGGAGCAAAATTCTGAAAGTTACGGAGTTGCACATACCTGCATACTTCTCAGTCTTCTGAGTGTGACTTGATGCGGTACTATAGTATAAGAAACAGCAGGTATTTATCTGGTGGGTCCGCTTTGTAAATTATAAAATTTTGCAATAAATATATTTTTGATAAATTTTTTCTGGATTTACATCACTTGACCTACATATTAATTTGTCAGATTTGAAATATCAATATTGAATATAAAATTCAAAAATAAATACACTAACATCTATACAAGTTCCAATCGGACCTGCCAGATAAATACCTGTTGTTTTCAAATATACCACATCAAGTCACACTCGGAAGTATGTGCAACTCTAGTTCAGTCATGAACGTAGTGCGTATCCTTCCTTGCTGGAAGCAGCAATCTGCGAAAGCGGTCATGTTGACTTAAAGAACAAATACAGAAAAGAACAAATACAGACGAGATGATGGATCAGTCACAGGCATGCTGTTTGAGGTAAAGCTACCACCCCTCGAAGAATGAAGGAAAGAACAGTGACTGGTTCAATACCACAAAATAGTCAAGGGGTTGGTTTCAGCCCTGCCTAAAGCCTGATTATCTAGAACACGAGAAGAAAGACACAAGGGAAATACAGCCAACAAAATTTTAGGACTGTGTCAGTCAAAATCCGGTGGAGAAGGAGGTGTGTAACAACACAGAATCGTTCCAACTTCTGCGTACCAGCAGCTCACAATACGAACACTCCTTATTTGTTAAAACAACTGTGGAATTGAACTACCTGGAACAGACTTCAGTCGGTTGTTGATGTCAGTGATATTGACGGTTTTCTATCTGCTCTGCGAGGGGAACAACAGTATGGAGTGTTTTCAACAATGCTAACAAGGAGCTATTGCTTAACCCTTTGAGTGCCAGGGGCCGATCTCATCGGCCCTAAACCTACAAAATAAGTCTGTTTAAGAATATAAGAATAAATTATTAAAATTGTAAAAAAAAAAAATTGTTAGGCCAATGCATTCTCTTATATATGCGAGGCGACCTATGGTCGACTCGCATATATAAGAGAATGCATTGGCACAGGGTATATGGGTTGATACAAAAATCGACCTGGCACTCAAAGGGTTAAATATTTAAAAATTATGCTTGTTTATCATATATAATAAATTATTTTTCAATTATTTCGCTTGCTGCTTATATTTATACTCCAAAATAATTTTGGATGGCTCAAACAACAACATTATCATTGCATATATTAAGTACTATATGGGAGATTAATCTAACATTTAATGGCTGATTTAAACGCTTAAGCGTAACTCCATTACGCTTAAGCATAATTGGTTTGTATTGCCTTGCAACGTTATATGTAATGGTAGGCCTACATGTATCTAACTTAGTAAGGTTTAATGTTCTGGGCGGATGGTAAGATTACTAGCATCGTAATTGACTGCATCAATTTCAGCTTCAGGGGAGTTTTTCCAATTCTATTACGCTTTACTTTAGCGTGAATGCATTATGTGTGATGGTAAATGAATTACGCATAAGCATAATGTAATACGCTTAAGTATGGTATAATGGAAATCTAAATTACACTTAGGCATTGCGAATTAAGCTTAAATTCATGCTTAAGCATAATGAATTACACTTAAGCGTGATTGGCAATTAAATGTGAATTTTGCCTCCCATATGTGTACTATTGTTGTTTCATACACTTTGCCCCACGTGTTTGGTTGTTTCGCACCATATATTTGGCCATTTCTCACCACATGTTTTGTCGTTTCCCACAACTGTCATGCGTTGCTTTTGAAAAAATCCTTTGAAAAAGAACATACAGTAATACCCAAAGTAATGACCCCTTAACCACACCAGGATTATGGAAAATAATTCAGGATTTAGTTGGAAATATGGCTTGTTGCTATTCGTTGGAAAGCTCTCGTCGAGAGCTTTCCGATGAATGGCAACAAGCCATATTTCCAACTAAATCCTGAAAAATTACCCATAATTCTGCTGTGGTTAAGTGGTCAATTACTTAATTACTTTGGGCATTACTGTATTAAGTTATCTGATGACAACGCGCCAATTGGACACATTTTATTTTTTTTTAAATCCCAAATTGTGACAAAGTTCACGTTATTTAAAAAAAAACATATCAATAGACACAGTCTAAATAAAATTAGACCGTGTTTCATTTCTTTCTTTAATACGAGTCTGGATATCTATCAGACTGCAATATACCTTATACTAAATGATACGATTCATCCAGATTATACCGGTATGAAACTGGCCACTTGGAAGGAAACATTTATGGGGGGGGGGGGAGACAACCCCACTGTGGCATCGTCGCCACCTCGCTGACAGTCTGAAGTTAAAATGAACCTGGTTCTCTATGGATGAGTGATTCACCGATAATTGTTACTTTTGGCCTCTCATAACAAAATGCATATATACACAAGCGTATGGTAATAGCATATATGAAGACTGGAGAAAATTTCATACTAAAATAGGTTATCAGTACATACAGTAATGCTCTAATTAATCGACCTCTTAACCAAAGCAGAATTATGGGTAACTTTTCAGGATTTAGTCGGAAATATATTTCCGACTAAATCCTGAAAAGTTACCCATAATTCTGCTTTGGTTAAGAGGTCGATTAATTAGAGCATTACTGTACATGTGTATATACCAATCACATGTATATTGAGTTTTTAAAAAAAGTTTCTGAACCCCTTCGGTTGTAAATAGAATGCACTCAGTGATTCTGACTTCAAACTTGTGCCTCCTAATTATATAGGTTGATTGAGTTGAAAGGTTAGAAAATCAGTGCCCTCTCTTGAAATTATTTCTTAAGGAATAATCTCTGTTTCATATTTTGATTACAGTTTAAAGATGGTCTATATATTCTTATTACAAGTTTTATATATTTTCCTGGGTATAAAATAATGTCCGGAAATGCTTCAATCAATTACTGTTCATTCTATTTTGAATTTTCTGGTATATATACTAGTATACCTACAAATAATTTGTGACATTTTACTGCTTGAGGAAACGTTCGGAGCATAGCAAGCAGGAAAATAGTAAAAAAAAGATTGTCCCAACTGATTATCAATCAGTTGTAATATTAAATGATAGAAGCGTTTCTGGACTGGTGTCTTTGACAACTTGACTTATCATTATTATTGTATACCCTAGAAATTATAGAAAACAATTTAGGAAGAGATGATCCATCTTTAAGCCAATCGAGCAAAGTTGATCTATTTCTCCATGTTCTTCTAATAGGTGATGTTTTTATCGAATATATTTGCACATTTTACCCACTGCCGCACTGCGAGTTCATTGGTCCCTTTAATATTTCATGTAAAAGTGGTGAAAACTGTAATATTAAACAAGAACAATAGCTTTAGTTAACACAAAATTCACTGAAATATTTTCACAGTGGGGTTTCTGTGAGGAAAAAAATATTTGTTTTCCTCATAGAATCTCCACATATATATTCAGACAGACAGATGAGGAGGGGTGTTGAAAAATGCTTGGGGAAAACAGTTGTAAAGAGGGAAAGAAATTGGTTGCGGGGCTGGGTGAATTGCAGAAATGGTCAAAGGTAAAAAAGTAACATACGTGTCTGAATATATATTAACACCCCCCCCCCCCTCCAGAGCAAATTGAAATAATTTAAATCCATATACCCTGCTTTTCTCATGGCATTTGTTTTGGTGTTTTTGGTGAATAAAATTAACTTATGACTGAGATTAATCCTTCAGTCATGATACTTTTCCAAAGATGACATTTTTTGGTATTTTTGTCTGTTTAACAAATGTTGGGGCATAAATAGAAAAAAACAATCAGTAGAGAGTGCACTGGCTTAGAAGTTCAATACAAGTATTGTTAGCTTAATGCATTCTCTTATATATGCAAGGCATCCTATGGGAGACTCGCATATATAAGAGAATGCATTGGCACAGGTTTTCAAAAAAATTCATGAAGCTCCAGTTATGGAAGGATTAATCATAAATAATGGTCTCCCATATGGCACCTTGTATATATAAAAGAATGCACTGGCTTGCATAGTCAAGATAAATGTTGTTAGGTCAATGAATTCTCTTAAATATGTGAGTCTGCCAATGGGAGACTGGCATATATAAGAGAATGCATTGGTATAGTGTTTTTGCAAAATTTCAGGAAGCTCCAGTCATGAAATGTGCAAAATTATTTGAACTTTCCTCTTAGAACACTTTAAATTGTAAAAAGATAGCATCGCAAGGTGTTTGGAAATCCCTTCAGTTTGTAAGTCTAACACACAATTTGTTCAAAAATAGTTTTGTCTTCATCATAGACTAATAAAGAAATCATGTTTTGTACACAATCTACATTGTAGTCAGAAAATTACTAAAACAATGAAAAGGCTGTACAAAAAATTTCTAGTTTTTGAAATATCTGACCATCATATATTGAATTTGGCTCAGTGTGATACACTCCCATTCTTGAAAACACACAACTTGAAAAATCCTTACTCTAACAGATGGATTAATAATTATCTCTTTCTGTAACAATTATTTTATAGTTTCCTGTGTATAACATAATAAATATGAATCGAAGACCCTTGCCTGGAAACACTTCTATCAATTAGTATTATAATAGTATACAATCAATTTCCAGTATTTTAATGGTATCTCCGGCTTATTTTTATAATTTTATAACCAGTAAACTATACAACACATGTTAGAGGAAGAGATAATCCATCTTTAGTGAATCCTGGAAATTTGTAAATGATTAAATTTCTTCTGTAAAGCAGGAAAATAAAATCTACAAAACATGCAGTTGGAAGGACTTGGGAGACTCGAATATATAATATAACCATTTCTTGATGGGAACTGCGCTGGTGGAGCAATGAATCATGTGCCAGTGCATTCCCTTATATTTGCAGATACCATACTAGGTAGCCTCACATATATAAGAGAATGCACTGGCTTACAAGGTCAAGGTAAATATTGTTAGGCCAATGTACATGTAATGTATTCTCTTACATATTCTAGGATCCCTACTGGAAACTACCATATATAAGAGAATGCATTAGCACATGGTTTTTTCGCAATATTTCCAATGCTCCAATCATGGAAGGGTGAATGCTGCTCCCATAATGAAAGGGTTAATTGATTTTATTCCAAATAGACATTTTTTGTTTTAGTTTTAGTTCCGACCCTCCAGGTTTGGTATTTTGTCTCATAAATGAACCACATACAGTAATGCCCTAATTAATCGACTGCTTAACCACAGCAGCATTATGGGTAACTTTTCAGGATTTAGTTGGAAATATGGCTTGTTGCCATTCATCGGAAAGCCATATTTTCGACTAAATGCTCAAAAGTTACCCATAATTCTGCTGTGGTTAAGGAGTCAATTATTTAGGGCATTACTGTACTATGATGGTGGTGGTTCTGCTGAGTTTAGTAAGGCCAAATCAAATTAATGTTCTGTTTCTGAGACACTGCCACTTCATTATTATATGGGAGATTTCCGATGAATGGCAACAAGCCATATTTCCGACTAAATCCGGAAAAGTTACCCATAATTCTGCTGTGGTATTGGAGTCGACTAATTAGGGCATTACTGTAGTTTTGATTACTCTGACTACTGACGGTATACATGTACTAGCACCTGCCATAAATCATGAATAACAGAGGTGAATCATGAGTACCGGATACAAAAAATATAGGATAGAAGCCATGGTTATTTCACACTGTTATAAATATGAAAATAATTACATTTTTGCTGCTGAAGTATTGTCCATAACTCCAGCTCATCAAGAAGTATGAGACTGAATTATATCAAAATATGTCATTTTGACAAAAAATAATCAATTTGATGCTCAATGACAATTATTCTCAGTGAGATATATCATACAGTTCCAAGAGATTTCACTCCATTGTCACTATCCATATTTTCTTATCTGGTACCTGCTGGTACACAGAAAAATCACCTATTTGTTATTAGTATTCAGAATAGGAGTCTGGGGTCCGCCATGGGAGGGAGGGACATCATCAATATCATGAAGAGATATATTTAAGAAGACTTATTTTAAATGATTTATTAATAAGGTACTTAACACAATAACACATGTATGAATTTTCACTAATGAATTAAATTTAATATAATTAAAAAGTCTGTTAATAACTGAATATCACAATTGACTGTCACTAGCTGTGATAGACTTGCAATTGAATTTATTAATTGAGTAATTGGCAATCATGAATATTTTTGTGGGACAAACCCCAGCTTCTGGCATGATTTAGTCCTTGTTTAAATTATTGTTGAATGTTGGGTCAACAGCCTGGAGCTATCTAGTTGAAATTGAAGAAACCCCCTCCCCTAGATCATGCCATGAATCTTTACTCTGCTTAGCGCCTGTAGAGATCTTATTCCATCAGTACAAAACTTGGGAACTTTTTTATGTTTTGATAGGGAACTTTATAACATTGAAAAAACAAGGCAGGGAACATATTTATTTGTTTATAATTGTTCCTCGATAATCAACTTCAAAGTATGGGGGAAATTCCATGATTGTAAGTGCGCATAGCAAACTCACCCGTCAAGTCTGTTAAATAATGTCATCTCGAGCTGGCACTTTCGCCTACTTATGAATAAACTGTTAAGCGACAGGTATTAACAAAGAAATATATTCCCGTGTTATTTTTTCAGCTTTATAAGGTTCCCTATCAAAACCTCAAAAAGTTCCCAGGTTTTTCATTGGTACAATATGATTTCTACGGGCATTAGCCTCTGGGAGGCCAAATTGCCATTTAGTAATGAAGTGTGATTAAGCGCAATTAATTGCACTTGAGCGCAATTAATTGCACTTAAGGACAAATAATTACACTTAAGTAGAATTACTTGAACTTATCATTGTTCTTAAGCGCAAACATTGATCTTAAGTGCAGTCGATTGCGCTTAAGCATAGTAATTTGTTCTTGAAAACATAATTATTTGTGCTTAAGCGCAATCAATCTTGCTGTGCGCAATCAATTGGCTAATCTTAAGCGCATTTCATGGTTATATGTAACTATTATATAAAACACCCCTGGTGAATAAATAGGTTTATCCATAACTCAACCTTATAGTTCTTACTGACATATCACCTCTTGTTTTCATTAGTTTGGATGGGTAGGGAGCAAGTCTAAGTTCTTTATTGATATGGTAGACTCGCGATAGCATTACCTTCTGTTTTAGTTCAGGCAATTCGTGATAGCATTGACTTCTGTATTAGTTGGTGCAACTTTGATTTTCGAGTATATACCGGTATACATGTGCACCATATGAGGGAAGCAGGTCCTCAGTGACACCATATTCGCGCTACAGTTTATGACATGGACATACTACAAGAGACGCTGATTTAATAAAACTACCAGAGCTCGAGGAGTGAGACACCAAAGCTCCCAGAATGAAACACATATTTTTGGGACAGGGATGCTGATAATATGACAATATTTAGGGTTTTTCACCCGATTTAAGTAAATAAGTAAACCCTCATACAGTGACACCACATTATTGCTATATGACCATAGCTATGGCCCAAATCTGTGCAAAAATTCTTTAAAAAAAATATATTAAAACATACTAGAGAGACATCCATTTTTTGGATATAAGGGATGCTGATAATTATATGACATTATGAATTATCTTTGATTGTTGCACACATACAGTTAGAGGTAACTGTACTAGGCTTATTTAAAAAGGTTAAAATTAGCACATGCTCTTCTTGTGATGCTAGGCGATACTCCAGGTTATGACAATTAATATTTTATGGGTAGGTTAGATAGTAGTTACAATTAATTGCACTTGAGCGCAATTAATCATGCTTAAGTGCAACTCATAATGCTTAAGCATGAATGCCCTATTTGTACTTAAGCACAATATTTTATCGCACTTATGCACAATCGTTTGCCCTTAAGTGCAATAAATTTTGCTTAAGCGCATTCAATTGCACTTAAGCGCAATTCAATGTGAATGTGGCCTCTCATAATCATATTACCCAGAGTAGAGATCATTCATGGCATGATCTACACTTCCCCCAACAAAAAAATATATCTAATATTGGACCACACATTTTGAAATTAGTCATTTTAATACTATACGGGTCACTGTTGAGACTTGTTGAATTTGAATCTGCAGGGTCTGTATGTAGTCAGTGTAGGCATAATGCAGCCAGTCCAATCCAAAGCCATACATGCATATTAGTACATTTCAGTGTCAAATTGCACTTGCTACATGTACATTTGTCTGACGCTATCTACCCACACTGTTTTTTTTAAATCTGCGTGTTTGAACGATTGGTTCTCCAACAGGTCCCATTGAGACCCGAGTCACTCGGCTCCTTGGTCATCAGGCTGAGAATTCCCGCTGTTGACAATATTCAATTACAATGTCAACAACACACGAACTTATTCGAAACGAGTTTTGACCAGTTTTCCAGCCAATAATCGTTGAATTCATATGTGACGACCCAACACTCAACGCACCATACACCGAGTTAAAACTCCGATAATCTAATTCAAATATACGTTCTAACTAGGTTTTAATTAATTTACTTCGTCTTGAGAATGAGAGTGATTTATTATTCCAAAGTCGTAAAAACAATCGTATCAAATTGGTGACGAAAGGTCGCCGACCAATCGGATCGTGCGGATGGAATTGTGGCTAAAAATAGATATCTGCGGGATTCCGCCTTATCATTGCTTCAGTCAATGGGGGTATATTGGTGAAGATTGTTGTGTCACTTTAAAGGCACGGGCGGCGTTCGTTGCATAAATTCAAATCGCCATCAGCAGAAGGAATATTAAAATATATATAGTTTTGTTCATATGCCAAACCCGGGAGCCATATGCCAAACCCGGGAGTTCATATGCCAAACCATATGGAGTCCGGGAGGTGACGTGGTAGATATATTTTATAATCCGTGCGCACGGATTAATATTCCGTGCGCACGAAATAGTAATCCGTGCGCACGAATTAATAATCCGTGCGCACGAATTAATAATCCGTGCGCACGAACTAGTAATCCGTGCGCACGAATTAGTAATCCGTGCGCACGAAATAACAATCCGTGCGCTCGGATTAACAATCCCTCATCCGCATTGTATTTCCCAAGGAATGTCAATGGGGATAAAGTGTCTTCGTTATAATGTTGAATTGAACATAATACCATTGTTGACTAATAACCCGTCGTCGCCCTATGATGAGTTTTACTTGGCAAGCCCCCGACGTGGCATGTTTGTGGCACGGGTGTGGTTAACAGGTGGGGTGGACAAAAAGCTATTGTTTCAATGCCATACCTGCCATATTGCATGGTGGAACCACCACTGCACAACGATCCAGATGTGTATCTATATTATAGAGTTAAGGAAATTGGGATACTCATACTCTCCGTGACCACAAGAGAAGATAGAGGGTCTCGTTCGCTCCACTTCTAAAAATAGAATCTTTGGGGTCTAAAATTGGTTGTACTAAAATATTCCCAAAATAACAAAACCCCAAAAAAAATTCAAAACTTCAAAAATTTATTTTTTCCAAAAATTATTTTTTCCAAAAAATTTATAAACTTCCAAATTATCAAAACCCCAAAATTTCCAAACTTCCAAATTATCAAAACCCTCAAAATTATTTCTCCAAAAAAAAGTTTAAATAAACAATTTATAACGAGTTTTCGGTTTCTGATAATCTCGATATTAAAATGTCGAATGTTAAATTATTTGCGTGTAATATCTTTCGTTATTTTTTTTTGTTCAAATATTTTTCATGAAATTATTAATCGATGTTTAGAAAATAGCTTTATTGGACATTGTGACCATCGATATGAATGCATACATTCCAGTGTTTTATCGGACGCAGTTCATATAATTGTCATACCTGAAAATAGACACTATTACTTTTACATAAATAATAAAGAGCGTTTATTCTTTACACTCTCTCTATCCCATATGACAGGTGTGTATTATCGTGAATTATTGGAAGTATTGAGACTAACGGTCGAAAATTGTAATGTGAAATTACAACCCTCCAGAATGAATTGTTCGCTGTACACGCAATCACACGCGACATTGTTGGTAACAATGTGTCTTTCACACCTTTGCTTTACCAAATGAATTATATTATTTCCCCGGGTCACAGTTATATGCTATTCAGAAAACATATCGATTTAATGTCTGAACAAACGAGTTAGTATCATTTAAGGTTGATAAACTGTGTCATTCACACGATAATTAGTTAGCCAAAACATGCATACATATTACGTCAGGTCGTGAGACACTCAATTATAGAAATTGCTTTGATGACATTGTTATAACAACATTACGTAATAACCCCTTATCACTCCAGTCACACTTACGACCATTTTGTATGCCGAAAACTCCAGGTAGCACCGATGATGTAACATTATATCACTGCTATTGTACCAATGATAGGTTCAGACATGTTCCATGTTTAGAAAAATAGATAATCTGCAGGTGTTCACTTGACAAGAGATTTTGTACACTCAATCACAGACCAACGTGATAATACCAGCCCACACCCAACCCACAACATCCACCAAACACCTTCACATCACTTACCAAAACCAATGATGTTATAAGAACTGTAGGTTTTTATAATATTATAGCTTGCAGTGTCATCCTGGTAATTCATTTACAACAGCCATAACAAATGTTTACTTATGATGTATATAAGAACTGTATAGCTACTAATAAATAGGACACAGTGAACACAAAAAAAAATGGGTCCAATTAACCATAGCTCCATACCATTTGAACCTTGTTCTAGTATTTGCATCACCGGACCAACTGGTTCTGGTAAGACGAGATGGGTCTACAGATTCCTGCAAAATCTTAATGGAATGTATTCTAGAGATCCACCTAAGAAAATAATGTACTGTTACGGTATTTATCAAAATTTCTATGATGAAATTGAATCATCAATCGAAAATTTGGTCATGCATCAAGGATTACCTACCCAAACAGAAATCGAAGAATTTGCTGACGGTAAACATAATATGTTAATATTAGACGACTTGATGCATCGCATTATTGACCAAAAAGAGATTGAAACACTATTTACGCAGCAAACTCATCATCGCTGTCTTTCGGTGCTGTTTATTTCACAAAATTTATACGCACAAGGCAAGGCTGCGAGAACTATAGCCTTAAACACAGGATATCTAATTTTATTCAAAAATTTGAGGGATGGATCACAAATTTCCACATTGGGTAGACAATTGTATCCCGGTAAATCTAAAGTACTCATTGAGGCATACAAGGATTGTATGAAGAAACCATTTGCGTATCTTATAATAGATATGTCCCCTCACACTGAGGATAAATACAGGCTACGAACAGACGTGTTTCCCAACCAAGACCCTATAATTTACGTACCTACTACGTAATAAGAAGGGGACAGTATCGGAGTTGAGTCGTGACGATAAAATGAGTCGATTATTACGTAATGAGTTGAATTTTGTCAGACTATTGACATCAACCCAATCAAGATCTCAACGAAACGCATTATTGACATCGATAACTAATAATCAGTTGAAAGTTCTGGTTGAAATTACGATCAATTTACTACATGATAGTTTAACAGTTACAGTTCAACAAAAAGCTAAATTACGGCGATATAAATCATTTTATATATTCTTGAGTGATAAATCTGTGAGTTTGTTGAGGAAAAGAAAAAGTGTGAATAATCACTCAACCGCCATTACTTTGATGTTGAACATCGTTGAACCTAAATTGAAACAGTTTTTGTGATGGAGTCTGTGAAGAAAACTGTTTTGATCCCGTATGAAAGATATATGAGGTACACTGAAAAAAGTGAACACAAAAAAGTTTCATCGGAGTCTAACATTGAACACAGCGACATCTCGGCAAACAATAGTAGCCCTTCCGATGAAATGGATAAAGAAATGGACCTGATGAATAATCAGATTGTTAATACAGTTCAAACGACTGAACCTCAGGATGCAATCCAAAAATCAGAAGTTAACACATCGAAAAAGACACGTACCAAGCAAAGAAAAAAGAAAATAAGAGGGGTTAAGCGTGAAATATCTAGACCTCCTGGTATAATCGCTGGTAAGCTGACCAAGATAAAGAAGAAACGTTGGCTATCACTGTGAACAATATGACCGATTGGAAAGATTATTTGAGTTCAATTTATTTTAATCCGGGTCACCCCGCATCGTACTCAGGAGCTACAAAGTTGCATCAGACTGTAAAATCTGAAAATAAGCACAACATTTCCAAGCGCGAGATTGTGACGTGGCTACAAAATCATGAAAGTTATTCCCTGACAAAAAGTGTTAGACGAAAATTCCCGAGGTCTCGTGTTATTGTAAACGCTTCTGACAGTCAATGGGATGGAGACCTCATGGATATGAATGATGTTTCCAAAGACAACGACAATTACACCTACGTGTTAGTAATGATTGACATTTTTTCTAGGAAGTTATGGTGTGAAGCTATAAAGAGGAAAACTGCAATTAATGTGATCAATGCTATGAAACATATATTTGAAGGTGGAAGAACCCCGCGCGTCCTCCGAACGGATCGCGGTTCGGAGTTCACAAACAAACGGGTCAAAAGTTACCTTAAGGGTCTTCATATATCTCAAATTTTTACTCAAAACGAAATGAAAGCCAATTATTCGGAACGGGTCATAAAAACTATAAAGCAGAAGATTTCGCGTTATATGATAAAGCATAATAATGCTAGATATATCGACATTCTACAAGATATTGTGAAAAGTTATAACCATACAATACATCGTTCGTTAGGCACCACCCCTGACTCCATAACTGTTGAGAATGAAGATGAGTCTCGTCTCGATCAGTGGTTAATAAGACAGAAGGGAGGTGTTAAAAGTAAATTGAAGAAAAAGTTCAAATACAATGTAAATGATATCGTTAGAATATCACACACCAAAGCAGTTTTTGACCGAGAATATTCTCAGAAATGGACTGGAGAGTTGTTCAAAGTGACTAAGAGGTTTTACAGGCAGAACATACCCTTGTATACATTGACAGATTTCTTGGATGAAAACATTGAGGGTGCTTTCTACGAGTCAGAACTTCAAGGGGTGCGCGTTGATGACGAAACAGTTTACAGAATAGATAAAATTGTCAAAAAGAGGAAACGAAAGGGTCAAACTGAAGTCCTGGTGCACTGGCATTCATGGCCTGACAAATTTAATTCATGGATTTTAGAGTCTGATGTCGACAGATATCAAAATTAATAAGAGCAAGCTATCCGAGGGGGAAACCATTACAATCATGAATAATAGAACAGATACCTTGACGAATATGTTTCAAACAGAACGCGGTCGTCTACATATGAATCTCCTTAAATGGATAGGAATTACGATTATGGTAATAACTCTGTCACTACCGGTTATAATAGTTCCAAAGAAGATACCACGTCAGACGGGGGACTATGAATTACGGCATACGAACGAGTCACGCCCCCATGATTACGAACAACACCCCTGTGGGTTCGTGAAAAAGTGGACAATACGATCAAACATTACTGTTACATTATGTAATAATCAAGGGCGCATTTATACACGCATTAGGCGAGTTGTGAATAACACTCCCGCGATTATAAGTATTCCGTATAACCAGTGGTCTGCCTTCAAGTATATATTCAGTGATGTTGATAAAACTATAAGAGAAGAGATGAACATTGATTCTCATTTGAAACAAAATAGAAACTAGTCATATGGATAATTATTATCTGTACCTGACTAGCGACGATTCCATAGATAAATATCCAGATAATCGTCCTCTCGACTTCACAATAGAGTTACCTGGTGTATTAATATTGGAAGGGGCGTGGTTATGTTGTTTGAAAGACATAAACATAACTGACCATATAGACACGGATTTATTATATATTTGTTCGGACATATGTGGAGAATCAATAGCCTGCGACACATCATACCCCATCCTCCGGGTTATAAAGAGAGACACACGTGGTACGGGTCATTGGCGGAGTTTTGAGGACTCATTCTACATAAACGTAAGACAGGATAAACTTCAGCGTCTCAGGATTTTTATAAGAGGCGATAAACTTTCTAAAATAAATGCAGAAAAAAGAGTGACCTGTACACTACATCTGAAGAAACATGTCGATCACGTATATTCCCGCAGATATTGAAATGTGGAGAAAACATTTCAGGGACATGATTAATGGGAAGTTAACGCCAGATAATGAGGGTCGCTACTTTATTGACAAAACTCAAAATAGCGATAGTGAAGAAGAAGACGTTCTAAAACCACATATTAACGTAGTGACACCCATAGCGCAAGCGATTGAAATGGCCAAAGCAGAAGTTGCAGAAAATAAGTTGACACAAGCACGTAAGACGTCAAAAAAAAACAATAAGAGGGTGTTACCTAACGATTTGGCTCATAACCCTAAGAAAGTGAAAACCACCACCTGGTTCGATAAACCATGAATGAATACAGAGAGTACCATACCTCTAAATTGGCATTATTTGAATCGCCCACGGTTGACAGCGGAATACAAGCGACAGAATGGATAAACTACAGACCCGTGAATCAGCTGACAGACACTGCAGCTTTAGAGTTCAATATTCCCGCCATGGCCACAACCTACATGGACCTCAAACGGACATTGCTACTTCTCAAACTCAAAATAACCAAGCAAGATGGTTCGGCTCTAACCGTTAATGACGATGTGGGTCTGATAAATGCACCCCTACATTCAATATTTTCGCAGGTCGATTTGAATATACAGCAAGTTCCCGTGAGTCAAGTCGGTCCGAATTATCCATACAAAGCATATTTCGATGTACTCTTAGAAACTGAACGTAAGGAACAGCTACATGGACAAGCGTTCGAAAAGGACACGGCAGGTGGTATGGACCTGGCAGATTCGAAAAGCGGGAACTCTGGCCTGTATTACAGGTCCAAAACAACCCGTACTAGTCAAATAATGGATATTATGGGATCAATTCAGCTTGACTTCTTCCAACAGGACAAATTACTACTAAATGGTCTCCCGCTCACGTTAAAATTCTGGCAGACGAGAGATGTTTTTAGACTGATGTATGCGGGAACCACTGAGACATACAAGTTGAAAATACAGGAAGCTAATTTGAGACTAGCCACTGTGAAAGTTAACCCCGGTGTATTACTCAGTCATACTGAGTCACTCAAGAAAAAGAACGCGTGTTATCCTTTTTCAAAATCTATCATAAAGACGTATACAGTGTCAAAAGGTGCATTCAGTTTGGGAGAAGATAATCTATTTCAAGGAAACGTACCCAGTAGCTGTATTATTGGCTTAGTATCATCAAAGGTTGAAAGCGGTTCACGCGATAAGAACCCGTTCAACTTTGCGACTTTTGGATGCAACTTCGTCGGATTTTACGTCAACGGGCAGTCTATGCCCGCCCAAGCACTCCAACCGAACTTTACCAGTAAGGAATATGTAGAAGCTTACAATACGATAATAAAAGATGCGAAACGAAAAGCCGTTCATATTACTTATGAGGATTATGCGAAAGGTTATTGCATATATCGGATAAACCCGCAAGGAATTAATCACGACAGGGTCATACCACACAAAGGTCACACACGCCTCGAAATTAAATTCTCATCGGCTTTGAAAGACAATTGTACTGTAATCGTATACGCAAAATTTCCTGCCGTTCTCAAAGTTGACGAGAGTCGTAAAGTTTGCATTGAATAATGAATACACACGGACTCATGAGGGCGATAAATAGTTTCACAAACCATAATGAGATAGATGTTTGTCCCATAGACAAATTACCTCTTTATATCCAATATCCCCGGATGTATATAGTTAACACAGACGAGAGTAGCCAACCTGGACGCCACTGGATATTGATGACATTCCAGGAACATAACGTATCAGAGTTCTTCGACCCTATGGGATTAAAACCCGAGTGTTACAACGGACGATTTAAACACGTGTTGTTATTGAATGGACCTCGTTACGAGTGCAATGCTTACAGATTACAGGGTTCTAATATATGTGGTCCCTATTGCATATACTTTGCATTCTATAAACTGTGCGGATACAGTCTAGAAAATATAATGAGACGTTTCAGTGCCAATAATTATATGTATAATGATTTAATTATTAAGGATTTTATGTTGAAATATATTCTGTAAACGCTCTTCATTAGCGACAACGAGAGAAACACTCTTTAAATTATATTATGTATATAAATAAAATATTGTAAATACAATCATTTATCGTTCTTATATTATCATATGTATGACTGGGAAAATATATATATATATATATATATATATATATATATATGACTGGGTTGAGAGGGTGGGGGTGGGGGGGGGTCTGTGGAGAGAGTCCGGTGAGGTGGTATTAGGTCTGTTGTCAAAACAAACAAAAAAATCTATTGTTTTTGTTTGTTTCGTCAAAAGCCTAAAAAACAAAGGTATGTGAGCCATCCCCCCAAATGAAAAAAATAGATAATCGATACATATATATATTTATTCTGAAAGTAATTCAAGTTCACATATGGTAGGATATACAATATTTAACATCTGCTTTTCACTTTTAATGCCCGTAATCACAATTTTTCCATTATGAAAGCATGTAAAATGTATTTTCTCACGTCTGAACATTGCCGCAGGGAACAGCTCTAATTCGTAAGAACATTCCATAAGTTTCACTAAAATGTTTAAGTCAAGTTTTCCATTTAACTGACAAAATGCAGACATTGTCAAAATTTTTATGGAATTTAATCTCACTCGCCAACCACATTTTTGAATATGTCGAGCGTACCGACGCAATCGAACTCGTGTCTGTTTGACACTATCAGAAAGCCCGTTAACAACGATTTTACCCGTGTTAAACACGAGGCAACATCCACCGAATTTAGAATGTTTCCATACAACTCCGCTAAACTTTTTGGAATTGTATTCAATGTTCGAACAGCCGAGTGTCAAATCCCTTAGATTAATAGAACAGTTCAAATCTGCAGAACATACGACATTAGTTATTCGTAGCATCATAGGAGTAATGTTTAGATCAATGTCTGCATCCGGTTAATCAAACACGTTCTATCGCCGTTGGGGCAGCATTCCATACATCTTAAAGATCCTTCCTGGTTTTGGTGATCGTCGGTCAAATAGCACTGCACAGTCTGATCAATTTCAGGAATATTAGCACACAGGACGAATATAGCTCCAACTAGTTCTTCAAATTGGTCGAATGTCAGAGATATTCCGTATTTGGTTGCACACAAATCATCTGAATGTTCAGGCAGCCAATACCTGCGAATGTCAACACGCGGGATGCCGCTCTTTATCGTAATGAAGAAATTCCCTCCGATATGACGTCTCATGAATACATCGTCTTCACCGGTACGATAACTGACCACTTCTTGATGTATATCTGCTAAGTAAGATTTCAACTCTTTGAATCTCCTTAGATTTAATGTTATTCCAGATTTTGTCGGAAATTTATGGCCCGCAGAACTTTCACCGCACTCTCGTATGTGTATATACAGATTTCCCTGGAATCGGCCGTCAAATAGGAAAATGTCATTTCCTAACGGGGCCAAGCATTGTGGATGGAACGCCCTCTCGTTGGTTTCAGTCCGTTGGTTTCCTTCAACATCGGGTTGATCAGTCATTGTTTTTTTATTTTGAACCTGGAAAATAAGAAAACAAAACATTACTTATCAGTTACACATCGAGAATACAAAAGTCCGAAAGGAGTCCGCTCATGCGTTTGATGGATGTGGGGTGTGGGGGAGGCCCGCCCCCGCCCGCCCTGGGGATGGGGGAGCCCCGCCCCGCCCGCCCGCCCGCCCCTGGGGAGGGGAGGCCCGCCCCGCCCGCCCGCCCGCCCGCCCCCCGCCCGCCCTGGGGAGGGGAGCCCCGCCCCGCCCTGTCGCCCTGGGGGGAGGGGAGGCCCGTCCCGCCCGCATACTCAATAAGAATAAGAAAATTGAGTCATTGAGTCAGTTCATTATGGAGAGAATACTACCCGCAGAAATACTGGAGAAAATATACAATCAGCTAATTGAAATGTCAACTATAAATCCAGAAATAAAAAAACAACTACTACACAATTGGTTTATAAGAGAAATTAAAATAATACTGAAGAATATAGATGAAGGATATTTTCCTGTACAACGATTGAAATCTTTGATTGCTAGGTCTGAATTTGAAACTGATTTCTTACAAGATATATTGAATCAAATGTATTCAAATCGCTGGGTATTTAGAGGCGTTCCTAAAAACAAAATACATGACATTCGTGAACTTATTGGAGATAACTTTGTGAGATTTGCAGAATACCGAGACTGGGTTTTCAATCAGAGAAGTTTTGAAGAAGTGACAATAATTCACGGATATATCATTCTCCGTGAACCGTGTACACTGTTCACGATTGAACAAATACTTAACAGCGGCGTGATTTTGGATTACATTTCTACAAGTAAATCGAAATATATTTCAGAATTAGAGAATGAATTAATCTGGTCATTCGGAATAATCTGGAATTATGGTGACTCTTCGTTGAGAAAATAAAAAAAAAACATAGTTGTTTTTGGTTTAAGTATAAACCAAAAATGAGATTGTACTGGAGGTAAAAATGTAATGATAGAAATCATAATTCATAACTAACCTGTATAGAATATTTCACACGCACAGTATAGGACTACCGAATTTGTAATTGTGAACTGGATCGGGTAGCATTTTATAGATCGAAAAAATGGACACCTTGGATAAATTGACCAATGACGGCCATACGTTTATAGTAATACGTGTTCATACACGCTCGATGTTATCTAACATCGAACGTGTTTGAACAAGTCTTAGTATAATCCGATAACTACTATCGATCGAATGTTTACACTCTCATTACAACCTTGATCAAATATAGACGATTAAATTATATATATATTACGTACCTCGTTCAATATCCATATGGCAGTGTATCCATGTTATCCAATCGTCTGCGTTTGGTATAAACAACTCGGTACTGTTTGTCCTCAGATCTGTTATATATCTTTCTTTTTCCTTTCGATCTGCATATTTTCCTTGGATTGGTTGTGGTGATGGGCACTGTGCTTCCAGATTCTAACAGCTCTTTAATCGTCTGGAAATTGATGAACTGTGAATTTTCAAAGTTCAAAGAGAACCCCCGAACTTTACACGTCTCTTTAGCTTTATTTGTTCGATAAGCGTTATTCTTGGGGCCTCCAGAAACAAATTCTTCGATGTATTCATCCGGATCTAGTTCGCTGGTGAGTTGGCCCAAATAGTCGCCCAGTGGGGGATTAATTTGATCCTCAGTGCTGCTAAATACACAACTATCCGTGTCGTAATATAATACTCTTCTGTCCAAGGAATGAATAACTTCATATAGCATTAATCGAGCGTGACACGTCGTGAATGTGGCCAAATATATGTTATTCGCTGCTCCACAAGGCACACAGTCTTTTCGATAGGTCCACTCCATTTGAAGAATGTCATCAGTTATGACATGAAAATTTTCCATTTGTTTCATTGGATTTGAAATGAGCTGGAATAGATTGTCTTGTTCCGATTCATGGAAATACTCGGTCTGTTTGAAATTCTGGTTTTGGCCTAGCTTCCCCCAAAATGAGTTGAGCATGAGCTTGCTGATTTGCCTCAGTCCTGGATTCTTTTCGATGCTTTCTCTGTCCAGTAATATACCTTCGTTGTCTTTATACGCTGTGATGTATTTATCCATGTCTTCGTTAGATTTTATCCAATCCGGAGGACCGCTAGCCTGCTGCTTGAACTTTAGGAATGTGTTTATATATTCCGTGAATAATCCATTTTGTTGGCTATAGTCTGACGTTTCGGTCCAATGGTATATTTCATATATTTTGAGAATCTTGTATCCCACTTTGACAGCTGTCTCCAGTTCAGGAATACACCAAACGCCGGTAATGGCTCTCTGTTGGCACGTACACGTGCAAGGTCGTTGATTTTCATTATCAGCACAAGTCCTGCACAGTGGAAACTTCAGTTTACCTTCGGATCGATACGGTAATACGGGGTGATAGAGTCCATTAGGTGGTAAAATCTTGACTTGCGCTATTCCGAAGTAATCCTTAAGCTCGGTAATGTCATCGCCCAAAATGATTTTAGGGTGTCCAATCGGATAGCGAGAGTATTTGAGCACACTTGGATACAGCGACGTGAAATCAAAATAGTGTATTTTCTCACCAACGGCAGCTTTGTAGTGTAATTTATTTGCATTCGTTCTGCCGCCGAAGAAACTGTCTCTAGGCTCTAGCCGCTCAACAATGTCTAAACTAGCGATGAAGTCACGAAGCTCCGGATTAGTCTTTCGAGCAGCGACGAACTCGTGTTCCCAAATGCACACATATTTCATGCCTCGACTTTCTATAAACTTCTTCTTTTTCTGTGTGAGTCCGTATAATTCATTAGGTGTCTGGTTGGTTATCGGATTCTTGACTACGTCTCTATCGTGACTCAGACAAAGTTCACATCCATGGAATTGACATCCGTGAAATTCGAATGCCGTGTTTAATTCTTCGCAATAGCCATCCAATCTGTACTTTGCATCATCGAATTTCTTTTCACGGCCGTTCAATGCGTGAGTTATGTGAACTTTGTCTTTGAACATCATCCATTCCAGCCATTGAATAGAACTTTTGCTGTATTGATCTTTATACGATGTCTTGGGGATTCGAGCTATCTGGGATTTGAGAAATTCTTTCTCACGAATTTGGACGCCGCGTTCATCTTGAAGTTTTGTGTCTTGAACCCATTCACCTTTGTATAAAATAGACAAAGTTCCATCTTTACATTTAGCAGGAAGCCACGTTTTCCCTTCGGTACTTAGACGCACTCTCCATTCCTCGTCGACGAATTTCGTTCTGAATATACCCATACATACCGATGCGATTGTAACGTATTGGAATGGATCAACCGCACCAACCAGTTTGAACTTCATATCGCCAGAAAACTCGTCAATTACGGGTTGTATATTTCCAGTCGCATTCATGATGTGGGTTCTGAATTTTATGCAAGCTTGTCTCAAAATATTGACATCACTACGACAATAATCCGATAATTCTTTCTTGAAGATGAAAACTGCATTTGTTTGAGCAGCGTGCCATTTCGTGAAGTCTTTTCGTTCAGCCACACTCATATAATCAGCGCCGTAATATTTGGCATCCGGATAGGGTCCTTCATAATTCTGGTTGGCTGATTTATTGAAAAAGTGCGGGAACCATCCTTTTTTCTCGCCATCCAGACCGAAAGTTTTCGGTAACAGTGCCAACTTCATTGGTAGAAAGCTGAGACTGTCCAGTACTTTGATATGAAGATCTTTTTCCACGTATAGGTACATCAATTTGGATCCATTATATATAACTTTGGGTCTCAATGATTGATCAATGAGATATTCCATGAGAAAATATCCATCGTAACCCTTGAAGTTGTGAGCCAGTGCTATGAATCCCTTGTGTTGTTCCGAGAATAACCATTTTCCAAACTTTTCACCGGTATCAGGACCGCTAAATATAACCTCTCGGAGTCCGCATGTATCCGAACATAAATTTCGGTCACTCTTCTTCTTCTTCTTCTTCGCATCACTGTCGATACACGCATCACATAGAGGTCCGCAATTTCTACAGTTCGGTTTCACTTCCAACGATTCATGCATGCATTCGTAGCAAGCTGTTTGGGCGACGAGGAAGTTCGGTGTATGCTGGACTTTTCCGCACCATGTTTTTAAACAGTTCTGAAAAGTAATAATTGAACGTTTTAACCTCTAGCTTTATGGATAATAAAAAACAAAATAAAACGTCTACACTTTGTTTAGATAATATTTTTTTTTTTTTAAATTTAAAAAAAAAGGTTTTGGTATAGGTTCAACGTTAATAAAGAGCGTTGACGTATTACTATTGTTCGTTGGTTGATCCTAAAAAATTACTCCTTCCAATCTACGTGTCAATATTATAAATGTATATCATGATCCGACATATAGCCTGTATAATTAACGATTCAAGCACGCAGCTATCAAGTTCAATAAAGTTAAAACAATTATATATTATGTTAGTTTACTATATAACAATTACAAATCTCTTTTCACAAAAAAATATGGTACACATTTTTTCAATGTGTCAAGAATTAAAAAAGTTAATTACTCGATTTAACATCTGTGACTCAGTTGAATTTTAATATTGAGACCCCCTTAACTTTGGTCGAATTCAAGTATGTTATTGTTTTATGGTAATCTCACACACGAGGTAACAGCTAAAGAGCGTTCAGCGATAATCTAATATAATTTTTAAAAATGAAAGAGCGTCTCTACTTATGCGCGCCTTTAATAAAGAGCTTTGACGTATTAATATTGTTTGTTGGTTGATCCTAAAAATTACTCGTTCCAATCTACGTGTCAATATTATAAATGTATATCATGATCCGACATATAGCCTGTATAATTAACGATTCAATCACGCAGATATCAAGTTCAATAAAGTTAAAACAATTATATATTATGTTAGTTTACTATATAACAATTACAAAATCTCTTTTCACAAAAAAATATGTTACACATTTTTTCAATGTGTCAAGAATTAAAAAAGTTAATTACTCGGTTTAACATCTGTGACTCAGTTGAATTTTTTTTAATATTGAGACCCCTTAACTTTGGTCGAATTCAAGTATGTAATTGTTATATGGTAATATAACACGCGAGGTAACAGCTAAAGAGCGTTCAGCGATAATCTAATATAATTTTTAAAAATGAAAGAGCGTCTCTACTTATGCGCGCCTTTAATAAAGAGCGTTACGTTATGACGATTTCGACTGTAATGTGTTACATATATATATATATTACAATTAGGTTAAGACTCACCTGACACTTAGCACATTTCTTGCATATATGATCCTCTTTACAGTCCTGGCAATCCTTTGTATGTAAAGGTGCATATCCTTCAGAACATTCCAATATATCATGTTGAATGGTTTCGAAGTCGAAGAAACAGAATTTAGCTCTTTCATCATCAGTAACGGGAGGTATGGCCCTTACATAGCATTCGTGCGGTCCCATTGTGTATTTGTCACACGATCTACAAAATGTTTCTCCGCACACGTGTTGATTCGGACGTCTTTTCCGTCTCTCCATGACTTTTGTACAGTCCAAGCATTTCCACCATTTTTGACAAGGAGCTGTCGTTTCTCCCGAAGCTTGATTAATAGGTTTTGCTTTATGACGCACGAAACATTGATGAGACATACACGTCATATTACAATCTGAACAATGTTCTTTGTTTCCACTTTGTTCACATTTATCACTTTTACACACGAAACAGGTGTGTTCACAATAATGCTTTCCTTTGGTTGAATAATGTTTTAAACAATGCACACAGAAATATATTGCGCTAAAGAATCCCGTTATGGATTGTATAGCGTGGAAATGTTCATTAGCAGTGAGATATAAATATATCACGGGTCTTTCTATACCGTCTGTAGGCGCGCTGGTAATGAATTTATTACCCAGTCTAGCACTGACGACTAGTATTGTCAAATTCAGAGTTTCCTCGAATGCTTTTAGATCTGCTAAACTGGCTGGTCTGTCTGTTGATACACCTGCGATGACACTAATTGCTTTGGCTAATTTTCCTTGCTCCGTACGTTTTTTGGCCCTGATATGGTTGTAATAATTGATCGGTACTTTTCTGTATTCCATGATGAGTTGTAAATTATTTCTGGTTCCTCTATTCTGTGTTATTTCCAGCCATTCATCAGGACTGCAAATATTTAATTTACACCAACATGTGGCGATAGCCCGTGCCATACACATATTGTCGGTATTTTCAATCGTAACGATCGATGTTTTATTTCTTAGAATGTCACTTTCATCATGTAAAGCCGTTATCCTCCTCCGTGCTCCGCCTTTAGGTAACTCGATGGTGCCTATATCTATTCGGAAACTTTGATTAACAGTCAGTGTTTGGTTGCTGTTCAAAACGAGTTCGATTCTGTCAATCACAGTGTTAGCATTTAACGTTTGCAACGTTTGTAACGGAACTACTATAGGGTTGTCCAAACTCTCATGGTGAATGATAACTCTGCCAAGATCATTGTCAGCCAAATTTCCACGAGCTCTTTGAATAGTGTCCTCGAACATTGAATGTAGATTCCTGTATATGTCGATTAACTTTTTCTCTTTGTAAATTTCATCTAATTTGATCTCATATGTTCTCTGTGTTGCCAAATTGTTTCCGAAGATTCGTTCACTCCTTTTGCGAATGCTATATCCAGTTATTTGAATATCAGAACTGTCGGCTGTTTGATTGTCTGATTTTACGGCTTCATCTTGATGAGGTGTCTGTTCGTCTTCTCGGTTTTGTAATCCTGATGGTCCAGCTGTACCGGGTTGTGAGTTGTTAACATCATTTTTAGGCGCATCATGTTCTCCGTATCCGATTTGGTTCGGCCATGGATCATCTCCTGAACAAAGCGTAGATGCTTCAATTATATCTTCATCCAGTTGATAAGCTACGATAGCCTTGTCGTATTCTTCGATGTCTTGCAGAATACATTCTATTTCATAAATTTCATCCACTGTTAGAGGTGTCATTATTTCTTCAGCCATTTTTCGAGAAGTCCTGAGTAGTGATTACAGCAGCGTATATTCACTATATGGAATACAGCTTAGTAAGCTATATTTTTATACCATAAAATCCTGAACATATGCAAGCACGGATTACGTAACATTATATAAGATTATATATATGAACGTAATGTATGAATAGGCCGATAATTGGTTTTGTACGGACGAGGCAACATTAGTTGTTTAACTGGTTATTATTACGTAACCCTGTGTTCCCCCCGCTGAGAACACCTGCAGATTATCTATTTTTCTAAACATGGAACATGTCTGAACCTATCATTGGTACAATAGCAGTGATATAATGTTACATCATCGGTGCTACCTGGAGTTTTCGGCATACAAAATGGTTGTAAGTGTGACTGGAGTGATAAGGGGTTATTACGTAATGTTGTTATAACAATGTCATCAAAGCAATTTCTATAATTGAGTGTCTCACGACCTGACGTAATATGTATGCATGTTTTGGCTAACTAATTATCGTGTGAATGACACAGTTTATCAACCTTAATTGATACTAACTCGTTTGTTCAGACATTAAATCGATATGTTTTCTGAATAGCATATAACTGTGACCCCGGGGAAATAATATAATTCATTTGGTAAAGCAAAGGTGTGAAAGACACATTGTTACCAACAATGTCGCGTGTGATTGCGTGTACAGCGAACAATTCATTCTGGAGGGTTGTAATTTCACATTACAATTTTCGACCGTTAGTCTCAATACTTCCAATAATTCACGATAATACACACCTGTCATATGGGATAGAGAGAGTGTAAAGAATAAACGCTCTTTATTATTTATGTAAAAGTAATAGTGTCTATTTTCAGGTATGACAATTATATGAACTGCGTCCGATAAAACACTGGAATGTATGCATTCATATCGATGGTCACAATGTCCAATAAAGCTATTTTCTAAACATCGATTAATAATTTCATGAAAAATATTTGAACAAAAAAAAATAACGAAAGATATTACACGCAAATAATTTAACATTCGACATTTTAATATCGAGATTATCAGAAACCGAAAACTCGTTATAAATTTTTTATTTAAACTTTTTTTTTGAGAAATAATTTTGAGGGTTTTGATAATTTGGAAGTTTGGAAATTTTGGGGTTTTGATAATTTGGAAGTTTTTAAATTTTTTGGAAAAAATAATTTTTGGAAAAAATAAATTTTTGAAGTTTTGAATTTTTTTTGGGGTTTTGTTATTTTGGGAATATTTTAGTACAACCAATTTTAGACCCCAAAGATTCTATTTTTAGAAGTGGAGCGAACGAGACCCTCTATCTTCTCTCACAAGGCACCGCGGGTCACATCTATATGCACTTTAGCCCCCCCCCCCCCTTTCCTAATTGACCCTCATTCCGTCTTCCACAAAACTAAATACTGATGTCTGTCTTCAGTATTTAGTCTTGTGGAAGAGGGTATCCTACATCTTACACTCCACTCCATTTCCGCCATTCCTGATATCATATCGGTATGGTGCAGCCGTCATTGCGCAACGATCCACTATGTGTGTATACTTTATAGAGTGAAGTATATACTGGCATACTATCCGTGAGCATCACATAGCATCCCGGGTCATATATGTATGCATACATGTGCAGTCCGGAACTGGCTTACACACGAGCGGGGCACACTAGTCACCACGGCCCATATGGGCCAATACTCCATTCGTGAGCCCACGTGGACATCACAGCCTAATATAATTTGTAACTAAGTAAGCCCTACTGGCATACCCCCCAAGAAGTATGGATGACCACTTATCAAACATACTCTCATGTATAATTTGTTGTCGCAACTGCGTTGTAAAGGAGTCCGCAGGCGTGAGGCCATTTTGACTGAATTACCATAGCACAGTATTTATATATTATAACCGTGCGCACGGATTATTAATTCGTGCGCACGGATTATTAATTCGTGCGCACGGATTACTATTTCGTGCGCACGGATTATTAATCCGCGCTTACGGATTATAAAATATATTTACCATGTCACATCCCTTGGCTCCATACCAAACATATGTAACCCGGGATGTGACATGGTAAATATATTTTATAATCCGTAAGCGCGGATTAATAATCCGTGCGCACGAAATAGTAATCCGTGCGCACGAATTAATAATCCGTGCGCACGGTTTAACATATATAAATACTCTGCTATGGTAATTCAGTCAAAATGGCCTCACGCCTGCGGACTCCTTTACAACGCAGTTGCGACAACAAATTATACATGAGAGTATGTTTGATACGTGATCATCCATGCTTCTTGTGGGGGGGGGGGGGGGGTATGCGACTGTATGCCAGTAGGGCTTACTTAGTTACAAATTATATTAGGCTGTGATGTCCACGTGGGCTCACGAATGGAGTATTGGCCCACATGGGCCGTGGTGACTAGTGTGCCCCGCTCGTGTGTAAGTCAGTTCCGGACTGCACATGTATGCATACATATGACCCGGGATGCTATGTGATGCTCACGGATAGTATGCCAGTATACTTCACTCTATAAAGTATACACACATAGTGGATCGTTGCGCAATGACGGCTGCACCATACCGATATGATATCAGGAATGGCGGAAATGGAGTGTAAGATGTAGGATACCCTCTTCCACAAGACTAAATACTTAGTTTTGTGGAAGACGGAATGAGGATCAATTAGGGAGGGGGGGGGGCTAAAGTGCATATAGATGTGACCCGCGGTGCCTTGTGGTCACGGAGAGTATGAGTATCCCAATTTCCTTAACTCTATATAATATAGATACACATATGGATCGTTGTGCAGTGGTGGTTCCACCATGCAATATGGCAGGTATGGCATTGAAACAATAGCTTTGTGTCCACCCCACCTGTTAACCACACCGTACCACAAACAAGCCACGTCAGGGGCTTGCCAAGTAAAACACATCATAGGGCGACGACGGGTTATTAGTCAACAATGGTATTATGTTCAATTCAACATATAACAAAGACACTTTATCCCCATTGACATTCCTTGGGAAATGCAATGCGGATGGGGGATTGTTAATCCGTGCGCACGGATTGTTATTTCGTGCGCACGGATTATTAATTCGTGCTCACGGATTACTAATTCGTGCGCGCGGATTACTATTTCGTGCGCACGGATTATTAATTCGTGCGCACGGATTACTATTTCGTGCGCACGGAATATTAATCCGTGCGCACGGATTATAAAATATATTTACAATGTCACCTCCCGGGCTCCATACAAACATAATCAGCGCGTAAATAGTAATATTGTCGTCAAGACGTACGATGATGTTTGTAAACAAGAATCTGCTCGTGTTACAGAAGTTTTGCGTCTGTTTACATAACACAGCGCAATTCTATTGGTTAATCACACACAAATGATCCAAATGCTCTTTATTATTTCCATACCAGGAAAACAATAACAAATAACGCTCTTTATGTTTACCATATTCGGACCTAACAGTGGGCTGAACTCTGCCTTGCAATTTTATTATGTATCAGAACGCCTGAGCGTAATATGAGGAATAACTCTATACTGTTACAGATTGTAACAATATTTTTATCAATGATGTCAGTGAACACCCCAGTCTAGATTATCGCAATTTTAATGTTAGACTTTGTTTGATAACGAATATCATGCATGTTAGACTTTGTTAATGCCGAAGGCTGATAATTTTTTGAATTTATCAAAACTGGGAACATCATTCTGGGAATCGCGGTATAATAATCTGGCTTGTATCGATCCACGCACATGTAAGTCGGAGTTATGTCCCCTATTACGATAGCCTGCCACGACGCAGGCACTTACATAGAATGTGAGGAAATAACTCATTTTGCTGAGTTACAACTCATTCTGCATTAATCTGAGTAACCGAAATGTCCAAATTCATAATAATTGAAAGTGGCTTGATCAAATAAGAATTGAGTGCATGCAACTGATAAAACTCTTAAAACCACTTGGCGCGGTTTGCGCTCCAATCCTTGTAAAACACTCATGGTGAAAACACTCTGGTATTTACTCTGGTGATTGGACAAGTACAATGGTGTACTTTTACCAGGGTGTTAATCTGGTAAAAATGTGTCTTGTGAATCGTCACCATATACGCACATATGTAGACCCACTAATGTATTTTTAATCTGGTGAAATGGACCCAGTTCAACAAGGTATTTTACCGGGATGTGAGTATGTATGGTGTGGTTCTACTTGAGTAATTATACCAGTTCAGTTGGTGAGGAAATGCCCCCTGTGTGTGAGGACCACCCCCAGATGTTGGTTTACATTAAAAACTAAATAGCGGATAGTGTGAATGTTAGCTATCAAAAGTTTAAAGAACAATAAGTCCCCTGGAGAAGATGGAATTATAAACGAATATATCAAGGAATATGTATTGTGCATTTATTGATTTTGAGAAAGCATTTGATAAGGTGTGGAGGAAAGGGCTATGGCACAAACTCATTAACAATGATATAAATGGAAAACTACTCACGGTTATTAGAAATATGTACACAAACATCAAATCAAAGGTTCGTTTGGGCAATACAACATCCGATTGTTTCCCATGTTTGTCTGGAGTACGACAAGGTGTAAACCTATCACCCCTACTGTTCTCACTTTACCTCAATGACCTGGAAGATTTTCTCAATACGAATGGCGTTCGGGGTTTGTCAAAAATGTCAAAGGATATAGAGACCAATTTGCAGACATATGTCAAATTATTTATTATTTTATATGCAGACGACACCGTACTTATGGCTGAAACACCGTTAAATCTACAGAAAGCACTTAATAGTTTTCAAAAGTAGTGTGAGAAGTGGAAGTTAAGTGTTAACATTGAAAAAAACAAAATAATGCTGATTTCTAAAAGAAGCTTGCCTAAAAATAGAATATTTACATACAATGGACAAACAATTGAAGTTGTCAAGAACTTTAACTATCTTGGAATTGTACATACAAAATCAGGCTCGTACTCTGATACAAAAAAAACTTTGATGAATAAAGCAACTAAGGCGATGTATTCAATAATCTCAAAATCTAGAACACATTCTTGTCAGTTAAAAACATGTTTGAATTATTTGATACCCAAGTTTTGCCAGTCATGTTGTATTGCTGTGAGGTATGGGGATCAGGAAATAATGATATATTTGAAGTTATGCACAGAAAATTTATAAGGCAAGTTCTACATTTGAAATCATCCACCACAAATGTTATGTTATATGGTGAGAGTGGGAGATTGCCCATTGAATATACAATCAACCTGCGTATTATGAAATATTGGATGAAAATTAAGAATATGAATCAGAGCAGATTTTGTAAGACTTTGTATTTACTAGCCATAAAAGTATGTGAAGTTTCAACAGTAAAATTCCAGTGGATGGAAAAAATAAAGACCATCCTAACAAATTGTGGACAGATTCATCTTTGGAAATGGAAAATATCACATGTCCAGAAACATTAATGTCATACCTCAAGTGCAGTTTAAATAATCAATTTCGCACAACCTGGTTGTCTGATATTGAACAATCTAGCAGAGGCAACACATAAAAAATTTCAAACATGACATAAATTTCGAAACATATTTGGATTGCTTGGATACCAAGAATAGAATAACTCTCTGTCAATTCCGCACGAGTAATCATCGCCTGCCAATAGAGACAGGCCGATGGAACGACACCACTGTTCTTCGAAGATTGTGTCCCCTGTGTAATAAACGTCAACTTGGAGATGAAATGCACTACTTGATGGAATGTGAATGTTTAATCGAGGCTAGAAATCGTCTCATGCCCCGACAATTTACAAGTATACAAAATGCGACTATTGATATCTTAGACGACATACTAAATTTGAATGTCGTAACTTTTTTACGTAGACTTTGCTCGTTTATACGATTGATTAACTTTAAGTTGGATAACAACGATTAATCCGTTGTTGTTGTTGTTGTTGTTGTTTAGTCGCTACTGTTGCCATTTTTTTTAACAACCACTTTGAAGCCGGCACGCGGTGACCATATTATGAATATTATGATCATGGTGATTATGAAAACAATGACGATGATCAACGTCGACGCTATGGTGAATATGATCGCGACGACAACGATTACACGTGGTGGTGGTGGTGATGATGATGATGATGATGATGATGACGATGATGATGATGATGATGATGATGATGACTATTATTTTTAGGAAGAAACTGGTGATGATGAAAGCGATGTTTATAATGCTGATTATGACACCCGAGAGGTCGTTGTATATTTTGTACATTCAAAATTTCTTCGTTCTATTCATATTTTGTATATAATTTTCGTTTTCTCATGTCACACTGGATCAGAGAATAAAGCATATATAAGGAAAAAGTTAAAACAAATATGGATATTGGATCATCAGATATTAAAGGTACTCAATCCGATCAGACGCTCCTAAATTGCTATTTCTTTGGCTTCGGGGCTAAAACTATTTGATTGAGTCGAGAAACCAACACATCAAAGCTCAGAGTGAACAGATAACGATTTTTGAAGTTAGTTAGTTAAATTTTTTCTGGGCTAGAAACACGAGATCAAACGGACGGTCCTGCAGATAAAGATGGATAACTCTAAAATCAAGTGGTTATTATTACCACTTGATTTTAGAGTTATCCATCTTTATCTGAAAGACCTGGGAATCTACTCTGGTAATAATAACCACTTGATTTTAGAGTTGTCCATCTTACACCCGCAATTTGTCCGTAATGTGTCCGTTTGAGACGTGGAAGTGGCCCACATCTCCAAAAATTAACACATTTCAAAAATCGATATCTGATCACTCTGAGCTTTGAAGGGTGGGTTCCTCGACTCGAATCAAATAATTTTTACCCCCGAAGCCAAAGAAATAGTAATTTAGGGGTGCTTAATAGGATTGAGTACCTATAACCGACGCTAAAAGCCATGTAAAGTCCATGTAAAAATGACATTCCCTTGTAAATTCCACCACACTTACCTACACCTCTGGTAAATCCTGATTACCATCACATACAAAACATTGACCAACATGGGAGCCTATGTACCAGCAATTGATTGGACGCCATCTTGCAGAGTTGTTTCCATTTTGGACCTAAATTTACAACAACAACAAAATATAGAAACAGGCAATAAACACAACCACCCCACCCAAATTCTTGCCCCCTGCATGGTTGACATACGTTTTGTAGGATCGGTGTAAACATAAATCAAGTCTGAACTTTTCCAAAGACAACATACCATTCATTAGTCTAGAAATAAGACTAACATTCACGCTATCATTCCCCTTGTAATACCTTACTCGTATTTAAATTCGCGCAGTACTATTTTTCGCGCACCCGTCGGTGCGCGAATTTAAAACTGAGCGAAAATAGTACGACTCCTGAGTTTAGACCAAACCACAGCGAAACAAGAAGGTTATATGTCGACGAGTCACATACATTGTATATACATTCCGGAAGGTTGGACCGAATATTATAGGCTTGTAGGACTATAATTTACATGCGGGCAACCACGTGTAAACCATTAATGCTGTGTACATGCATGTAATAACTATGACATAATTATATAGCAACAAATCATGGTAACATCACTGATGTTGAAATACTTGTAAGAAATACACATAATGCAGACTGAAGGTGCACGAAAGCACGTCGCCGTATTCACAAAGCTGGCGCGACACCGTGACCAAACAGTCAGAGTTAGTTAAAGGTACTCAATCCGAACAGATGGTCCCCATCTCAACAGATTCCAACAACAACAATCCGATCAGAGGGTCCTATATTACTATTTCTTTGGCTTTGGGGGTAAAACATATTTGATTCGAGTCGAGGAACCCATCAAACAAAGCTCAGAGTTATTAGATATTGATTTTTGAAATTTGTTATTATCTCAAGATGAGTACTAATAATTGCCGTCAATTTCGTAACCTGGTCGAGATTTGTACACCAAAATACTATTCAAACAGACAAGGATGGATAACTCTAAAATCAAGTGGTAATAATAACGCAATTTTGACTGAGTTCTGGGCCAGAAAGTATTCCCGATAATGAAAAATAATAGATTTCTAAAATCGATATCTAACAAATCTGAGCTTTGAAGGGTGACTTCCTCGACTCGAATCAAATATTTTTGACCCCCGAAGCCATTGAAATAGTAATTGAGATGAGTTTTATCAGATTGAGTACCTTTAATATGTCAACACAAACCACAGCCAAGTTTTGAATTTTTCTTACGTGGTTTCGGTTTTACTTCTTTGAGTTCATATAAATTATGTCTATAACTATATTTCAATATCAGAATAATTATTTGGGGCGTATAAACACCAGTCTTCACAACACATTGATGATGCAGTTGTGTTAATTTGTGCACGATGTAAATTTGTCGTGATGGTGTTTAATGTGCATTTCTTCATTGACGATTAAGATCTGAAACTGTCATCAAATCCATTTACGAAAATATTTTTGTCAGTTTTGAATTCGCGCAGCTAGGTGCGCGAATTCAAAGTGCGCGAATTCAAAACTGAGCGAAAAATAGTACTGCGCGAATTTATATACGAGTAAGGTACTTGTATATTGTTGTTGGTATCACCCCGCACCTCATTCGAAATTGCAGGATGTGTTGTTAGCTGCCACATAACATTAATACAGGGAATGCAGAACTCAATTATTCACAAAAACAATTTCAGACTGGAACCAACCCATATAAAAAACCACCATGGTTGTAGCGTCGGGTTTTGAAGTAATTGGTGACTATTGAAGTAAATAGTTTTATTAAAGAGTGTTTTTTCTTAATTCGAAGACATCTATATTGACTAAATAACGGACTCAAAGGAGATATTCAGAAATGAGAAAAAATTAAAGAGCGTTTTAAAGAGTGTTTTCCCAGAAGTGATTATAAAGTGGTGTTACCAGAGTATATCCCGTTCAAAAACTCGAATTATGGCTTGACGAGGGACGGTTGGCGGCCGGGCGGGCGGGCGGCGGCGGGCGGACCTAAAACATGCCTTATAACTTTGACATTTGTGAACGGATTAAAAAAAAATTGGTATGTTAGTTGCTCCCAATGACTATTTACTGCCTGCAGAATATGGGTCACGTCCGAACCTTTTGACAAGAGTTATCCATCTTTGATGATTTTTTTTTGCAATTTTATCACCTGTTAGCGCGATAACTCAATCAAATATTAACTGATTACAACCATATTTGATATATGAGTCTCTTGCAACAATATCTCGGACGAGTTCGAAAACCAGGTTTGTCCGAATGTTTTCCCCGGAGTTATGTGCCTTAGTTTGTCTATTTTTAGCATTTTTTTTCACCGCTAGCGCGATAACTCAATCAAATATTAACTGATTCAAACCATATTTGATATATATGAGTCTCTTGCAACAATATTTCGGACGAGTTCGTTCGAAAACCAGGTTTGCCCAAATCCCCCCCGGAGTTATTGACTTTAGTTTGTCTATTTTTAGCATGTTTTTCACTGTTAGCGCGATAACTCAATTAAATATTAACTGATTCAAACCATATTTGATATATATGAGTCTCTTGCAACAATATCTCGGACGAGTTCGAAAACCAGGTTTGTCCGTTAGCGCGATAACTCAATCAAATATTAAAGGTACTCAATCCGTAAAGAGGGTCCCCATCTCAACAGATTCCAACAACAACAATCCGATCAGAGGGTCCTATATTACTATTTCTTTGGCTTTGGGGGTAAAAAATATTTGATTCGAGTCGAGGAACCCATCAAACAAAGCTCAGAGTTATTAGATATTGATTTTTGAAATTTGTTAATTTCTCGAGATGAGTACTAATAATTGCCGTCAATTTTGAAACCTGCTCGAGATGATTACACCAAAACTCTATTCAAACAGACAAGGATGGATAACTCTAAAATCAAGTTGTAATAATCACGCAATTTTGACTACGTACTGGGCCAGAAAGAATTCCCGATAATGAAAAATAATAGATTTCTAAAATCGATATCTAACAAATCTGAGCTTTGATGGGTGACTTCCTCGACTCGAATCAAATATTTTTTTACCCCCGACGACATTGAAATAGTAATTGAGATGAGTTTTATCGGATTGAGTAAGTTTAACTGATTCAAACCATTTTTTTTGCAATTTTTTCACCGTTAGCGTGATAACTCAATGAATTTTTTTTCAAGAGTTAATTGCTATGCATAACTCAATGAAATATTAAACAATTTCAACACCTGTGCACCTGCTATTCGAAATTTGGTTGGGCTGAAATTTTGCTGGGTGAGTACCAATTTACTTTATTCAAATACCAAAATTGTCTTTTATTCGATTCTATTGAATACCCAGAATTTGTTATCGACTGCCAATAAACTCGACATATAGCATCTTAGATGCGTACCCCTTGTTTTTATTAAAAACTTGACGGGCAACACTGGAAAGGGTCTAAGCATTGAACAACATTCTAAAAATAACATATAAAGATGTCCCTAAATTACTGTTTCTTTGGCTTCGGGGGTAAAACAAACATTTGATCTATATAAGTCGAGGAACCCACCATCAAAGCTCAGAGTTAATAGATTTCGATTTTTGAAATCTGTTATTTTTCACCATCTGGAATATTTGGCGACCTGGCCAAAATCAGCTGACTTCGTACCAAAATCGTACGAGAGGTCACGCAAGGTCGCGGCACCATGTGTGATCAGTGGCACAATTAATTTCGGAATAGAATTCGATGAAAAGTATACGGTATGTTGTGATAGTCGACGTGCGGTTACATGCATTTTACTTATTTCCGAATCGGTAATTTTCCGCTACCTTATGGGCAAGCATAATTTATAATAAAACATGGTAGATAACAAGACTATTGCATCATATAAAACACTCTACTCAAAGAGAAAGTGTGGGTGCATGGACATCGTGTCCCGCGTACTAATATATCCACCCACACTTTCTCTTTAAGTATAGAGTGATTTATGGTATAGTTATAGTCTGTCTGTCGCTTTAAATTGTTATTACTTTTTTCTTTGTAATCTTATACCCCGTGAGTGGTCGTATATATATTGAATACAATTAATTCATACGCCTTTATGGACATCCTAAATGTGATACGTATGACACCGGGCGATATATATATATATATATATATATATATATATATATATAAAGACCGTGAACGGGAGTAGGCCCTATATTATGTTCAACGAATTATTCGAATAGTTTCGGTCCTTGTTGCAATTATGGACAATCCCACACATTGCATGCCTACGCATATTTGTAACGAGAAGGACCGAAAGGCGTCTGTAAAATAAATGCTGATTCGAAATGATGTATATAGCCAATTATGTGACACCACGCAAACAATTACAGATGCCATCATATATACACGGTCCACTTACCGTATACTATATATTCAATATTGTTCATGTGCAACATACCTGCTAATCGAAAAATAATATGCCTATTATATTACAAAGAACTCGGACTCGAGTTTGATTTTCGCCTCGAATGGTAAGAGGTCCAATTAATAACATTTGCATTGTATCTATCATCTTAATCGAAATTCTCACGTAGCCAATTGGATTAAAAAAAAATCTCGCCCATGCACATGCGCATCTGTCCATATAACAGATCCCAGATATGCCAGTTTTTGGTGTACTGGGCAGTTATAACCGGTCGTTTTTGGGTTATATAGGCATTTCTCGTGTTGTTCAACTCCGCACATTATATATATACTTATGGTAGAGCTGTTTTCCGAGCTGTAGTTTTTCCAGAAGAGAGTTCAGTGGGGGAATTATCCATCAGAGTTTAACAACAGCAAGTTGACCAAATATCTATACACACAAAATAATGTACATACTCAGGACGTCCAATGTCACACAAAGTCAACCATCCTCCCATTCTATTCAGCGTAGGGCATATCTCTATAGAAAAATGTGTCAGCTTTTATCCGTCCGTCGACTATTTCCGTTAGCACACCCTATATACAGGTGAAATCTCTCATCCCAACCTTTGTATGGACCTTCGGATTGACCTCTAGATGGGAACATACACCCCACAGTTAAAACTATTTTTAAACATGGCTGTCAGTGGCCATCTTGAATTTCATCATTTGAATCCACCGACACACCATGAAGCCCACAATTATTGACGAAATGTTTTGAAATTATACAGGCATGTTTGTATGGGATCACCTCCAGATGGGAGATATTTAATTTAATTTGAATTCGGATGACCTCTAGCTGGGACTCGTCGACTTTTTCCCGAAATTCTTTGAGAAACATAGCCACCAGCATCTTGGATATCACATTTCAATCGATCGGCACATCCTATATATATATAGCGCCCACATTATGTTATTGGAGAATTGTTTCGAAAATTTGCAGACATGTTTGGGATCACACCTATGGGAGCTACCGAATGAACGATTTGCGATGAAAACATGGCTGACGGCAGCCATCTTCGATTTTACTCTTTGCACGAGTAAATAATTTTACCATACAAACTACAGTCACCACACCCCTCGTTCTATCGTCACCAAACTTTGTATGGATCTCTTGGGTGACCACTAGATGGGAGCCTTCAGCATAAACCAGAATTAGGGTTGGTGGGTGTCTGGGATTTGTGTTGGGGGCCTGCATGGACAGAAACACTTCATTTCCCCATCCCTAAATAAACAAAATTGTCTCCGCATAAGAACTATATATAATCCCTGATCATGTAGATAACGACCACCACTACTAAATTTATTGGATAAAATCCCAATCGAAGTTGGTCACTAGTTGATAAAAATTGGCAACGCCATTGTAGTTTTGATGACAACTACTTTGTGGTCTGACGGATTTTTCATTTTTGGCGACCATACAGTATTTTCATGTTTTTGAGACGAGAGCAAGGTGTTTCACAGCTAATTCGCATTGTGGAACCAAAATAGACCATATATTATCACTATAAGGAGAGTTTACTGATGCGTATATATATATATATATATATATACATGTCACATACCTAACAAATCCCAATCAACACTTTTTTGTGCTCCAAATTCGAAGCAGTCGTTCATTTCCCAAGCCAAATATGAGGTGTTACGTAGCGGATCCGACTTGCCCACTAATGAATATGTGAGGCATGCATCTACATTTTGATATATACCGCGTGGTTTGTATGGAGCCCCGGAGGTGACATCTGATTTTTCGTGGCCACGAGAATATGAAGACTTCGTATTCTCGTGGTCACGACTTACTTCTCGTGGCCATGACTTCATATTCTCGTGGCCATGACTTTATTCCCGTGCATGGCCACGACTTCACAACGACTTTATTCTCGTGGCCAATACTTCATAATCTCGTGGCCACGACTTCATATTCTCGTGGCCACGACTTTATTCTCGTGGCAACGACTTCATAATTTCGTGGTCAAGACTTGATATTCTCGTGGCTACGACTTCATATTCTCGTGGCTACGACTTCATATTCTCGTGGCTACGACTTTCTTCTCGTGGCCATGACTTCATATTCTCGTGGCCACGACATCATATTCTCGTGGCCACGACTTTATAAAAAGATCGGATGTCACCTCCGGGGCTCTATGCATAGTTAAGTGACCTTCCGATAATATATACCAAAATAACAAGATTTTCCTTTTGTATAAAAAGTTCGCATCATGCACCATCAGCCACATGTTAATTATGAGGGAAGTTCACTATAACGTTGACTGGAACATATGTATGTGTTACACTCAGATTGTGAAATCAGTCATTTCGTGAAAAGACTAAATATTTTAGTCATGTCATGAAACCACTGTGGGGGCAGTCACTTCATGAAATGACTAAAACTTTACATCCCTTCACGAAATGACTAGAATTTGAGCCCAGGCATTTCATGAAATGAATAAAATAGTTTGTGCTTTATGATTGGCGTGTTGTAGATTGGACAACAAGCAAATATTCATTTATCGATAATTTTATTCATATAAATTGAACATAAACATGATAGCATTTAAAACTACTAGAATTTATATACACTTAAACGTGAAATAACACAGTACTTCACTTGTTCGAACATTTCTTGGGACCATTGCACAAGTATTTGATGAAACCTTGACCACACATATCAATGTCTTGACAACAGCTTCGTGGAGAGAAACCTGATTGTCTGTGACAATATCACTCTGTTGCAATATAATAAACGTTAGGGGCATATATCAAACGGTTTCTGGAATGACGTCACTTCAGAATTCCGCTCTTTGTAGCTAACTTATATATCCTGGTCATTTTCACTTCTGCGGCCACAACGATCACGGTCTCCCGATGGATTCGGAACAGCCACATTGTCTCTACTTCCCCTACCACTAACTCGATGCAGCATATGGACTCCTTCTTTAAACTCGCGGAGAAACAAAAGTGTCGGTTAAACAATCTTGTATTCAGGCTATTCCTGTATTCAGATAGTTTTTTGAGAGCTGCAAAAATTAATTCCCATAGACCAATCCTTGGAGTTTTGTCATCTATCCACACCAGAAACAGGTCCTTAATGTCACCGCTAGCTCGTTCAACTGAACCCTGACTATGGGGGTGCCTGGGTTTCCCATGCACTATGGATATTAAGATGGCCACATATAGCAGTAAGTTCGGTTATGTTTTCTCACGCTTTGACTTAATGCTTTTAGGCTGTGTAAACAAATTCACAATATTTCATGAAATAACTGAAAGTTGTATTCATTTCACGAAGTGACTGACCCTCACAGGCAGACTGTGAAAAGAAATTCACAATATTTAAGCCATTTAATGAAATGACTGAAAGTTTTAGTCATTTCATGAAGTGGCTGACCATCACAATGGTTTCACGAAATGACTGATTTGACAGTATGACTGTAACATATACACACCTGCGCTGTGTGCACTAATTTGCCACGATACCCCATCATTGTGTAAAGTTTTTATAACTTCTTTCTGCGTAATCGACTGTCAATTGATATGCCTCCCAAATAAATGAGACCACCCTCAGCCACCCTTGTTGATTTAGCGAGATTTTTAAACTTGTTTCTCTTTCCCGGAACAATTGTATTTCCAAGAAAGCCACACCTATATAAACAGATTAGTTTCTTTAAACAAAATTAAAGCTGCTTTCAGGGAATGCCAAAAACCCGTTACGTATCTTATGATATGGTTACGTTCCTGGGTACGTATACGGTGTTCTCCCAATGTATTACCATAATCGCCGACCCAATTAGGGATGAAATAACTAAAAAACTTCGAATGATAAACATATCAAAACGAAACGTATAATTTATTACAACCCGTTTTCCAAAACGTTCTGGTCATATCAGTATACCTCATACAGGTGGCGTGTTAACCAACGAGTACCAGCACGTTACAGTTTCCAAGAAAAGTCTGAATACGAGTTTGTTTAACGGTCACTTTTGTATCTCCACGAGTTAAAAGAAAGTCTTTATGTCCTCGAGAGCATTTTCTTCTTGGAGATTTTATACAACAAGCGATCACATTATTATGTAATAGAAGGCTGGAAAATCGCTTTCCTGGTACTAGTTATGTGGGATACAGGGGTTGAATATTTTCGTGGAGCCCAGTGCGGAGCTTTAGACACATTCTGAGTAATGTTCATGAGGATATTGCTGAAGGTGGTGGTTGCTCGTCGACACCACCTGCAATCTTTCTCCTTCAGGTACAAGTACTTCATGATTTTCTCTTCCTGAAATACAAAGAGCACAAATAAATATGTATGAACAAAGAGTTTACGACAATTAAGCATTGGCATCATTTACCGGACGCAAAACGCATGCAGGACTGATGGGTACGGTCAAATATCCACGGAATAGTACATTAACGGGCTCGAGTGGCTGATGAATGTACTTTTGGTGATGCGATTCTTTTAAACAATAAACAGAAAATTTTATCAAGTTCTATTGGTATGTATTATCGGAAGGTTACTTATCACGACACGGTGAAAAAAAATAAAAAATAACACCGTTAATGTGCCCACCTGTCTAATAGAATTTCGACGAATTTATCGGCTGTATATTCACTCTAAATAGACCATAGCGTACTGTATGTTATGTCAAAATGAAGATGAATGTCTCTCATATTGGGATCATTAACGTTGTTGCCATCAAAACCACAATAGCGTTGTCTTTTTTATCAACTAGAAACCAACTTAGATTGGGATTTTATCCAATTATTTGTAATTTAGAAGTGGTGGACGTTAATAATTATAGTCATATGATCAGGGATTATGCGGAGACTACCAGCGGGGTGTCAAAATGTATTTAAGGTGGGACAATGAAGTGGTTCTGCATGTCGAAGAATGCTCACCCTCGACTATTTCTCAGACAGAGAACCAGTGAAACTGTCAGTCGTTGGGTCTAATACCTTTCTACACGTGGGACTGTATGAGGTTCATGGTAATATATATGTATATTACCTCTCCATATCGATTTTTCTCTCGCCTCCGCATCAATAACATAATCAAGCACGTTAAAACGGCGTTTCCTAACACCACAACGGCCAAACGCAAACCACAACGCAGAAACGGTTGGTCAGTCTGATATTATTAGGAGACATTTTCCCGAGTATGGGTGTTTACTGCTTCGCTATTCTGGCCGTGCCAATGGAGCGATCGGGATATCTGGCAGGACAACACATTTCGGGTTTCACGCGATGCGAGTTATTTTAGGAAATTGTTGTAAGGCTGATCTGGCCGTGTCAATGGAGCTATGGAGCGATGGGGATATCTCGTAGGACACAATTCTGGTTTTCGCTGGTGTATCTTCGCGGATGTCTCATTGTTGCATGCAATACGTACCATTTATGACCGCGTTAATTGCTTTCGATATTTAGGTAAGAAACATGGCTGGGCCACTCTTGAAGATTTCATTGCGGGAACACAATGCATTATATAACAGCTAACTTTGCTGATGAAGTATGTCTCAGTTGTAATGTAGAATGAAGGTCGTATTGCGAAGTATCGGGCGTGTATTTTCGGTGTGACTAAACACCGCCCGGACCGCCCAGGGCTGTGGAGTATAGGGGTGATTTTATGTGCAGATATGGACACTAAAATCACCCCTAGATGCAACATGGGCGGCCCGGGCTGTTAGCTTCGTTATCGGTAAACATATTCGGCGATGCCGCATTTTGGGGGTTAATTGCCAGGCTTTTGTTGGCGATTCGCCCTTGTTTTTTCGTGAGTGTAGTCGAGGGTAGTTCCGCAACATATATGTAAGGAGTTATTAGAAGTACGAGGGCATTACGAGGGTCTGGGCTGTGAGTTTTTGTTATTGCAGTGGGGGCAAAATTTTGTAACTCTGGCTGAATCTGCCAAGTTTAGGGGTTAATATCGGTATTTCTGTTTGGCCGTGACCACCCTCCGTGCGTATGTGGGTTTCATTGACACCCGCACACAGATATGGACACTAAAATCACACATAGACGCAACAGGGGCGGTCCGGGCTGTTAGCTTTATTCGCGTCGAACATATTCGCCGATGCCGGCATTTTGAGGGTTACTAGCGACACTTCTGTGTGGTCGCGACCCCTGTCCGTGCGTGAGCGGCTTTCCATGACACCCATGCTCATATATTGCACCTAAAATCACCCCTATATTCCACAGGGGCGGTCCGGGCTGGTCCGGGCGGTGTTTAGTCACACCCTGTATTTTTGGTCCGCATTTAGAGGCTTTCTGGTGTGGGGTGAATGAGAAAGCTGCGTAATAAAAATTCTGAGGTGGTTCATTAATGAAACCAATATATTCTATATTATAATTTATATGGGTTTCTTGTTATCATTAACGCCACCGGTGTATACTGTTCTACAAATATGATCTTGGTGGCGTTACCATTTCTGACTATGGGTTTCTTGTTATCATTAACGCCACCGGTGTATACTGTTCTACAATTTTTTGAAATATGTGGTCCTATGGGCATTTTATAAATAGATAATTGGTTTTTCCGTTTATTTTGGGACGCGTTAAAGTTGTACTGTGACCCCGAGAACGGTAAAAGCTGTAGTTGGAATGTCCAAGTTCGTGAAAGTTCTATTGACTATGCCGATGATTTGAGAAGCTTCATTGTTTTAGGATATTGTAGAAAGGCTAATCTGGCCGTGTCAATTAAATTGAGCTATAGCGATGGGATATCTCGCAGAACAACACATTTCGGGTTTTCGTGGGGTGTGCATTCGCTGGCTGTCTTATAATTGCAGTATGTAACTATTATGACCGCGTTAATTGCGTTCGATGTTTAGGTATGAACAATGGCTGGGCCATGCACACTTGAATATTTTATGGCGGGAAACAATTTTTGATCCGCATTTAGAAGCTTTCTGGTTTGGTGAATGAAAAACCTGCAGTAATAAGCCGTAGTTTTTTGTAATAATTTGAAGGATTAGTTGTTTTAACGGAATTCAGAGGCAATTCATGTAACTAATATATTTTATATTATAATTTATATTTATGGCTAATAATATGATCTTGGGGGCGTTACCATTTCTGACTATGGTTTTCTTGTTTTGTCTGTCTGTCATCGGCTGTTATTATACATGAACATCCATCCGAATGAACAATAGACCATTACAGTATATATATATATGTTTATTTCGCGCTCGTGTATAGTGTTTCGCTGATTCTTGGTATGCATGGGCCATGGGCGTTTTATTTATAGAAATGGGAATTTTTTGGACGGATTAAAAGTCGAACTGCGACCCGGAGGCCGAGTCCGGTAAAATGTGTAGTTAGGAATTATGGTGAGATGCACGAGAAACCTTCAGTGATAAGCCGTATATAGTTGTTGTAATAATTTGAAGGATTAGTTGTTTTAACGGAATTATGAGTTGGTCATTCGTGAAACCAATATATTTTGTATTCTATAATTACAATCATGGGTATATAATATATGAATTGAGCGCGTTACCATTTCTGGCATTGGTAACTGAATGGGAGAAAGAGTTAATGTGCAGTGCAGTGGGCGTTTGAAGGCTGAACTCGCTTTTGTCCTGTCCCGGTCCGATTGAATAAATTCGCTTTTGTCCTGTCCCGGTCCGGTCCGGTTCCGAGAACATTAAGGTCAACATTCAGTTCATATGACACATAAAACTTAGAAAAAATATCATGGAAGAATAAAGACTCCGGAATTTTTCAGAGTATTCATAAAGCATGTAGATCGGTATTCCATGTATTGATAAACCTATATATTATCTCGATCGATCTCCCAAATTACACAGGAGGTTCAAACGAGCCATGTATGTTTAATCCGCGCCTGTTTTGTATAGTTGACTTAATTGGCTGATCTGCATGCATGCAGCTAGACCATACCACGCACACAAGTTTTATGCCTCGCATTGGCGCCACATGCCGGAAAAAAAATTAAGTCGTATATACAAGATAGGATAAGCCAGTTAAGTTGTATTACACAATATAGGTAAGCAGTACATACACATATTCCAGAGGGTATATCCGTTGGGTGTCAACCTTGGGATTTCCCACTACACCCCCTTTAATCAGACCTAAATTTCCTTGTCCGAAAAATGAAGCGGTCTATACACAAACGGACAAATACACAGACGCTTTCAATGCATGTTGTGGTATATATCCTCACATGAGCTAAGTCATTAAAACGAGTTAAAATATAAATTAAAATATATTTAAATTTAAAAAGAGCACGCCACTTTAAAAACGTATCGCTGTATATAAATATCATACGTCAAAGGGAGATCACATCTGCAGAACCGAAAACCTCCTCACTTCTAACGGCCATAATTCACAAACGCCTCAACCGATTATTAATATTCTAACGCCAGTCGATCGAGTAAACGTTATATTTTCCAATTATAATACACAATTCAAGGATAAACTGTTCCAAAACTTCGAAACCAGACGATGAATAAACAATTCACGGAGAGCACCGGCACCTGGGTACCACTTTATCACAGGAGAAAATATACCGCACATTTCAAACTTAATATTTTGTCGATAAAACCCCACCCTTTGTACAAAACGTCTTAGTGTATCAACATATATAAATCCAATATTAATTTGCCTAAACCAATCGCATATTTGAATCAAAGCCACCATTCTTCTCCTATATTTTCCTATATTTAAGCAATAATTTCAAATATAGTTTTACATTGAAAATGAACACAATGCATGACCTATTGGCGAGCACGCATTGAGTATATACTGATCGTTGACTGGTTAAACCAGCTTCACGCGTATTTTGTGTACTCTGAAAGCGCTTCGTAATTATCGTTAAATATAGGAAAAGAGTGGCGACTTGGATTCAAATATACGATTGCTTTGGACAGATTTACTTTAGATATATCAACACATGAAGAAGTTTTGTACAACATGTGGGTTTCTTATCGATATGTATTGAGTTTAAAGGTACCCAATCCGATTAGACGCTCCTAAATTACTATTTCTTTGGCTTTGGGGGTAAAAAATATTTGATTCGAGTCGAGGAACCCACCCTTCAAAACTCAGAGTGATCAGATATCGATTTTTGAAATGTGTTAATTTTTGGAGATGTGGACCACTTCCACGTCTGAAACGGACAAATTGCGGGTGTAAGGTGGACAACTCTAAAATCAACTGGTTATTATTAATCCATTGATTGTAGAGTTATCCATCTTACACCCGCAATTTGTCCGCAATTTGTCTATTTGAGACGTGGAAGTGCCCCACATCTCCAAAATCAACACATTTCAAAAATCGATATCTGATCACTCTAAGCTTCGAAGGGTGGGTTCCTCGACTCGAATCAAATATTGTTTACCCCCAAAGCCAAAGAAATAGTAATTTAGGAGCATCTGATCGGATTGAGTACCTTTAAATAGACGTATATTCTCCTGTGACAAAGTGGTACCCAGTTGCCGGTGCTCTCTTTTCGATCAAGACACGTCTAAGAAAAAGAAAATACAAGTGAAATAAATACTCAAGAATAATTGGTTGCAATAAATTCTCATTCAGTAACTAATATTCTAAATTCAAATAGATATATTGTGAGTATTTATGATGACGTCGGTTGATAGTCAGCCGAGTTCTTATCAACGTCTTCCCTCACACAGTCTAAAGCTTCATCCACAGATTAGGTTTCGTGTCACCAATAAAACTTGTTGAATTTTTTCACTTGTCATATCATTTAATGTCTCAATTTCACTGTGATACCGTCAATTCCATAATTATTATTTTTAACCCTTTCTTTATTAATTGACGAGTAGTTTCATAACGAAATGTTCTGATAATATAAGTTCAACAAACAGCCATAGGTCGTTTGTTGAACTTATTATCTGAACGTTTTCCTGCAATAAATATAATTCATTCGGTACTCAAATTATCTGTCGTCTGCTTATTTTTCCTGAAAATCCCCCCAGATGAATAAGCCGATTCTTCAGACATTTCTGTTTTCCTTGATACATTCTCACTCTCTTGTGCATGGTACTGGGGCAAGATTTTGTTGGTATTGATATACCGGCATCATACCATGAAAAATACTTGCCACGGTCACAGTCATTTCCCAGCTGTGTTCAGTTTTTCCTCACAGAATTTAAACAAACGCTGTTTATTTCTACCATATCAGGAATAGATCAACACGAAACGCTCTTCTCTGTTCCATGCATGCCGTGAAAATGGCTGTTTTTTGCTTGGGTCCTAAATATCGTGTTCAAGATTGTATTTTGAATGACTTCAATGCGTCTTCTTGAGACATTAGTGTCAGTCGAACATGGAATGTGTACGCAGCGTCTAACGAAGCAGGTTGGAGGGTGAGTATCATTTTGTGATGAAATGTGCTGCCTACCAATATTTTACGTAATTCCTTTCCTAACTTTTTAGATCTTTCGGATTTTGATAAATCTGTATTCATAATGAGTAAAGGAAACTATTAATATTTTACGCGACATTATCCGATCCTTCTTTGCCAAAGTATTCGATAACTAGCACAGCACCTGCATCGTATAGTACGTCCCTTACTATTATATGGTCGGACTAAAGACTGGTACATATAGATGAAGCGAAAACCATACAACTTCGTAATATAGCAGCCCCACGGAATATCTCCACAGTGAGACAGACGTGAACATAACTATATATTCGATCATTCGACAATATCAAGACGAAATTCAAAGAAACATGAGACGACATATGGTACATAGTATACATGACTAACTACAAACATAAAACAAAATAAAGTACAACAGATATAGTGGATCTCAAACGAGTTATGTTGGGATATAAGATTTTATGAAACGGGTTTCATAAAATCTTATATCCCTATACATAACGCATTGAAGATCTTGATATCACATGAAAAAACTAGAGCTTTATGCCTTTTTAACAAACAGACATGACAATTGGAACTTATTCCCTATTCCGTATTCCTTATTTTCAAAAATGTCGCTTTCGACCGATTTGACGGCATGGGTGGGTGGCCCGCCCCAAATACCACCTAGAAACACCCCGACCCCCCACCCATCACCCCCGGGGGTGCCACCCCGAGGGGTGAAAATGGGGTATGGACCATTTTCGAGAACGGTAAGGATTTCGACCGATTTGACGGCATGGGTGGGTGGCCCGCCCCAAATACCACCTAGAAACACCCCGACCCCCCACCCATCACCCCCGGGGGGTGCCACCCCGAGGGGGTGAAAATGGGGTATGGACCATTTTCGAGAACGGTAAGGGTTTCGACCGATTTGACGGCATGGGTGGGTGGCCCGCCCCAAATACCACCTAGAAACATCCCGACCCCCCCCCCCACCCATCACCCCCGGGGGTGCCCCCCCGAGGGGGTGAAAATGGGGTATGGACCATTTTCGAGAACGGTAAGGACTTCGACCGATTTGACGGCATGGGTGGGTGGCCCGCCCCAAATACCACCTAGAAACACCCCGACCCCCACCCATCACCCCCGGGGGTGCCACCCGAGGGGGTGAAAATTTGGGACGGGCCACCCGCCCATGCCGTCAAATCGGTCGAAATCCTTACCGTTCTCGAAAATGGTCCATACCCCATTTTCACCCCCTCGGGGTGGCACCCCCGGGGGTGATGGGTGGGGTCGGGGTGTTTCTAGGTGGTATTTGGGGCGGGCCACCCACCCATGCCGTCAAATCGGTCGAAATCCTTACCGTTCTCGAAAATGGTCCATACCCCATTTTCACCCCCTCGGGGTGGCACCCCCGGGGGTGATGGGCGGGGGGTCGGGGTGTTTCTAGGTGGTATTTGGGGCGGGCCACCCACCCATGCCGTCAAATCGGTCGAAATCCTTACCGTTCTCGAAAATGGTCCATACCCCATTTTCACCCCCTCGGGGTGGCACCCCCCGGGGGTGATGGGTGGGGTCGGGGTGTTTCTAGGTGGTATTTGGGGCGGGCCACCCACCCATGCCGTCAAATCGGTCGAAATCCTTACCGTTCTCGAAAATGGTCCATATCCCATTTTCACCCCCTCGGGGTGGCACCCCCGGGGGTGATGGGTGGGGGGTCGGGTGTTTCTAGGTGGTATTTGGGGCAGGCCACCCACCCATGCCGTCAAATCGGTCGAAATCCTTACCGTTCTCGAAAATGGTCCATACCCCATTTTCACCCCATCGGGGTGGCACCCCCCGGGGGTGATGGATGTGGGGTCGGGGTGTTTCTAGGTGGTATTTGGGGCGGGCCACCCACCCATGCCGTCAAATCGGTCGAAAGCGACATTTTTGAAAATAAGGAATAAGGAATAGGGAATAAGTTCCAATTGTCATGTTGTTTTTAACAAATCAAAATCCTTAAACGAAGTTGCAAAATGCATATATTTACAGCGTTGAATGAGACGCTTCGATCACAACTGCATACGAAAGTATTGCGCTCTGGGGCTGGCGATAGAAAATATAGTCCACCAATTTTCCTCTTTGTTTTTGTGTCTATTTTCGTTAGTACAACGAAGTTGGACAATAAATTAACTTTAATGAACAACGCAATCATTTAGCATTGTCTGGTGTTGGTGTAACGCGCGGCTTTTCCAAATAGTATTAATCCGCCTGAATCAACGTGAAGACGCGGGCGGTCATTTAATTGGCGCGATGCCAAGTGATATGTAGCACGCGCCTATTCATCACTACAGTGACAGATAAGGAAATATGTAATGACTTTTTAAAATGATATAATAGGGGTTTTCATGTGATATAACATAATTTTAATCTGAAATAGCGTTACCAGCCGATTGAGTCGGAGAAATTCAACCACCCGTCTTGAAATTATGTTTAGGACCGAAGTGCATGGACCCACTGGTTGTCCACTTAATGACTCACTGGATACACCCCACGGCAAACATGGTGCCACATTAGGGGACTCTAAACCCCTCTCAGTGGTGCGGCGGACATATTCTACTCCGGACACACACGAGGGTATGTATGTTGGGGAGAGCTAGGAGGCAGGTTACATTAGCATGCACTGTCCACAAATAAAACTGCACCGCTACAATATGCCAAGGTACTTTTGGGTTGGGTATAGAGGCGGTATGGGGATGGTTAGGGTTGGGGATGACTTCGAACCGAAAGAAGGTAACATGATAGTTTGATATTCCAACGAATAACTAATAAATATCGAATATATCGATACTTTCGTTTTTCTTTTAAAACTGAAACCGGCATTAGCGGGAAACTTTCCAACCGCAGGGTGTCAAGTTTCAATCAAAATGGATTAATTACCAAAATAATGCTGACCACACACTGACTGTCAACTATAGCATAAAATTTACCAAAACGTGTTATATACGAGCGTTAATTCGGATTTGTATAATTGACGAGCATGTTAATTATCGGGACCATGCAGGTACATCTTGGAAAATTACCACCGGCAGAAACTGCGAATTATATCAACGCACAAATGAGTAATTGTGCATGGTAATAGTAAAGTCGTCATGGTCGAATATATACCAGATATGAAGTATTTATAGCAGTTACGTTGTAAAATCAGTGTTGGGAAGCACCGAACATCCACGCAAAAAGTGAGTAACGATGGTATAAGTAATTTCTTCATGGTCGAATATACCAGAACTATAAATAGCCGTTACAAAGTGAAAGCGCTGCCGGCTGTCATTCCTATAAATAGATAATGCGTAAAAAGGTAGGTAAGCAACCAACACAGCGGCGCTTTTCATGTTACCTCTACCACCGAACAGGAATAATCAATAGTTTAATCTATAATGAATGAGTGCGCATGAGTGGGTGTCTTTTTGTGTTGATATTTGTATATAAAGGTCTGGACTTGTTCTGTTTCATTTCTGCGAAACGTCGATTAGATTGTTGATTCAGTTACCCATGCGTCCTCGCTTGATAATACATACACAATTCCATCATTTATCATCGGCGGACCGAAACAGCCCAACAACATGAGCTTGAAAGAACTTCTTGGGGAAAAAATCGTCGACGGTGATGGAAAGACAGTTGACGTCGGAACTTTTTCTGGGAAACAAGTTGGTAAGTCTAATTGTTGTTCTATATATAGTTGGCCTATATATTCCAATTATGTTGACTCTTATGACAACCTATTGTCGTCTTTAAGGTTTTGTCTATATTTAATACACACCATCTGGAGAGCGAGAGAAATTAAATTAAATATATATAGCTGACGGAGTTTACTTTGCCCCGGTGGCATAGTCATCATTCTACAATCACGCGTACACCTGCATTCACCTCTGCAAGTCGACACTTCATAAAAAGCGATGAACCCAACAGATCTGCAAGTCATTTCTTAAACTATTTAGATAACTAACAGGGTTGTCCGGCGTAGCCCGGGTTAAAAAGAAACAAAAATTCTTAATATGTTTTCTACTCATGGTTAGCATATATACATACATAAGACGTTCGTTGAAAAATATGTGCAAACATTCTTAATATGTTTTCTACTGGTTAGCATATATACATAAGACGTTGGTTGAAAAATATGTGCATTCTTTTATCAATGCCAAAGATTATTCCGTATCACCGACCATTATGGTAACCCGACACCACACCTGACTCAGACGGCGTATACTAGGAACATTTAAACTATATATAGCAGTGATACAAATATTTTATTAAATGTGGTGCCCCTCCTTTATTGTATTATACTTGACTCTATATAGGCCTTAAAGATGCATAATCCGAATTAACCCTTTACCCAACAGAACGACCCTGTGCCAATGCATTCTCTTATATATGCGAGTCGACCATAGGTCGCCTCGCATATATAAGAGAATGCATTGGCTTAACACATATTAAAAATGATAAACTTGTCAAAGAATGTAGAAAAATATTATAAAAATTGTAAAAAAATGTAAGAAAATGCATTCTCTTATATATGCGAGGCGACCTATGGTCGACTCGCATATATAAGAGAATGCATTGGCACAGGGCATAACTGTAACCATCACAATGTGGTCAATGAACCGGTTCCAATATTTGTATGGTGTTATTGAGACAGACGGAAGATATTTTAGGCTGTTGAAGCTTTATTTGGGCGTTTTTTGCCGTTTTGTTGGGTAAAGGGTTAACGCTCGTAAATTACTATTTACTTGGCTTCGGGGGTAAAAGCTATTTGATTCGAGTCGAGGACCACACCCATCAAAGCTAAGAGTGATCAGATATCGATTTTTTGAATTTTATTATTTATCACCACCGATACTTTTAAGTGCCCCAGTAAACAGTTGATGAGAAGACGGCCTCGGACCAAATTGCGGATGAAGATGGATAACTCTAAAATCAAGTAGCTTTTTTTGTATCAGATACCGTATGTGACAAACCGGCAATATTTCGTTGAACAAAATGTTGATAAATAACAGGTTTTGTGCAATTTTATACTACAGTTGACCGTGGTTAGCATTATTTTTGGGCAATTACTCGATTCTGATAACTGAAGCGGCATTTCAAAAAAATGTTGTTGTTGTTGTTGGAATCTGATGACATGGGGACCATCGAATCGGATTGAATACCTTTAATAGATATATCCAGTTTCTATATATATGCATTGACCATCATTACATAATACAGTTCTTTTCCTTGCACCATTGTTAAACCCACCTGGACCATATAATACGCTCATATTTAACATTCTTATTTAGGACTCGTCATTGGATCATTATATAATACTGTTAAAGGTACTCAATCCGATTAGACGCTCCTAAATTACTATTTCTTTGGCTTCGGGGGCAAAAACTATTTGATCCGAGTCGAGGAACCCACCCTTCAAAGCTCAGAGTGATCAGATATCGATATTTTGGAGATGTGGTCCACTTAACAATAATAGCCACTTGATTTTAGAGTTATCCATCTTACACCCGCAATTTGTCCGTAATTTGTCCGTTTGAGACGTGGAAGTGGCCCACATCTCAAACAATTAACACATTTCAAAAATCGATATCTGATCACTCTGAGCTTTGAAGGGTGGGATCCTCGACTCGAATCAAATGTTTGTTACCAGAAGCCAAAGAAATAGTAATTTAGGGGTGCTTAATCGGATTGAGTACCTTTAAACATATTTTATTTGCAGTATAATACAAAATGGATTGGGACTCCAGTTACAAAACTTAAAGGTACTCCATCCGATCAGACGGTCCCCCATACCACCAAGATACAACAACAATAACATTTCTTAAAAACAAGCTTTCGTTATCAGAATCGATTTATTGCAACACAATAATGCTAACCACTGTCAACTATGGTATCAAATTTCCCAAAACTTGTTATTTATTAACATTTTGTTCAGCAAAATATGGCCGTATTATCACTAAAGTATCAAGAAATAAGACCGTATTAACACTTGAGTTTAGAGTTATCCATCTTCATCCGCAATTTTGTCCGAGACCCTCCGTTTGACCACGTGTTTCTGGGCCACATATTATTACACATCTCGAGAAATGACAAACTTAAAAAATCGATATCTGATAAATCTGAGCTTTTATTGGTGTGTTCCTCGACTCGAATCAAATATTTTTTACCCCCGAAGCCAAAGAAATAGTAATTTAGGAGCGTCTGATCGGATCGAGTACCTTTAATGAGCCCCTCTCATTGATACAAACAATTTGGTTAACAAAGTGGCACAATAAGTAACTTATTTACAGATGCATGTGGATAATGGGAAATATGATTTGTGGAACATTGTAACAGATCATTGAGGAAGGGTGAGAATAAGAACGGTTGGTGGGGGGGGGGGGGGGGGGGGTGCCAACGCCGAGTCTGCATGCTATGCTGAGGCGTGGATTGACAGCTTATGATTAAATTATAACACATGACGGCGATAATATAAACTATACGACGATATAATAGATATATATATATATCTATTGTATATTTTGGAAGATCTGTCTGTGTGTGTGTGTGTGTGTGTGTGTCTGTAATCGATGGACTCGAAAATTGCCGAGCCGATTTCGATGAAACTTGGTACGTGGGGGTATTTTCGGCCGGGGAGTGACATAGGCCTATTAATTTGCCCGTGCGACGTGACCTTGACCTTGAAATCGGGTAATTTAAAGGTCAAACGCCCGAATATCACGGGATTTCGATGAAACTTGGTATGTGGGGGTACCTTCGGCCGGGTAGTGGCATAAACCTATTAATTTGCCCGTGCGACGTGACATTGACCTTGAAATCGGGTCAATTCAAGGTCAAATCGCGAATTTTGATGGGATTTCGACGAAATTTGATACGTGGGGTTACTTTTGTCCACTGAGTGTTTTGGGCGGGTCGAGTCGTGACCCCGACCTGACCTTGACCTTCAAAATGATCAATTCGAGGTCAAATCGGGTAAAGCCGGATGGATTTCGACGGGTACTTTTGTCGGGTACTTTTGTCCGGGCAGTGTTTTGGACGGGTCGACGGGCACGTTTGTCGGTAGTCCAAGTCTTCTCGTACTAAAACTAGCTAAGATTTTGGGATGGAGATGCTAGTATTTAGTCCGAGTTCCAGGCCCATGCATTCCTATGACACGAGTTACGCCCAGGATCTGTGCCGGGAATCTGTGGTGTATTTTACTCGATTTACCTATATAACAAAGCAATACATGATGCTATATACATCGGAAAGAGTGACATCTTATGGTCATAATGGTGTATAATAATCTAACTTTAATGTTAAATTACACATAGAATATTCCGGTTGATTGCCACAAACATCGTTGTTTTTTCTGTTTGTTTACTTAACTGAAAGCCGAACTCAGGTTCCGAAGAACTTCGGCATTGTCCGGTGTTTGTTTTGGCCGAGACGAATTTCGATACAAACAAAATGGCGGCCCCCATGATATTCTAATGCTCATTGTGTTTACACTGTTTTAAACTGTGAGATGGTTGTAATTCCCGTAATTTATTTAATGTATTACATTTATATCTTCAATATGTATTTAATCTATGTATTTATTTATTTATTGTCACGTATAATTACGATTACAATGGAGAATTCATCGTGCGTGGTTGATTGAAAATCTACGGAATATTTTCACCGGAAAATGCCGAAAGCAGTTCGCAAGGTCAACTGAGTTCGCATACTTAAAAAAATATGTAAACACTGCGGCAAATGTTTCTTTTCACATTAAATTACCGCTTTCAATTCACAACCGATGTGGGTTTCAGATCAAATAGCATGTCTTCTGCGGAAACTATCCGTTTATTGTAGCAATTGTGATATTTTATTTCATATAATTGTGGTTTTATTTGAGCGGGTCACTAACGCTTAAGTCGTGTCATAGGAATGCATGGGCCTGGAACTCGGACTAAATACTAGCATCTCCATCCCAAAATCTTAGCTAGTTTTAGTACGAGAAGACTTGGACTAGTTTGTCGGGTACTTTTGTCCGGGCAGTGTCAAATCGTGACCCCACTTGACCTTGACTTTCAAAATGGACAATTCAAGGTCAAGGCCCGGACGAAGTCGGGTCCTTGACCTTCAAAATGATCAATTCAAGGTCAAATCGGGTGAAACCGGATGGATTTAGACGGGTACTTTTGTCGGGTACTTTTGTTCGGGCAGTGTTTTGGCCGGGTCAAATCGTGACCCCACTTGACCTTGGCCTTCAAAATATATATATATAGATGAGTATATTTGGCGATGCCGCGATTGTCCGTAAGTTACTCAAAATGATCCGCTTTGTTCATCACTAAACATCGTTCTATGATTTTACAGGATTGTATTTCTCAGCACATTGGTGTCCACCATGTAGAGGATTCACGCCAGTATTAACAAAGTTCTACAACTCCAGGAAGGACAAAGGTGACATAGAAATTATCTTCATCAGTTCTGATCGTGATGTTGATTCTTTTAAAGAATACTTCAAAGAAATGCCATGGCTAGCACTATCATTCGATGATAGGGACAAAAAGGTAAGTCCCTAAATACAACCTGAACAAGTGGTCTTACTAATATGATATCGTGCTGGTTGATCCTGCTGGCTTGATATATATGGTGCTGGTAGAACAAAGCGATGCTGCAAGGTCAAGAACAATTAACGTTATTTTACCTATATATACAGTTGTTATTTTTGTGGTAATCTGAGCGATTTGAGTGAAAACCAGTGTCTGTCTGAACCATTTTAGAACATTTGTATTTTAATAATGATGCATGGCGCTGGTGTCTGAAAAAACGACAAGAATAGCTTCTTAATTATGACCAGTTTGCAACAACCGACACAACAATTATAATACAAATTTTTTATTTTTTTCTTCACTATATACAACATGCTTATTGCAATACACCTCAACGGACCCTTCCACAATGCTGATAATAAATATATTATTTGAACATTACATAAATATATACCTATTATGTACGTATGCAAGTATCGGTGTATTATCTGCAATGTTGTCGCTATCAATTGTCGCTTCTATTATACGTTAGCTGTATAAGTTTCTCTTTTGGCAAAAAAGGCTCGGATCATATGAATTGTTCAGATCAGTCAAACGAAAATGACAACTTTAAATAACATAACGGTACTCTTTCTTAACAGCCTCGCGCTTTGCCATCCCAGCATCATGACAATTCAACAGGGCATACCAGCATCATAGCAAATTAGCAGGACCTATTAACCAGAGGTTAAATACGAAGCATTTATAATATATATCGCATTATTTGAGGGATTTGTAATAACTCTGTGAAATATTATTCAACTTCGCGGTCTCTAAATGAGCACCGACCATCGAGCTTTACACAACGGGATCGTGCTTAGAACGGGGTGATATTTATATTTATCACATAATTATTAGTAACTCCAAAAACAGGCCTCATATTTTTTAGTAAGACACATGTGTATTATCGGCACGCACAGTGACGTATGAGCCAAGCAAAATGTTGGCGATGTCAATGCCGGAACTTTATTATTATGTTAATTAGAATATTATGATGATATTCTATTTGTGCTAGGTTATTTAGTGTTGACTGTGAGACAGACATGGACCTGAGCTATGTGTGGTTGACCAATTTTGTCAACATGCATGGAAATACACATTTAAAATGGTACTATAATTATTCTTGAAGTATAGTCATTACTTCCTCCTTGGTATTGTGATAAGGAAATCAATATTATTATTTTTAACCCCAGCCGTTTCGAGATCGCGTTTCCTGGCTAAAATGTGATTATATGGTAAAATGAATCTGAAATTCGTCACAAATTGTATGCGAAATTTATTAAAGGTACTCAATCCGATTAAGCATCCCTAAATTACTATTTCTTTGGCTTCGGGGGTAAAAAAATATTTGATTCGATTCGAGGAACCCACCCTTCAAAGTTCAGAGTGATCAGATATCGATTTTTGAAAGTGTTAATTTTTGGAGATGTGGTCAGTGTTCGCGCTGGACCGAACAAAACTTTAGCCAAAAGTTTAGCCAAATGAAAATTTTATTAGCCAAATGAAATTTTTTTTAGCCAAATGTTTTTTGGCCAAATTAAAAAAAACTTTGGCCAAATTAAATCATCGTTTTCTGGTCGGTTCACAATTAATGACTAAAACGTAAAATCTAACAGACACAGGTAAAATACACAATAATTTAAATAATTTTGATGAACTAGAAGTATTTTTATAGATAACATTTATTAAAAATTTATTAATCTTTATGTGAAAGAGTTATTTGGGGGGGGGGGGGGGGGGGGGGGGGGTAACCCGGGATTGTCCTTAATGTCATTATTTTTTAGTTGTCAAATTACAATCTGTCATAAAAGCATGTATATTATTTTGACTGTATCGGTATTGACGACAAATAGGCACAAACTATATGTCGTGATTCACATTTGGCTGATTAATCTATTGTCTTACACTTGGTGCTCATAAACCTCGACCGTCATAAATACAATGTCATCATAAACATGCATTGTGCAGGCGCGCCGTGAGTGACCAGACAGACAATGGGCTGAATGGGGGATTAGGGGATTAAATGTAAAAATTAATAATGACTTTTTGCTGCTTCGTGCAGAGTGACGTAATCTTTCTCCAGATTAAAACAGCCTGTTACGAACAAATTGCTTATATACCGGCGTCAATGCACTTTACAAAACATTGCTTTCTTCACATTGTCATAATTCAACCATGGTCGGTTTAATGTCCATGCGTCTTTGAATGTCCGTCTTGTGAAAACTAAAGATGATTGCATATCACTTTGTGATCGCTTGGTTGATAGAGTTGTCGATCGGGTTTCCCTTTGTACGATATTTCATAAGTATGAAAATAATGAAATACTTTCGTCACCTAACTTCGTCTTGAATGTCGATCTATTGAGCGCTTTTATTAATTAGCTTTCTGGTTCCATGATTTCAGTCTCCATTTGGGTTCAAAAAAAGTTTAGCCAAAAGTTTAGCCAAATGAAATTTTTATTAGCCAAATTCGAAAAAGATTAGCCATTGGCTAATTTGGCTACCGACAGCGCGAACACTGGATGTGGTCCACTTCTACGTCTCAAACGGACAAATTACGGACAAATTGCGGGTGTAAGATGGATAACTCTAAAATCAAGATCGGCTGGAATCGAATTTAGTTCACTCAGTTAATAAATTTCGTATATAATTGCGACTCATTAGAGACCCTCTATATCTATTTATTTATGGCAGGTCTTGAATATGTTAGATGCGCAGGTTTTTGTCGACGAGGTATGCAGTGGGAAACGAACTATTTTTTTTATCTGGCCTAACATTGTACTATCTTGACCTCTCTTTTCAGACGGCGCTAGCATCCAAGTTTGGCGTTTCTGGAATCCCGTCGTTCATTATGCTCAAAGAAAATGGAGAGGCCAAAATCAAAACCACAAGGGCACTCGTATCAGATGAGAGTAAATGGGATAGCTTTCCCGATTGGCCAGCGGATTGTTAATAAACTAATACATCATTTAAAAGGAAAATGTTCTTATTTGTGTGGGTGTATGTCTGATCGTATTAAATGGTGATCGAAGCAGGCCACTTCTTATTGTATAGTTCTTCGGGGATTATAGCTCAATTGTTGTAATCCACGATCGTGAACGACGGATTAGCAAGACATAACACTATCTGCGTTATCATGTCATTTATTTGGCTACGACCCTATAGCTCATAATCCAGGGGCCTGTTTCATGAAGGCAACTTATGACACAGTTGGGACTTAAGATGGTCATAAGTTCAAACTTCAGTCATATGTGCGTTTCACGAACAGGGTCTTAACTTAAGATGGTCTTAACTTTGGTCTTAACTTTACGACTGATGTGAGGTGTCATAAGATAATCTTAAAGTTAAGACCTACGTTGTGATCCGCAGTTGGTCCGAAATGTGGATGGGATCTAGTTCATATATATATTATTATAAACACATTTAACGGAATAACATCTTGCTAGAACGGAGGGGTGTTTCAGAAATTGTAGTAATTAATATAGTGTGGTCGTCAGAGGGTTCGACCCGGAAGAAATTGGTATAGAAGCGGTTTTGGTGTCATTCGACGCGGGAGAATCTCGTGTATAACATATCCAAAATCCGCTAAAATCCGCTTTGGGCAAAATTCAGGATCCATGATGGCGTCCAACATGGCTGCCGTTAGTCAAAAGATACTCTGACTGAGATTAATTCGATAACAGTGAGAACAAATGTTGTCATATGTATACAAATGTATACATTTTTGCAAAGGTAAAATGTTGTGCCACCTGTTTATGGCAAAAATGGAACCCATCGTACCAGATGGCCGCCAAAATGGCGGCCTAAACTCTAACATTTGAAGTTTTTGCCTAATATCTTAAAGATCAATTCCTGTTGTTTGATAATGGTTCAGACTGGCGACATTGATTAGTCATATTCATGTTAATTCATCATTGGAGCAATGAAAGATACCATAAATGGGGTCCCAGACTCATCTACACCCTCAAAAATTCGATTTTTACAGAACGCGGTATAAAATTCCACAAAACTCTCCATTGTGATTACAGTCATACATCAACAAGAAATGGACAGAACTGTACAATGCAAGTTGGGCATACCAATATCTATAAATACTCCAATTCAATGAAACCCAAATTGGCGCTTTGTCTCAAAATGGCTGCCAAAATGTTGGTCAAAATATGGAAAATGGCGGATATTGACCACAGTGTCATTCAATCCATTATAAGTAGTGGTTGATGAATAAAATTGACTAAATAAATACGAATGTATACCTCTTTATGATGCCATTATGCTAGCTCTATGTAAAAACTTAAAAATCAGTACCAAAATGGCTGCCAAAATGGCCACCCGATGTGAAAAATACTATTTTCTATCACTTCTGTTTATCACTTGTTGCTCTCTGAACTGGGAAACAATGGGTATATTCTTCCAATGATCGTGTCAACTGATCATTACAGCAATGACATTTCTAATAGATTAGATCATAGTTTACTCCGGTCCTTCACTAATACGTTATAACGAATGCGGTATGAAATTTAACCAAAATCGACTTTGGGGTTCTGGTCACATTTGATATTTAGGGATGAGCAGATCTTGTCTACAAAATAATTGATCGTTTCTTTTATATGTGAACATTCCATCTCAAATAGACCAAAAGAAACAATAAATTTTATCTAATATGGCTTCCAAAACGAAAATGGTAGACTCTGCCCAGCTTATCACATAATGGAAGTTGTGAGTGGTGGATGCAGTTGATAGTTGGCTCATATACATGTATGTGGCTCATATACATCAAAACTATTTATTTTCAATCTTTTGGTGGCTTCCCGCGGGTTGACAAAATCTCGACTCATCAGTGCTATAATGTCGTATATCCATTATGGCGGGAAATGAGTATTTGATACCATTCGAATCGTGAGAAAAAATCCAATCCGATGGGCCAAACTGTCCTTGCATTGGATGACAAATATTCGCACAAACCAGTGAAGCAAATGTCGTATCTCCAGCGATCTTTACAATTATTCGTGCTATGAGGTCGTATGTCCAACAGCAGCCAATCGGACGCTTCATGTTGTCCGCGTGACTTCTGTTTTGTGTTTGTGAATTCTAAAATGTGTGCTATATGGCAGTATCTCCATGTTAGTCACGTGATCATTTGGTGATTTAAATTTTGTGATTGTTCCACACATTGCTGTATGATGATGCACATGGGTGAATTTTCATAGTGTAGAATAGGCACTTTTTAGTTCATAGACACATGCGATTGCCACCATATTTAGCTTAATCTGCATTTATTAGCACAACTTCATTATAGCACGGAAACGAATCGTCGCTGGCATACGCAAAATGTCATATCTCCAAACAAGCTATTGCTTTTTAAAAGAAAACGAGGGAATAAACAGAAAACAATATGTGGTTCAATGAACAGCTGTCAGTTTTCATTGGGATAAATACAACAATACTTCATGCTTTGTCAACATTAGGAGAAATGTTGTCTAAAAACTTCAACCTTCATTTTCTCGGAAAGTTGAAAATGTGGGTTACATTATAGCACTGATGCGACAAAATATTAACTATTCGGGCTCGGCCATCATTTTCAAGTTTCAAGCTGGAACTAAATGTAGCCCATGGATTCCCCATTTCGACATGTAAGAAAAGTATTTTTACTCTGATCTCTTCCCAGATATCAACTCTCCGGTAAATGGTGATCTCTTATGTTCTAGAAAATACGTGTGCCAAATACATATATGTATGAAGAAACTATCCCCATACATTGTTTACACATCGACTCCGTAAGTATGTGGAGGTTTTCTTGGACAAGCGGGATTTTCAAACCTCGAAACCGTCCGTACAAACAATAAAAGTTAATAGGAAATGACGTTGGATGTAGGTTTAGAGTACGTCGTCCGCATGAAATAGTTTTCGTGTCATTAATTTGCACATATTTCGTGCTCTGCTCTGATGAGCATGGATGAACGCCTTATGTGGCAGTTTGATTGTCTAACATCCGGAAAATAACATGTTCATTGTTCACATTTCTTAGACAAACATGTTGTTAATCACCATGTTCATGTGGCATTTCTATCCAATGACAACCTTGAAATGCCAGTTAATCAAGCTAAATGGTTGATACCTTTACGCCTACTGGTCAGATCCAGCCGTGACGCACATTGTGTCTACATATCATTGATGAAATTCACTAAATGTGTAGAAGATATAGGTGCGTCTCTATATGTACTAGAATGTGTCTATCCACATGTATATACCCACAATCGCATGACACGGAATTGTCACATAAAGTGTGAAGGGTATACAATGTACGTGCGAATTTTTATTTTTCCTCTTGATATTGAAGAAAATAATTTTACTTTGAAACTCCCCAGCTCCGATAACCAACTTGCCCACCAATTAAGTAAACCCCAGATTATTCGCTTTTCCCTCCTGTCCTTTTCACTTTCGCCAGCACTGGAAAACCTATTATAGCATGATGCTTCCGATGCCCATATATTTGATGTTCCGAATAGTCGTTATAAGTAGAAATGTTGACACTGTGTTTTCAAATAATCCAGATTCGTAGCAATTTAATTTCTTTTTAATTAATTTCCAGATAGTCCCTCGTAATAAGTGGACATCGTGTTGGATCCTGCAGTAGATACTGATTAGTTGGAACATTTCGGGCTGAACTGATTGTGGTAGTAGATTATTGGCAACATGTTTAATAGGTCTGTCATCGTTAGCTCACAACCGAAGTGTTGTTTCGGCTTTCCTCTGAGCAGAACTTAAATTTCGACAATTTTTGGTGGCCATTTTGGTAGCCATCTTAGCATTTTGAATCGTGATTGGCTACTCATACCCACAAAAAATATTGATTTCAATCAATGATGTGTATTGGTGCCGAATTGGCGTTTTGTCGAATGGGTTTTCGTGAATAACTACATATTTGCTATTTTCATTATTATTGGCGACCATGTTGGACGCCATCTTGAATTCTGTATTTTCCCCAAAGCGGATTTTAGCGGATTTTGGATATGTTATACACGAGATTCTCCCGCGTCGAATGACAACAAAACCGTTTCTTTACCAATTCCTTCTGGGTCTAACCCTCTGACGACCATTCTAAATATCTGCCATTTTCCATATTTTGACCGCCATTTTGGCAGCCATTTTAAGACAAAGCGCCAATTTGGGTTTCATTGAATTGGAGTAATTATAGATAATGGTATGCCCAACTTACATTGTACAGTTCTGTCCATTTCTTGTTGATATACGACTGGAATCCCAATGGCGATTTTTGTGGAATTTTATACCGCGTTCTGTAAAATCAAATTTTTGAGGGTGTATATGAGTCTGGGACCCCATTTATGGTATCTTTCATTGCTCCAATGATGAATTAACATGAATATGACTAATCAATGTCGCCAGTCTGAACCATTATCAAACAACAGGAATTGATCTTTAAGATATTAGGCAAAAGTTTCAAATTTTCGAATTTAGGCCACCATTTTGGCAGCCATCTGGGGCGAGGGGTTCCATTTTTTTCTATAGATATGTGGCATAATACTTTACCTTCGCAAAAATGTATACATTTGTATTAATATGGCAACATTTGTTCTCATTATGTCGAATTAATCTCAGTCAGAATCTCTTTTGACTAAAGGCGGCCATGTTGGACGCCATGTTGGATCCTGGATTTTGCCCAAAGCGGATTTTAGCGGATTTTGGATATGTTGTAGCAGAGATTCTCCCGCGTTGAATGACACCGAGATCGCTTCTATACCAATTTATTCTGGGTTGACCCCTTTTTTTGCGTACCACGACCACACTAATAACCAACTGGTAAGCTATAGCAGTGACGTGGCCAGTGGTTGCAAGATTGGCGGGGTGTGCGCTACTAACTGTAAACCGCCAAGACCGGACTATATATACATTTATAATTGCTGTAACAAAAAGAATATATTTCCATAGAGTTGGACATCATTTGCGATTCAAATCACCCAATCGCACTGTAGACAATAATCATGTCGAGACAATTAGTCCGAACATTTTCACATCGAGGATAATAGTGAATGATTTATACTCAGTTTTTTTTAATAAATGCTTATGTCAGCTATTATTATTATTATTATTATTATTATTTACTTGCCTTTCTATATTATTATGTTATAATTTGATTGTAAAATATATTGTATATGTACCCCGTATATATATAATAATAATAATTGTTCTTGTATAGCGCCTATCCCCGTGATGATGGGCCCTAGGCGCTTCACATGATTTGGTTCAAATATATAGAGAGAAAAAGAGAAAATGCAGTGATATATACAGAATGTACAGAATGTCATCGTTGAAGGTTCAAAATGTCTCGATACCTCCGCTCGAACAAATATGTTTTCAGTGTTGATTTGAATTCTCCGAATGATGGCGATTCTCTGATGGGTTGTGGTAAGGAATTCCAGGTGAACGGACATGAAACACAAATCTTATACATTTATTACATCTGCATCACATGTTTATTAACTATGAAATAAAAAGATATATAGAATGTATATATATAGTATACGGACCGCGCGGGCACACCGGGATCCACGAAAGAACATATCACTGTGAACCGGCCCACAGACCACTGGGGGAATTACTAAAATACCAATATAGACTATACCAGGTATAGTCTATATTGGTATTTTAGTAATTTTCCCCAGGGGCCTCTGAACCGGCCGTCTGTTCACGTGTTGTTAATTATAAACTCTCTTTATTAGAAGTCGTTGCTTTGGTTTTTATTAAAACATATATGCAAAATGTCGTTCAACATAACGTACTTTCGAAGTTCATACGCAGTTTGTTAACCATAACAGGCGTTAGTATATTTGTCAACATAACCAGAGCAAATGGCATTAACATCATTTATATATGGCTTCTACAAGTATGTCTCAGATTGGAAATAAGTCTATTTGGAGCACGATATGAAGTCCTGTTCACATTATAGCAATATAAATAAAGAGCGTTTCGTGTTAGTATTCCATGAATGTTGGCAATCAATAAAGAGCGTTTCTGAGTTACTGAGTTACTATGTATAAGTCCCTTTAATAACTGAAATAATATATTTGAGCTCGTCACGTTTGTTTAAAATAGGCACTGGAAGCATTCAGCTATGTGTGGATGGAGTCTGACGCGAAAACACAGTTAAAAAGTGCTCTCGTGCAGTTAAGTATGCACCAGTCATTATACTGATTATCGCCCTTGGATTAAAATATCATAATTATTCTTAGACACGCCCTAGTATCTGTCACCAGGCACTGTACCTGGGCATATAACATACACAGAACCAACATTTTCTGCGCATAGCTGTAATAAATTGTCGAGAGCCAGTCTAAAAGCGCGCGAACTTAAAATACTACTTAAGTAGGACTTAATCTTGTTTTGTGAAACGCGTTCTTGAAACGGAAAAGTTACATCATAAGATCCACCTTAGATCTTAGATTAAGTCCATCTAAGGGTGGATACACACATGCATGTAATGTCTGTATGTAAAATACATGTATTTTACATGGTCACACCAATCATTGATAGCATTAATCGCCTGCGCGCGATCGTTCCATTTCAACAGGCGAGACCGGTGAGTAGTTATAAGCCAAAATCAAACTAACTGTTATCAAGAGATTTCAGGCCAGTCATAAACATGGCTTTTTTCATGGGTGCCGAAATGAATAAATCCTGTCTGATATATGTTGCTGTTTTTCACGAGTTTTAGTTCATTTCGAAAAGTGGATTTGAGTCTGTCGATTTTATACTTGATTTGTTTCTCGTCATTTCTTGGAAACAGGGTCATCCATAATAAAAATAAATGTGTAGACTTTTGAAGCTATTTTAGGACGATTGTGATACATGAGTGTTTAATGCCCCACACACTGACTCCCAATTTGATCTCGTCCAGCAGAACCCGAACGGCTTTCTGGCTCCACATTTTGGAAGTGCTATATTAATACACATGGCAATCAACTAACTCATACATGGTGAATTCCATGTTATAAAGTGATTTAGCCTAATCGGACAACGCCGAATCGAGTCAGGATAAGGATATTTGTTCCTCGACTATGCATGGCCTCAGTTCAAATTTTAACAATCCGATATGGTGCTCTCATGCCTTGAATACAGGCATTGGAACATTAAGACAGACAATACCAGTTTGTTGAGATTGCTCGGATAATTTGAGGGCGAGCTCATGTGATAACTTTCAATTGGGATTTCTTTGCATATATCCATTACAGCGCCAAAACATTAATGCAGGTACAACGTTGAAAGAAAAAAGAGTCACCCCCCCCCCCATTTTAACCCAGAATCTCAGGCCAAAGGATGAACAAGTTCCTAACTGTCACCATTTTAGCCTGTACAGGCTTGAATTATCACATTTTGGACTATAATCCATGATTGGGGGAGGGGGCTGGTTCTCGAAAGTTTCGAATAATTAAGGGATTTAGTTGAATGTATCGGCCGGGATTATCTGGGCAAGAATGTACAACATAATGTTTTACTTAAATATTCCATAGTTGTAAATTGTGTGTATATAACACAGGAGAGGAAAGGTGACGTAGTTGTGGACTCGTAGCTGGACAACCCTTTTCCCGAATGAAGACACACATGCAGCAACACCACCTTCTGTATACTTTCAAATTTAAAGCTGTAATAATATGTTCATAATTATATGAATAGCATCAATTGCTGCATATGAGATTAATCACTCGTAGCAAACAGGCACGGCATATATGACTGTCAACTACAATATTTACAAATCAGGAGTGGCTTCGTGGCTTCAGGGGGGTATAGGCCTCATGTTGCTGCATGCCCACACCTCCGGTCGATGAAATATGTAATGGTCAGTCCGGTAGCTTCCGGTATAATATAGCCCCTGCGTTGTGGAAATCCTGGGACCATCACTGGTATACAACCAAGAGAAGACTGACAATGATTTAAACAGAACGTCCAACATTTGGGTTATCGCGCCAACAATTATTTTAAGCGGCCTGACGACTTCGTCCAGTCAACGACACTCTACACGTTCAGAGCGTTACTCACTGTGGTCAAACATAGCCGCAATGATTGGGTTATCAGCAGACACATATTATATGGTCTGTATGATCCATGTAAAACGCCAAATACACGATATTTACAGAGATTACATGCATGTGTGTATCCACCCTTAAGATAATCTTATGACCTTGCTTCATGAAACAGGCCCCAGGGCCACTATTTAAACTCAGCCACGTGGTGGGTAACGAAACACTCATAACAAATCGCTAATTCTATGCAAATTAAACTAGTTGCGAAGGTATCACGAAGAACTCGAAACATCTAATGGACATTTATCTAATCCTTCCATTTTTTTTTTACTCCGCCTTCTTTCCGGTGGGTCTACTATAGCGGATAATTGAACAACAAAAATATACAGAACTCAGTACTTACTTTGAGGGTGATAATTCCGTCGGCCATTTGTACACTAAAAATAGTAACAACGTGACCGAGTTTGGTGGCACTGTACTCGTTGCACCAATTCAAAACCTGAGATATTTTTATGTTCTGCTAGGGAAGTTTATCACTTTGAAAAACATTTTTTTAAAGAAATCAATACACCGCGCATAGGCGTGTATAGTAGAATTTGAACACAAAGAGTCCTACAATCAGTTTCTGTGGTCAAATTCTACTATACACGCCGATGCGCGGTGTATTTATTTCTTTTGTAATTCGACTGTGTGTTTTGGTCGAAATTTTAGTGACATACGTTCAACCTGCTATATAATAGCCCAGTTTCTAACTCTCCATGGTATGATTTTCCACCAAACAGTTCTTCTCTTAGAACTGTAACGTCAAACATGGCGTCACTATTGAACGGCGACCCCTTTTCATTGACTTTTTGGCAAAAAAAATTCATTTAAGACTTATTTTTGTTCTATCTTAAAGGGGTACTGTACGCCAAATGTTGTTGTTGGTTTCTATAGTCTCCGAGTCGGAGAATAAGCTAACATTTTTTTCATTATTTGAAAGTCTGTTGAGTACGAAGTAGTGTTACGGATGACAAATTTACCGGAATGCAAAAATACAAATTGTCGTTGTCGAGTAATTTTTGTACAGTTTTCAACCAAATTAATAAAATAAAAGTTATATTATAGGCATACTAGTCCCATATAATCATTTAAGTTATTGTATCGTCGCTAGTCAGTGAGTGGCTTGAGTGTTCTCCCCGTATCATCATAATATTTTAAGCGATCGTGTGTGCGATCGGTTTAACAATCCAGTATCCCTCAATTACTTTGTTTGATTACGGAAATTCGTAATTTAATTGACGCCATTTTATGGCTCCAGTCATAAATTCAATTTATATCAAATTATTAACTTTTAAATTATTAAATTTTAAGATAGCCTATTAACCTGAGCGTTTACAGAATACATCTTCGACTCAAATTACTTATGTTTCTATATATTATCGATATTAGATCGTTGTTGTCACCAGAAATTTAATGAAAATGGCGTACAGTACCCCTTTATATAAATTCTAGATATTCTGAATTGTACCACAACAAAATGTCGAAATGTCGATTGCATATCACATCTTGGTGGTCCGTCGTTTATGAATTCTGAACAACGTGAATTCGGACAAACCAAATCAGACTTTTGAACTGCTCAGTAAATAACTGCGTTTGGCCCTAACCATGACAATGCAAAAAAGGAAACAAGCTAAATAAATGACACGCGCGGCTACAGTCGGTTTATTGTGATAGAAAGTCATTTCATATATAGTGTAGTCGATGCCCATGTTCGTGATGTTGATCAACGTCATGTATGTGGCATCACATGATGATTATATTGGCCCGAAGGAGTCACGCGTGTTCCGCTCGCGTTCTCACTTCTCTAATGGTCAGACGCACGTTTTGCCAAAATTTCCTGGTATTTCAAAATGGATTTTCTCAAAATATGATTGGAAATTCTTTGAGAAATTTTGTACAAGAGATTATTGTGACACAATATTTAAGAACCAGCGACTCGTTGAAAATTATAACTTCATTTACTTTACTGTTATGGCATTAAAATATTTAAAATTTCAGGTACCAAGAACTTCTATAAATTAATATTTATTTTCAAAAGTGCAGTTCATATATCCGTGACGATATGTGAAATTCAAGATTTTTCACCGGATATATTAGATCCAGAGAACTTTGTTGAAAATCGCTTGTCATTTTTGACTGGATTTATGCAAAACGCGCGTCTGCCCCTTAATTCGTGTGAGACCTCATAATACACGAGACAGTTGTATGATGTCAACCAAGGCGACATGAGGGTATCACCCCCCCCCCCTTTTCGGTACGCGGGATTCAGGGTGTTTTGAAGTCGTACGCGGGATTCATACCCCCGAATTAACTGGTATTCGGGTTCAAGCAAAACATCTTGGACGCAGGTTTTGATGGCGCAAAATAATATTTTGTGCTAGTTATATGTATGAATGAGTGGGTAGAATAGCTTCTTGGGCATATTCGACCACCATGCCATCATAAACAGACGTGGCGACAGGGGGGTCTCACCCCCCCCAACTTTGGTCAAAATTTTCAACAGTTGGAAATTTCATATCTGCCAAAACATTAGTTGGAAATTTCACACCTATAATAGGTTGAAATGTTCTTGTAGTTTGATTTTCAAACAATTTATTGGGGGGGGGGGAATTAATTGTTTTTGGACCAATATTTGCATATTTTCCTATTTTTTGTCAAAATTTTGGACTGAAATGGTCATCAGTTGGAAATTTCCAACCTCAGGAGGGTGACAGGTTGGAAATTTCCAACACTTGGAAATCTTGTGTCCTGATCCCTCCCCCGTGGCCAGTCAGTCAAAAAATGCTAGTTAATTTAAGAAAACAATATTCTCATATATACATTTGGTCAACATTGGCATTGGAATTGTCATCAGTTGTAAATTTTCCAACCTAAGTGGTGTGTCAGGTTTGAAATTTCCAACTCTAAGAATGCTTTTGAGATTTTCTTGTTCAGATTAAAAAGATTTCCCACACCGGGCCGAACCATGGTCGGCCCGGTGTGTCATTGTCTCTCCCCTGTGGCCAATACAAAAATGCTAATAATTTTAACAATATTTTACTACATTTGATCAAACTTGTGGTCATCAGTTGGAGAATTTTTCAACCTGAGGCGGAGTATGAGGTTTGAAATTTCCAACACTATAGGAAAGCTTTAGTTGAGGCCAGTCTGGATGCTAGGATTTGTGATTTTCTTGTTCAAATTTCAAAATTTTCAAAAATGGTTAGCTCGGTGTGTCGTGGTCTCTTGCCCGTAGCCGTGTGCATTTGTATGGAGTTAGACCACTATATGTTAGGATTTATGCAATGTTTCAGGTTAAAATATCTGAATGTTCTCATACCGGGAATATAGAACCATGGTTTATGAAGATATAGGATATTAGGCCTAAACACTGAGGTGGAAGGGGGTGTGCAAATGGAATTATGCAAAACTTGTGTTCGGTCTGATTCTGACTCAAGAGGGGGGGGGGGTGCAGTTGGAAATTCCAAAGGTGGACACCCCCCAACGGAAACCCTATAGCCACATCCCTGATCATAAAGTATCATTAATGGTATCATAACGGCCTCATAACGCGACCGGAATCATAATGTGTCTATGTAACTTCTGCTTGTATCTGTCTGATATTAAAACAGTCAATTTGTATGTCATTTATCGCATATTATTTCTTAACATGTATTCAGGATTCACCCCCCAAAATTAACTCGTATTCAGGATTCACCCCCCCCCCCCAAATTAACTCGTATTCGGGATTCAGGGGGGGGGGGTGATACCCTCCGACATATACAATGGACAAAATTAAGTAATGGATCTGACATGATGTAACATGGCCATATAGATTTAGAAACACGATATTAACATGATGACATGGGTGCTTGATTTTGAAGAAAACCAGGATAACAATAGGCATACAATAATACGTGTCAGACGAAAAGACATATGTTCACCGACAAGTGCATTCTATACATTAACACGATATTTGCATATTCATATTTGCTTATTAATTCAATGTCACGTCACTATTTTATTCATGAGATATCTATATATAGGCTACAAGCAACTAAAGAAGTGTCATGCATATATAATACGACAGTTTGGATCTCGGTCATGACGTCGACGGGTCGTAATTGACACACTTCGCATAATAAACTATAATGAATTTTTCGACGGTCCAGAAACCTGTTCCCAGAATTGATGATATAAGTTCGTTTGTGAGAAAATAGTTGCTGTTAAAACTTCTTGTCTCTCGCTGTAATGTGATATAGTTTTGTCTGCCTTGATTATTTTGAACTTAATTATTTTTAACTTTGTCATGGTCAGCGTATAAGATGGCATGCTTGCAAAGTTCGCAAGTCCACACTAATTGGCTTCCCGAAACGTAATCATAACTACAGATATGGCAAAACTATTTATATACTGATAGAAAGAACACATTCTGGTGACGTATAGTACCCTATATTCGTAATTCGTATCAGTAGTAGTTCATTATACGAAAGGTGTCACATTTTAAACGGGACTTTGAATCACGTGAATAATTCGGTGAATCAAAAGCATGATTGGACGGACTTTTTCTGAGCTAAAATACTAGCATATAATTATACAACCACCCCACTTGTTACACACAACTCTTGGTATTGAAATTATCAACATTCTTAATTTCGGTTCCCAATTGACGCTTCGTGTTAATTGTTTGAAATGATATTCATATCTACACAGGAGATCATAATATTTTATCGTGGTCTTTTGAGAATACCCATCAGTATATATAGCATGCATTTTATTGTTCGGATTATATAGCTTTCCTCTATTCGAACGACAAGCTGTATATATATATATAAGCTACAGATATACATGCTTGTGACCTATATTATGATATATATACTTGTTTTCTCGTAAATAAATTATGAATACATGTTAGCGTTCTACTTTGTCACATGTTGCAAGGGTCAATATATATACGATACGAGAATATGCATGGGTGGTCACATATGTGGTTTTTACGCGCGGATAATTGAATTAAGGAGGCGCTGCATGTGGTTGCATATGTTCCACAGAAACGTCCGTTCATAGATGGAAATTCAAGAGATATGCAAACTGATTTACATTCATAATAAACTAGACATCTTTTCCTGAAATATAGGTGCTTTTGAATTTCACAGAGACATCATTCATGTGTTACAATTAGGTGACTTGTTTTAACCACAATTAAGGGGAGGGGTTTCACCCCAAACTTTGATAAAAATGTTTAACAGTTGGACATTTTATGGCTGGTATATACAACATTAGTTTGGAATTTTACGTCGCATAGAACAAATGTTATAGCTTAATTTTCTAAAATTCTGCGACATTTTACGAATAAATTGATCTGTTCCCTGGAGTGCGCGAGTGACGATTCACTGCTCACATTTCTTCGCAAATTATATTCTGAATTTTCGTAACGTGATATATAAATATGCAATATTCAAGGAGGGGACTCTTTCGTTGCGCAGAACGCGAGAAATTCGCGTTTATACAACATGTATATGCTGTGTTCCTGTTCCGGTTACTCGGTATACACCCCTGGTCAAGTGGTCCTGCTAATCTGCTATGATGTACGTTGGTGGTCCTGTTGAATTGCTATAATGCTGATAGGGCAAACTTATGCCGTTACGAAAAAGTACCGTTATTTTTTCTAAAATTGTCATTTTCGTGGTGTTTTGCTAATCCGAGCGATTTTAATAAAACATTCATTACGCCACCATGTGGTGTAAGTTGTGTGGCTGTTTTTCATATTATATGGTAGTCTCCAATTCTGTGGTCGAGTGGGCGAAGTTTTTTTTTTGTACCTTACTCAAATCGTACCGATAGAATCACGTAAATGCTGAAATTGTAAAGTTAACGCCACCAGTGTATAATATGTTTTTGAAAATATGACTCAATCGTATCGATAGTCAGGACAGGCTGAAATTGTAAACTTAAAGTCACCGGTGTAATAATATGTTGTTGAAAATATAAATGATCTGATAGCCTGAAAATAATATATAACCCATTGGGAGCTCCTGGTGTAGTGATCGATGTGAATTATGGGTAATTTCATGCCTGTTCTATTGTGATAACCGCCATCTTTTATTTTCTGGAATTATCGGCGTGTTTTATGAAAATGTCACCAAGATTTCTCCACTCGATTCTCTTAAAATGCATCCTAATCGGTCAAATTCTTTTGATAATTCTATCCAAATACATCTTAGCTACTATTCGGATCTGCTGTCCCGGTCGAAAAAGGTTTAGTTTGACCAAAACGGCTATTGACAAAAGTTTGTTTATAAAATAGCGTACTCGATGACCCGTAGTCTAGTACGGCCGTACACGCTGTAAATTTTTTATCGAAAACAAATTCAATTTCTTCCATCTAAAACATAATTACGCGCTGGACTCTGTCATTTTAAGAATATATAAGTATTACACACAGACACACGAAGTCTCAACTCAAAATTTTGAAAAATGACAGTTTTATCGACATAAATCGATTGTAATGGCAAATCCAAATATCATCCAAATAAAATTCATTTCTTCCATCTAAAACATAATTATGTGCTGTACCCTATCATTTTAGGAATATATAAGTATCCCACGAAGACACACCAAGTCTCAGCTTAAAATTTAGAAAAATAAGAGATTTATCAACATAAATCGATTTGTATGGCAGATCCCATGTTAAATAAATTTTAGGGCCCTACAAATGTTTTCTGAGCTGTTCCATATTGGGCACCAGAGTCCATATTTGACCGGTTCTACCTGATAATTGTGCGACAGTACAGTCGCGTTACTTTATATGTCAACATTGGTCATTATCACTCGACATATTTATTTCGGTCTATCGTATCAACCCCTATTTCCCCTGCGTAGCGTGACTAAGTGTCAACATTGGTCTTTATCGCTCCACTAATTTGTATCATTTCATCGGTATGAATTCCATATCCAATTATCCACATATAACCAACCCAACCTCTATTTTCGGTCCAATTTTTTCATCTTTCATCGCTATAGTCACGTTACGAAATATTTTATCGCGTGATACTTGTACTTATATGTCTATGGTATTACTATAGTATACCGTATACGTATATCAATTGCTATTCCTTTCTATATAATTCTGGTGCCATCTATAGAGATAGATATAATTTCAGACCCCACCCCCCCCCCAATTTTATATCATTGCTGCTTAGTACAGTCGCGATGTATTACATGGCAACATCGCTCCACTAATTTATGTCAGTTCATCGGTACGAACCCCTTTTTCTCCGAGTCCATATAACCAACCCAACATCTTATCCCGGCCTAAATTATTATTTTTATTTTCTTCGGTATAGTTGTGTTACATGCATATTTTTATCATTTGATTCTAATTTGTATTGTACTACTATAGAAGTCCATAAATGACTATTCTGGCACTATATAGAGATGACTAAGATTCTGACACCCACATATTTTATAGCCTTGTTGCAACAGTAGAGTTGAGATGCATAATATGTCAACATTGGTCGTTATCGATCTACAAATTTATATCGGTTCAACCCTTAGTTCCCTGTATCGCCCACCCCTCCCTCAATTTATTTTTTCATTTGTATTAAAGTCTCGTTACGTACACATTTTATCTCTTGTAACTTTTGCTTCAACGCGCCGAGTTCCGCTGCAGAAAATACAAAACTGACAACATTTTGAAATGTAAGCAGGCTTCAAACTCATATTATCCAAGAAAAACTCTGGCTACATCAGAAATTTGTGTATAAGGTGTACTCGCATTTGTTGCGTTAAAAACCAAAGGTCCCAAGTCAAGGTCCAAAATCTCCAACACACTGATGTGAGGTTTAACTCCATCTACATACAGTAATGTCCAAAGTAATTGACCACTTAACCACAGCAGAATTATGGGTAATTTTTCAAGTCTTTAAATCCTGAAAAATTAAACCATAATTCTGCTGTGGTTAATTGGTCAATTACTTTTAGGCATTACTGTATCCCATATAAGGATGTGAGGTCTAATGATAACTCCATCCACATACAGTAATGTCCAACGTAATTGACCACTTAACTACAACAGAATTATGGGTTAATTTTTCAGGATTTTAAATCCTGAAAAATTACCCATAATTCTGCTGTGGTTAAGTGGTCAATTACTTTGGGCATTACTGTATCCCATATAAGGATGTGAGGTCTAATGATAACTCCATCTACATACAGTAATGTCCAAAGTAATTGACCACTTAACCACAGCAGAATTATGGCGTCCAATATGGTCTACCTAATTCTGCTCCAAAAACATGTATATTGAATATATGGATGTTTATTGGGGGGAAACCGATTATTTCAATGATATTTTCATTAACTGGGATCCAAAACCCGACCAACGACTGTTTCTTAAGCATATGTGCATATTTAATAAGCCAACAATTGGAATCACAACAGAGAAGATTGGCGGGGGTCCCTTGCGCTTGCGCGATCTGTCCATAAAAAAATATTTAGACATCTCAAGACACGTAAGACCCAATAACTTAATATACAGAATAGATACATCTATTGCCTGAGTGACTAATATTTATATTTGTTACAATGAGGTCAAATAGTTGCGAAGCCAGCACCACAATTCTTTCCCTCCGTAGTAAATCTTAAAACAACTTCTAAAGAATTATTTATTTACCTTATATTTGGTATGGAGCGTCCTTGGTTTACTGGAGTTCAGATTTGTTAACATCACGTCACCAAGTCAATTACTTGCGAAGCCACAGCCATAACTATTTCCCTCCATAGTAATTCTCAAAACAACTTCTTAAGAATAATTGACCAGGTCAGTCGCGCAATTATTGGAAGAGCCACGGTCAATAATTTTTTTTTAAACCAAATTTTACATTTATTATTGCTTTATTTAACCAAAAAAAAAATTTTAATGAGAAAATTTACTTTTACTACTTGCTAAATTTTATCTTTAAAGGTACGGTTGGCCTTGGCGGTGGATATCCTGTGAAAATATTTCCACCCGTCAAAAACCGCCACAAACAGAAAGAACATCAAAATGTAGACAGACTTTGTCCGTATACAAATAAGAAATATCGCATAAACAGTATGTTATTGTCAAATGTTTGACCATTGTTATGTAAACAAAGGCATAAAAAGTTACTTTTCTTGTGTTTGTTTATATTATGATGGTAAACATAAAGAGCGTTCTTTGTTGGTGAATTCCTAATATGGAACTAATAAAGAGCGTTTATGCCATTTGTGTGTGATTAGCCAGTAGCATTGTGCTGTCTTCTGTAACACAATCAGGCTCTTGCTTAAAGGGGTACTGTACGCCATTTTCAATAAATTCCCGGTGATAACAACGATCTATTATCGATACTATATAGAAATATAAGTAATTTGAGTCGAAGATGTATTCTGTAAACGCTCAGGTTAATAGGCTATCTTAAAATTTAATAATTTAAAAGTTAATAATTTAATATAAATTGATTTTATGGCTCCAGCCATAAAATGGCGTCTCTTAAAATTCGAATTTCCGTGTACAAAACGTAATCAAATTATAATTGAGGGATACCGGATTAGGAAAACAATTGCACACACGATCGTTTGAAACATTATGCTTATACGGGGAGAAAACCCAAGCCATTCATTGACTAGTGACGGTACACTAACTTAAATGAGTATATGGGACTACTAACCATATAATATAATGTTTATTTGATTCATTTGGTTGAAAACTTTACAAAAATTACTCGACAACGACAATTTGTATTTTTGCATTCCGGTAAATTTGCCATCCGTAACAATACTTCGTACTCAACAAACTTTCAAAAAATTGAAAAGTTGTTACATTATTCTCCGACTCGGGGATTATAGAAACCAACAACAACATCTTGGGTACAGTACCCCTTTAAGTAAAATATAGTAGTTCTTTATGATAACATGCTGTTTACGTGATGGTCATGGTATATATGAACGAAACTGTATGCGTTTTAGTGTTTTTCTGTTTACGGTGATTAGAACACATATGAATATTTTCGACAACTAAGGCCTCACGTGCCTTTAAATTATTTCATTTAAATTTTAGATTAAAATTTTAAAATATACATTCCCAGTAGTTACAGTATACTAAGTCCAAGTCTTTATAATCTGTTGAGTGACCCCACAGTCATTTACTTGCTTTGTTAGTAATAATTTGAAGGATTACTTGTTTAAACGCAATTGTTATCAAAATATTTTATGTATTTTTTATAATTTCTATTTATATGTAATACTATAATCTTGGTGGCGTTACCATTTCTGACTATGGTTTTCTTGTAATGGCTGCGCTGGTGTTTAAAGAACGATATGAATAGCCTTATTGATTATAGTCGATTTGCAGCAATTAATACAACCAGTATTAAAATAGTTCGCATTTATATAATGTTGAATGTTTGATACGCATAGCGGCTTTTCCTAGATAAATGCAGATTATCCGAATACCGCGAAAATGACAACTTTAGAAACATTAACGTTATTTTCTTAACAGCATCAGTTTGCCCTAACAACATCATGGCAATTCAGCGGGACCCACCCGCATCATATCACATTCACAGGACCACCTGACCAGGGCGGAATAGTCTTGTCCTCGGAAGTTGTTCGTTTTCGTCGTTCCGTTCCCAATTCCTGAATATGTCTGGGAGCAGATTGAAGGACACTCGGGTGCATGTAACATGGACGGAATAATCAATGCTATATATCATAGATAAATTGTTAATGACCATTGGGACTATATGGGAAATCAATTGTGTTTGCCAAACGCTGACAATGCATAGCGTTGTGTGTGTTTTGGTTACCTGATACATACAACATATCGTGTGTTTTCGCGTTGTTAGGCATGTTGAATTGTATGTCCAATAATGGACCGCTAATTAACGCTACCTACTGCCAAGTGTTCTGAATAATTAATAGCATATACAGCCCATGCGAATCAATATCCACGGGCAGGAATACAAATGAGGATCAATCAGCTCTCAGAGCCAATTCAATGAATTTATTTCACATTCCATCAACAGAGATGTGTATGGAGATAAGGGTATTTGTTAAAGGCATTCGAAGTGGGTCGATGTATTATATATATATAAGGCTGTAAAACAACTTTCATCAACATAAAAACTAGATTGACTTTGTTCTTATTTTATTTTCATTATTAATAACTCTCCAATAATAAGATTTCGCATGTCAAAACCAGTGTCGTGTAAACAATATACAGTGGAATTACCAATAAAAGTACAATCATATATATAGACAGAACTCAATGCGCATCTTAATCGAGAATCTTTTATCGAATGAGTTGCGGATGGCACAAGGATATATTTCGCGAGAGCGTAGCTCGAGTGAAATATAACTTTGCGACGTCCGCAACGAGTTCGATAAAAGATTCGAGATTATGATGCAAGTTGTGTTCTGTATTTATTCTCACCGTTCAGTCAAATAAGTTCAATCCATGAATGTCACCTCCATTGTTACTATAGCTACCTTTATTGTGATTTAAGTCTGACAAATAACCAGTAATTATGGGGGGATCACCGAAAGCGGATGATCGACGTAATGTACGTCATCTTTCTTGGGGACAACGTCAACAAGAATAGTTCCGGCTTGTATTCCACTAGAGGTATACACTAATATGTATTCAATGGCTGGGATTCCGTTGAATATATGTGCCTCACGTCAATGGGTGTGGAATAAAAAAAGTTAATCAAAAATTGACGGTGAATATAGGAAAAGGTCCGAGCATTGAAAAATATTCTGAAAATCATATTCAGATTAAAATATTTGAACTTACGATTAGCGATGTTTGTTGACAAATTACTGTAACAGTTATTTTTATATAACAATGGTTTCAACAAGCGAAATTTCGTTATTGGAGAACTATCGATATAAGAACAAGGTTTATCTTCTCTCCATGTTCTTCTTATATAGTTGTGTTGTTTTAGGGTACGTTCATACGCTGACAACTTTTCACGGTATGTTTTTGCGACATTTCGCCATAGAAAACCACAAGGTGCCAGAATATGAACGGAAACGTGCACATATATATATACCATGCATCCTTACAGAAACTAACGACATGAGAAGTAAAATTTATGTAGTTCCACTTGTAACGGTGCTACTGTAATTTGCTTTCAAATACCTGTATGATTTATTCTTGCGAGATAATTGCATGCTATTTACAGGCAAATTCCGGTAGCATCGCTAGAGGTGGAACTACAGAGATTTTACTTCGCACATAGTTAGATGTGGTACAGCTGCATATTATATGCCTGTTTCCGTTCACATTCTGGCACCATATAGTTTTATACGACAAAATGCCTGCAAACCATACCGTGCAAACTTGCCAGTGTATGAACGTACCCTTATGGGACTTTTGTGTTTTGCGCATTGATCCACTGCGAGTGAATTGGGTCCCGTTTAACATTTACATATTCTGACACAGGGACGTGACTAGTGTGTCCATGGGATGTCCACATTTACTTTTCCAATTGCACCCCTTGAAAAAGATCAACCTCCGAGGTTTTGCAAAATTCAATTTGCACCCACACCACCTTGGAGATAAACATTCTTACTTCGTATACCATATAAGGACGCATAATTATTTTCTCGGTTGGTTGTATTACCATGTGAAACAAACATTTTCTCTTATTCATATGATAATTTCTTCCCATTCACACCGATGTCGGCGACACCTTCCGGTTTGGGGATACCAGTTTTAGGTGTGATATTTATTGGCAAAATTGGGGGGACTAACGTTCCACAATGGAATATAAATTTCATAAACAATTGACATTTATAATTAACAGTAGTCAGCTATTTGAAGATTACATACACGTAACTGTATGAAAGAAATAATTAATTATTTTTGAATTGAGGAGGGTTATTTAAATGATGTGCTTAAAACTTAACGTAGAGGTCCAAATATTCCATCAGAAGCTCGCAAAGGAACCAGTTCGGCCCATTTAATTTACGAGTCGCCGCTTATTTTTTAATAGTGCCTTGATATACGGTTTTAATAACAATATATGACATAAATATGGTTAAAATACTATTTCTCCATGGCCACTCAATGCATTCACCCAATAAACCCCCCCGACACAAACAACGTATAAATAACAACACAATTATTTATTTACTACATTTATTCAAATTTTGGAACAAGGGTAGGAACGACCACCACGGGATTTATGACGTCATACAGCAAACCGTTCACTTTTAAAACATTCCTCAGACTAACGAATCTTGCCGACAAGGCAACTATCCCTCAACTTGGGAAACAGGAACCACGAAGGCACATTAAGAATTATCACCATGCCACCGAGGCTTCCAACCTCTATAACAAGAGGTGGTGTCGACTTTATAAATTAGACGAACAACAGTTACTTGCAACCAACGAGGTGCCTGCCACAAAAGCGACAACACAGCCATTTGGCATTTGAAGAAACTTCGCTTCAACGGCAAACATTAGCCACAACTACGCGAAATCAGATTCTATCCGCGTAGCACTTTAAATACACCCACCAAACATGCTATATACAAGCAAACGACATCAGACGTGCCATAACAATGGATCCGATATCCTTAACACGGTAAGTAACATAACTTATCTCAAACACCACTATGTAGAAATCATCCTCAACATCTCGAACATTTTACTGAATCACACCATCTCGCCCAAAAAGAATGACGAATGGCGACGAGGCGAAATTTTCCAGGAAGAAACCTCTATCATAGTCGACGAACATCTATAAAATATAGCATACAGAGCATTGAACATGTAATGTGAAACATGGTCATAAATCTTAAACTACCTGTACTTTAAATTGTCAAAATGGATTCCAAAATTTGTTTCCAAAATTCTAGCTGTGCAAAACAATCTACAGATAATTTCACGTGCGCGTCATAACTTTGAGCACTGATAACATCAACAGACATGTATTTTGTCATCAATAGTACAATATTTCCAAACACTAATTTCATGGAAATTAGCTGACCGACAACACTGGCCAAATCTCTCACCAGACAATGATTTCTATGAGACAAAACATAAGATAATTTACTCAACAGTTTGTCAATTTTCCGTTCAGGAACGGATAATTCCATAGACTTGGAATTAAAATAAAATCCCAAATATTCTATCTTTTGAACAGGAATCCAATTCGACTTCTCCCTTTTTGGGACAAAACCACTATCTAGTAAATCAACTTTTAAACTCTCATCGGAATGTCGGAATTGTCATTGTCTAAAATCAAAAATCCATCATCCAAGAACATCATTATTTTTAGACTTTCTGAACGCCATTTCAAAATAAGCGCTCTAGTGACCTTTGTATATACATACGGCGCGGTGGAACACCCGAATGGCAAAACAGTATATTCATAAAAATGTTGCACATCTTTGGAATCTTTCCAAGAAAAAACACAATATTCTGTATCGGACGATCGCAAATTTAAATGATGATATGCTGAATGAATATCAAATAATACCATGTAACATTCTGTTTCTATGAGTTCCATTGCGATTTTCCAATCGTCGTAACGAACAGACTGTTTTGCAACAAATTGATTTACAAAACTCATATCGAGAATCAGCCTTCGTTTACCACCTCGCTGAACTGCGACAGATAACGGATTAACTACTTTTGGTTGCGCAGAACGTTCAACAATAAGACCTTTCCGCTTCAGTTCACAGATTTCATTGTCAACAAAATCCCGCTCGCTTAAAGCTCAACGATTATTACGAAACATTACAGATGGGGGCGTGTCCACAAATGGTATTTTGTAACCGTTATAAATTGTGTCAATCACGAAGTCGGTGGCCCCAATGCCTTTCCAAAATTCAATTCTGTCCTTTAGTCTATTTTTGACTTTAATTTCGGCTTTACCAGATTCATATGTTTCATAACAGTCTATCAAGATCACATGCTGTGCATTGACGGGTTGAATAAATGGATCAACATTATCATACTCAAATTGTAACACTGTCGACTTTTCAACGACGTTCTGTACTGGTGGAGGGTCCCTGGTTCCGGTTGAATGGTCATGTTGCACGCCAATGGGAAAGAAACACAGACGAAGCAGCCAGACTTTCCGACTCTCCGAAAATCGAACACATTTGACTTATTGTTGGAAGCACCTCCAACGAAACCTGATCTTTGAAAATCTTCACTTGACCTCGATAATGTGGCAGAAGCGGAAACAACGCGTTTCTTACTGCGTTTCGCTTTGTTGATACGAATCGCTGCCCCATTTGCCCGCGAAATCTTTCGTTGGTCGTCAGAATCATCTGCCGCGTCCCCATCAACATATTGACGCACGGTTTCCCAGCCTCCATCGGAAGAGTCCGCAATTTTAATATGCTTATTGCGAACATTAATAGCATTACGACTGTTACCAAGCAATTCACTGGCATATTCATTTTTGTCATTTTCAATAGCCCAACTGATTTGACCAATCGACTCCAGTAAATCGGCTATGAATTTAAATTGTATTCGGTTTCCTTCCCGCTTCCAAGTGTATTCATTATCAGATTTCAAACGGTTGACCTCCCGAATATTGAACTCACATTCACGTTTTAAAGCACCAATGCTATCTTCAAATTCGGATCTAATGTCTGACTTTTGAGATTTTACAACGCGAATTAATTCGTCCAACTTCCTATTTAATTTTGAACCATCGACTGTATCGGAACGAACAGCCTCGTGGGAATTATCGGAAGACATCACCGAACAAACAGACTGGTCAAAATGGCTACCTCCCGCGAACGTGGTCTGACCCAAAGAGGAAATGCCACGTCATTTTCTCCCGTATATATACACCACATCGGATTATCTCCCTTGATATTTACTATATTAGAATTACCACCCTTGATCTCCAAACTTTCAGAGTTACTAACCTTATTGTGCGAATGCACTAACCCATCGCATGGAGAAAATAATTCCCGCTTAATTAAATGACTTCAAACATCGGAAATTATATAATTCATCACCATTTGGAACGTCTGTGTCTCAAAAAGTGCTCATAGAGTAATAGAAAATATGAAATCATAGAAACATCCCCCTCTCGCTCCCAGAATGCAACAGAAGTCAAACTAAGATATAAAGTTATTCCCCTTCCATAGAAAATAATAGACTTTGCAATACAATCCAGATGAAACTTAAGCACAGAAAACACGTCGGTACCTCAACAAAAACAACATGTTCACGGTTTATTACACCGGGTATAAGTTGATATTACAGTGTTTTGGAGCTTCATCTTTCAAATGGTATATAATATGGCATATATTTTATATGTGATCTGGGGATTCGAAAATTAAGTGGGCCTTTAACAATATTTAGATCGTTTTTGAAAAGGAGACACCATCTACCAAGTTCTTTAACAAATTATACTAAATCATCTACTGGAGGATAGGTCAGTTTAAATGAATTGCCCGATTAAGTATTATCTGGAATCTTCTCATTCAGACTGATCCGAAGGAAAACTGAGATAAATTATTCTGTTATCAGAGGAGTCCTTTTTGAAACAGTATTTAAAGGCCAACTTAAAGGTACTCAATCCGATTAGAGTGTCCTATATTACTATTTCTTTGGCTTTGGGGGTAAACAATATTTGATTCGAGTCGAGGAACCCACCCATCAAAGCTCAGAGTGATTAGATATCGATTTTTGAAATCTATTAATTTTTCGGATATGTAGCCCACAAGTTGGCAGAACACGTGATCAAAACGGACAAATTGCGGGTGTAAGATGGATAACTCTAAAATCAAGTGCTTACTATTAACAACAATAACCACTTGATTTTAGAGTTATCCATCTTACACCCGCAATTTTGTATTTCCATATTCTTATAATTGATCTCTGATGAAATGGATATTTAGCTCAGAGTAAATAGGGATTGAACACCCTATACAATTGGGACTGCCGGAAGCAGTGACCAGTGATTGTCTCAATATAAAATTCATTAGAAAGAGTTTGACCAACATTTTGCGGAAAAAATTGTTTGTTGGTCCCATCGACCACCCACCCACCCGACATACGTGTCCGGACCCCCCCCCCCCCCGCTTTGTGCAGAAACTTTAGCACAGAACAGACGTCGATATTTCAACAAAAACAACATGATCACAGTTTATTACATCGAATAAGTTGAAAATACAATATTTTGTAGCTTCCTCTTTCAAATGGCCCGGTATATAATATGGCATAGTTTATATGTGATCTGGGGGTTCGAAAATTAATTGGGCCTTTAAAGCCAAACGGTGGTTTGGGCTCCAATATTTATCCCGGTAACGAAATAGGTCGGTAATTACTCGAACTATCTTTCTACGGGCATTACATACCCCAATAGGACTACACATATACGTCATACAAAATACAACACGGTGTTTTGGTCCCAAACAAAGAAAAGCCACGTACACGGCATGTAACAGAAAAGAGCGAGAGAACTGAAAGGCGTTTGTTTCAATTCTGAGAGAAAAATTTAAAACAACTGGAAATTGCTGTGACCACGGCAAGTATTTTTCAGAGCACATGAAGCTGGTATATCAATATTTCGTGTATTTATCAACCTATAATATATTATACCTCCTTCCAAATTACGTAGGCAAAATTTGGAAGCTCCAATGATCCATGTCCGTTTGATGGTTAATAAAATCAAAATCTGAATCACTTTCCATCATACACGCGTTTAAATCCATATTACATATTTATTAGTAACAGATTTTGAAATAAGATATAGAGAATAAGACAATTGATCAGAGGTATATATAATTCAGCTCAAGATCTACCGGTACGTGTATACTGGTATTTATATAAGTAACGTGTAATTAGCCATTTTTTTTTTACCATAGTAAGGGTGTGCCAAATTGATTTATTTTCTTTATCAAAACAAGCTGCACAGAAATGAAACACTGTAAGTGGGACACGATTGATCGCTTTTGTGTGGGTGAGGACTCATCACAATTATTTGCTATCTGGAAATCAGCGCAAAACCATTGCAACATAAAGTGCTATACTACTTGAAGTATTGGCACTACTACAATTTCTAATTATTCTTTCACCTGCATGACATGTGCATACCCGGTCAATAATGGTACTTCAACATCTGCCGGATTACCAAACCAACGTATTCAATTTTCCTGATCCAGGCCGCATAGAACCTCAAAAGTGACTTATATTCACACAACTCACAATAGCGTAATAACGTTTTCAATAATTCTAATCTACCAGTAAATTCTGCAATAATTCTAGCTGTAGTAGTTGATATTAATTCTAATTCGCCAGCAATGAATTGGTTGAATGTTAATTGACTGAATTCAATATATCTAGTAACAAATTCAAATTGTAACATAGTAAGTCGACAACTTTTTTAAAAAAGTATTAAGTTGATCTTGGAGTGAGGGCCTGAATGAGAGGCTGCTCTCTTTGAATTAGTCTGTGTATAACAAGAACTATTAATGTCATCAATTTCTGGTAACTTGTTAACCCTTTGAACCCTGGCTCCCCACAACTATCGACACCATGACCCTGGGCTCCCAGTGTTATTTTTGATTTATTGTAGACTGTGTTTAGGCGCAATGTGTTTGTTATGTTTAAATGGTGTCGCAGGTCTGAAACTTTACATGTATTTTCCCCATGGACCATTGAGTATTTTAAGATCGGGATACACTGCCACACGATCACTCCCTGGCAACGGTTGCTATGCAACTACCCGAAATTGAAAGTAAAATGCAATTATAGCTTTTATCGACGTATTTCAGCCCTAGAAAACGGCGTTTTCGATGCAGCCAATGCTCCATTGTGAATTTTGATATATATCTGGTCAGATGAGTGAATCTAACTTTTGTTTAAGTGTAGCAACGGTTGATAAGCAAATACCACAAATGATCCAATGACACAATTGCCCTGAGCATTTAATTGTATTATGCTCCAGTTTAGACATTTTTATATGCGCACGTTAGGTTTTTCCGAAATCACGTGACGAGCCTTTCGGTTGGTCTCGTCGACAATCAACTGCCAGAGTGCATCATCCCAAAATAAATTTAAGTAATCAACCTTGGGGTGTACTGTCCACACTTATTGAAGTTGGTACATTCTTTGGAACCGCGGGTTCTCTTTCGGTGTAAAGGTACGTTCAACAAACGAATTTGTGTCCCTTTTCCAGGTATGGACATTATGATCACCGTGACAAATTGCAGGTATGAAGCCACGCTCCTGCCACGCCCCTTCCTCGACATAAGCTACGCCCATCTCCACAACACCCCAACTGCCCCAAACATTGAGCACTTGTCGTATCTGTACTTGAAACAACGCCACCCGCTGCTGTAGCGATTGACGTCTGAATCTCTCCCAGTATCACTGTGCTTTCATTCTCCCATTCTAATTCACAACTGTCGTAGTCATCACCATCTAAATTTTCCGAGTCCGATTCCAAAATTTGCCGGACCACCTCCTCTACCGAAAATGTTTAGGCTTCATAATTAATGATATTGTGTGCTTAAACGCAATAGCAACAAGACACAAACAACAACATACTTATTGGAGAATCAGTCGACCGCGACGATGTTTGTAAACAATACACACGTGGTGGTCGGTATACTGGTCCGTTCAGCGGCCGGTATACCGGCCGCTGGGGTATTTGGAGGTTCACGCAGCGGCCGGTTTTCCGGCCGCTCGGGTTCAAAGGGTTAAAGATGCACAATCCGAATTAACGCTACCAAATTACTATTTCTTTGGCTTCTGGGGTAAAATATATTTGATTCGAGTCGAGGAACCCACCCCAAAAAGCTCAGAGTGATCAAATATCGATTTTAGAATTTTTTTATTTCCCGAGATATGTAATTTTTGGCGGCCTGGCAAAATATTCACCAAGCCGACGGTCTCGGACCAAATTGCGGAAGAAGATGGATAACTCTCAAATCAAGTGGCTTTGGGTGTTAGATATCTGGGCAATTTTATACTATTGGCTGCGGACACACGTACCTCAGTAGCGATGGCATAGTAGGTGTGACAATTAATTATGGTAGAGTTTGGTGACAATTGGTCAACATAATTTATATGCCATAGAGAGTCGTGTGTCGCGCGCCGCATATTCGCACAGTGAGTCGACTGACCAATTAACCCATTGAGTTTCACCAAGGTTGAACTCTACTCATTACGTTTAGCCACATTGTATTCTCTACGATACATTAGAGCACAATCCCATTGTTGCAATCGTTCCCTGATTTTTGGTAAAGCACACCGATTCCCAAGGCTGGCGAATGAATAGTTCAATGATTACCCCATTGTTAGGCACACTCAACTCACAACAGACAAATCGCACGGTCGCTTCGACGTAGCTTCAATTACCAGGGGCACGAACAGCGCTCTGCTTCCCCCAAACACACTGCCATTATACGCCGTTACTATGTATGCACCTCTAATATACTAAGCAGGCACATATATAGGGACGGCGTATAAGGGGAGTGCGGGTGGGGGGGGGGATGCACGTTCTCTTGTATAATAACTGAAGCTACATTGAAACGACCGCGCGATTTGTTTGTTAAGAGTGGCGCGTCTCGAACAATGGGATATCACTGAAATATTAGTTTGCCAGCCTTGGGAATTGGGTGTGATTTACCAAAAATACAATATATATACATACATCAACAGGACGAACGCAGGGGGTGGCAATAGTAACACATGCATTGGTTGAATTATTTATTAACTAGTAGAATAATTACATTTATTATAATTATTCCACAAAACTAATCCAGTTCCGAAAATATTCTCAGGACCACTAATCCAACGATGAAAGTAAACGAATTAACATTTACATTTAGAACCACTAAATAGTGATATATCCAATAATCCAACAGAATCACCACTTCACTATATAGCGCTCCACATATCCAATATAACTAACAATAGAACTTGTATCTGGAGAATCTGGAGGAACCAATGGACTATTATGGTAGTAATTTCGAAACAGTTTCTTGAAAAGGCGACACGTTTGTCACATAATAATGATGTGCAGCATTACCTTTGGCAAAAAGTAGTTGGTTGTTGGTTACAGGTCCAAATTCCATGTCATCATTCTGGGAGACAGACTTCTTCGGAATTCATGATCCACTTATACAATGTATATAATAATAGTAAGACACAATCATGCGACTTCCACATTTGACTTTCCAAACACATCTGAGAGTGACTTGGTTTGTGAAAACGCGTCACACGTTAATCCGTGTCGCTTCGGACATATTTATTCACATTCAACGGCGATCACTGCATGGGTAATCACGATGATTGGTGTGGCTAACGGGTCATTGTGTTCATCTCGGCCAGCGCACGGATTGTACGTCGTGTTCAACTTACGATCAATTGCGTATTTCGAGATAATCGCATTATGTGCGGTCAATTGTGCTCTAAGTAGGTCAGAGCACGCGAATAGTTCTTTACCAGAATAAATCTCGTCTCCGACTCGATTTATTCTGGTAAAGAACTATTCTTGTGCTCTAACCATTACTAAAATTGCACGACCGATCGTCCAGAATTGTCTTGTGTGTCAGGCCCGTTCCAAACGACGGATTTTTGTCGACTCGAATCTAATTGTATTAAATCCGTCGGTGATGCGTCTGCGGTCAATTTTGTTTCAGACGGACGCATCTTTGTCGCGTCGAATCTAATACATCGGTCGATTTATTTAAAGGTGCACTCCATGTTACCTTCACAAAATGGTCACGCGTAGATATAGAGGCCTATATATACCGGTATATTATACATATATATACTAAAATACAGTATAAATTATGTATAAATATATGCGCGATTGCAGCGCGAATATATGTGCATATGTATATGAGGATGTATATAGTAAATATAGTTATATAATATAATATAATATAATAGGCGCTACAAATAAATGTTAGATCGTGCAACCAATTGCCATATATATGTGTATACCATGCATGTAAATACAGGTATACAAGAATTATTATAAATCAGAGACTACCACCCCTACCCTTATAATAAGGAATACCGGAATTATAATAAATAAGAGGTTACCACCCCTATACCCCTCATAATAAGTAATGCCGGTATATATGAATTATTATAAATAAGATCAGTGGTACCACCCCTACCCCTTATAATGAGGAATACCGGAATATATTAATTATATATTATAAATCATAGGCTACCACCTATATATCCTTTATATTAAGGAATACCGGTATCTATGAATTATTATAAATCATAGGCTACCATCCCTACCCCTCATAATAAGTAATACCGGTTTATATGAATTAGTATAAATCTGAGGCTACCACCCCTACCCCTTATAATAAGGAATACCGGTATATATAAATGATTATAAATCATAGGCTACCACTCTGCCCCTTATAACAAGTAATATCTGAATATATGGATTATTATAAATAAGAGGTTACCACCCCTTTACCCCTCATAATAAGTAGTATCGGTATATATGAATGATTATAAATCAGTAGTACCACCTCTGCCCCTTATAATAAGTAATACAGGTAAATATTAATTATTATACATCAGAGACTACCACCCCTATTCCTTACAATAAGGAATATCGGTCTATATGAATTATTATAAATCAGTTGCTACAACCCCTATCCCTTATACCGGTATATATGGATTATTCTAAAACATTGATACTATATCAATTATAAGATGTGAGTCAGTGACATGCCATGTTCGTTGAGGAATCAAACTACCAAAATAATTACAATTTGCACAATGTTACCTAAGCAATGCTTATAGATATATCTTTCTTTATGACAAAGAGAGCGTGCGACAAATGACATCATGTGGGTATTTCCTCAGATAAGGGGAGCCCCCTCATTATTATACTATTATCATATCATTATCATATCATTTGCATTCGTTCTTCGGTAACTTTCGGCTCTTCTCGTCACATGTATTAGATTCGAGTCGTCAAATATCCGTCGTTTGAAACCAAGACGGATTTCAGACGCATCACCGACGAAGATTCGTCTGAATTGGACGGAGATTCGTCTGTGATGCGTCTGACACGGATCTAATTGTTTCAAACGTCGCATTTTTGACGCATTTAATACAATTGTGGGTCTGGTATTAGATTCGAGTCGACAAAAATCCGTCGTTTGGAACGGGCCTTAGCATTAAACATATAACATTGCGTGTTGAGTAACGATCAACAGCGACAAGACATTCGGTTTGATAATCATTGAGATGTCGATCTCAACGCTGATAGAGCTTGGAAAAGACTCATTGTGTGAATGTGCGGCGGGCGACATGTCTCGCTATGGCACAGGAATATGACGACCAATTGTCACCAAAATTGCACCATAATTAATTGTCACACCTACTTTGCCATCGCTACTGTGATACGTGTGTCCGCAGCCAATATTGTTGACTGTTGTTAGCATTAGTTTTTGGCAATTAATCGATTCTGATAACTGAAGTGGCATTTCAAAAAAATGTTGTTGTTCTTGGAATCTGAAGATATGGAGACCATCGAATCGGATTGAGTACCTTTAAATGGAAACTGTTTTTGCATTTCTTCTGTTCTTTAGCTCACCTGAGTCAAAATCCCCGTCAAGAATCACCTTCTCCTCTGAAACCATAAGACCGAATGGGTTCATATTTGGTGTGGATGTTCCCTAATTGACTCACATTCAGATTTGTTCAATTGAGGTCACCAGGTCAAATAGTTGTGAAGCTAGGACCATAACTCTTTCCCACCATAGTAATTCTTTAAACAACTTCCTCCCAAGTTCCATTGGGTCGAATGGGTTCATATTTGGTATAATGGGTCCTTGGGTGACCTTGGTTCAGATTTGTTCAAATGAAGTCACTGGGTCGAATGTGGGCGGAGCCAGTGACATAATTAAAAAAAAATAAGATTTTTGGAATTTTCAGGGCGACCTTGCTCAATTTAACATAACATTTAACTTAATTAAATTTTTTTTTTTTTAAACATGTTATAAATTTTGAAAAAGTGACACCATTATAACATTTGCAGAGTTATGAAACTTTAACCTTTAATGAAATTACGGAAACATTCCATTACCCACCCCTCCCACGTGGCCCAGACCTCCACCCTGCCCCCAACCAACAGCCCTTCCACCCCATATAATCTCCCAACTTCCCAACCTCTCTCACCAGAAGCAGATATTATATCTCTGCAGAGAGACACATGTCATTAATTGAGATTAGAATAATAGATGTCATCTGACAGGCCGGTGTAAACAACTGCTAGCTGCTATGTGTTTGCTTTCATTAGCAAATTAAAACGAACTGCTGTTCCCAAGCCTGAGTTTAGTGTGTCTGACATTTGCAGAACGAGGTCACCAGATGGTAAATTTAGTGATGCTATCCCGTATAGCAGGCTAACATCACCAAATACACCCACAGGGACCTAATTCTACTTAGGCATCATCTTCTGGGAAGTATCTAGAGTATCAAATTGACATTTTAGTTACTTTTCCCCTTCTGTTCAGTTTCTATATCCCCTATTTTGCAGAAGACACAATGCATAATTGAAGTGCCCAATGTGTGCACATCTCCAACTTCAACTGGAGAACTTCAATCTGTTTCAATGTTTCCCATGGCAGTTGAGGCCTAATCAGAATGAGGTCCCCTGAGGGTGAATTCAGTGATGCTAGCCCACCTTGCAGAATAGCATATTAAATTCACCCTTTGGGGACCTCATTCTGCAGATGTCAGACACACTAAATTCAGGCTTGGCTATTCCCATATTATTTTCTTAACCACCACTTATCCAGGTGAAATCATACCTTGATTTTTCAAAGAAAAATTGGGGGTTATATTGAATTGAATTTGTCTGTCTGTCGGACTGTCATTCCATCTGTCTGTCCGTCGGGATGTCTATAAATCAACAATTGTTTTATTCTCCAGATCAATATTAAAGACCGAATGATATATTTTGGTGTGGAGGTTTCCTTGGTGACTCACAGTCAGATTTGTTCAAATAAGTTCATCAAATAGGTTTGAAGCCTCCATAGTAATTCTTAAAACCATTGGGCATATGTAGCTTATATTTTGGTATGGAGGGTCCTTGGGTGACCGGGGTTCATATTTGTTCAAATGTGGTAATTTTTTTAGGAAACTTTTGAGGGAAATCAATTAACTTCAACTCTTAAATCAACCCTTTGAAATTACTAGATGAATGGATCTCGTAGATGTGGATTCACATTTGTTCAAATAGGGGCAGCGATAAGAGATTTAACACTCACCACCAACCCTACCTGTATCTATGCTGTTTGCTACTGGTATAATAATATATAAATTATTTCTAAGCTGCCTAGGGAGGGCAATGTTTGAGGCAGTGGGGAGCGAGTGTAGAGGGGGTAGAGTTTTGACCCCCCTACTTTGATAAAATTTTCAACAGTTGAAAATTTCATGCCTGATACAACATTAGTTGTAGATTTGATTTTCACACCAAAAATAGGTTAGAATTGTTCTCATAGTTCGGTTTGATTTTCCAACCAGTTTGTTTAAAATCAACAGTCCATATGTTCCTACTTCAGGTTAAACTGTTGGACCGAAATGGCCACAAATTTTAACTTTATGGGGATGTCAGATTGGAAATATTCAAAAGTTTGAGAGTATCGGTACCAGTTGTAAAAGAGGGATGTGCAAAAGAAATTTTGTGAACTTAGTACTGTGGTCTGGTTGTCTTGTTTAAAAAGGGTAAGGGGTTGGAGATTTGTCAGTGGTGTGCATTTATAAATTTCAAGATGAAGAGCCCTGCTCATCTGACTCCAGATATGTCCATGTTTAGAACTATTTGTCTTAAGTGATTTTGTCAATGTTGTAGTCACCAGAGTCCCAGTCTTCTCAGTCTTTATATTCTGGTGAGATACCCGACTGTCTTGTTTCCTTGAATATTGAATATTGTCTTTCCGAAGATTTTAAAGGCACGGGCGGCATTCGTTGCAGAAATATTCATAATTGTTCAAATCGCCATCAACAGAAGGAACATTAAAATATATATAGTTTTGTTCATATGCCAAACACAATCTGTGCGTAAATAGTATAGTGTCGTCAAGACGTACGATGGTGTACGTAAACAAGAGCCTGCTCGTGTTACAGAAGTTTTGCTTCTGTTTACACAACACAGCTCAATTCTATTGGTTAATCACACACAAATGATATATACGCTCTTTATGATTTCCATATCAGAAAAACAGTAACAAATAACGCTCTTTATGTTTACCATATCCGGATCTAAACAAAAGCCAGGTTCTGTAACTTTTTTTTGCTTTTGTTTACATAACAAAGGAAAAACATTTGACAATAACATACTGTTTATGCCATATTTCTGATTGGTATAAGAACAAAGTTTGTCTATATTTTACTATTCTTTCTGTTTATGGCGGTTTTTGACGGAGGTGAACAGCATACCCACCGACAACGCCGCCCGTATCTTTAACCGGAAACCAAGAAGATCCAAATTTCAAAGTCGAAAGCGGTCCATAACTCTGATAAAACCCTGTACCAATTCATTATCTTATGTGTGTGTGTCTCCCATTGAGGGAATGCATTGGCCTAGCAATATTTACATTGACCTTGTAAGCCGGTGCATTCTCTTATATGCGAGTCTCACTCTGGGGGACTCGCGTGTGTGGGAGAGTGTACTGGCGTAGGGTTTTTAATGCTGCTCCAGTGCTACTCTCGTCACGAAGGGGTTAACATAAGAATTACATAGAATAAAACTTATCTTTCTGACATTATGACACTGACTGAGCCAAATTAACAATAATATGAACATTGTGTCTTTACTCACAACTTGTAACTTATCTTGTGTTTCAGCTGTCCGTTCGGGTAAACATGGAGAGCTATGGCTATGGCTTTAGCTATGGCTTTTCTCGTCTCTTCGAATGGGCTGCTGCATCAACTCACTTGGTGGATCAAATCTGTTCGGTACCTGGTGATATCTTAGGCTACGTTCAGACGGCTGACAAAATTTCCTATCAATTTTTCATGAAGTTTTTTGCAGACGGCTATTTATTACACAATTTTGAGTGATAAATTTCTTAACTACATATAGTATGTGTCTTCTACCACTATATCGGTTATTTGAGCTATCAGATGACATATTAGTTCTGCCAGCTATTTGGAGGCTAATTTAGTGCAAATGTCAGTTGTATAATAACTTGGTACATTAGATATAACTTAATATTAATGTAGCAGACGGTGCACTGTAAAGATGCATCTAATATAGGAAAAGTATCGTTAACCCTTTCAGTGCCAAGTCCGATTTTTGTATCAACCCATATTTCCTTGATCATTTTTCAAATTTATTGATTATAATAATGTGATACATTGATGGAAAGAGCTCTTAGCTGTTAATATCGTATGGTAAACATGGAATCATTGCTCAATGTAAGCTGTTAATATCGTATAGTAAACATGGAACCATTGTTAATGTAAGCTGTTAATATCGTATGGTAAACATGGAATCATTGTCAATGTAAGCTGTTAATATCGTATGGTAAACATGGAATCATTACTCAATGTAAGCTGTTAATATCGTATTACACCACAAGCAACGATGAATTTCATGAACAATTGCCAGGCAAATTTGCTAGCGTCTAAACGTACCATACCATTACAGAAAACGTACCGTACCATTACAGAAAACGTACCTTACCATTACGGTGAAATTATGTTCACTTGTGTTACATACCGGTCCACTTTAGGGGATCAAAGTACGTCAACAGATACGTCACATACTTTTATACGGACTTAATATACCACATTTTCGACTAGACCGAAAGGTATCTCATGTCGTTATATCCATGCAGGGTCAAATGTTCGGCAAAGTTCAAAGAACTTTTAATGAGACGGCAGATTTGCATGCATTCTATCATGCGTCCAGTGCCGTGCAGGAGTTTGCTCACATTTGTCTAGCAGTGCACGATGTACAGTGTTATGTATGATATGTCTGGTTCGGTTCTTCATGGAGTCCAAGGGAATGCGTCCCACCTGGTTCTGTCCTGTACTCGTGTTCTCGCATCGCGAATAATAACACTTCCCGTTTCTTTGTCGATGATGACAAAAGATGGAATCCCCTGTATATCGAACTTCTTGCATAAGTCAGCCTATGGATTTGAAGAAGACAGTTTTCAGAGATGTTTTGCGTCAGTTTTAATTTTACTCACATGTTAGTTATATCCCCAGTTACCCAATTGATAACTTACTTGTATGCCCATATATACACACTGAAAGGTGTAGAAATTATACTCTTAACGATGGTGTATATCTTCCTAGCAGGTTTTTATGTATAGATTCGTGGGTATAAAACAATAGATATGAATCGAGGACACCTGTCCGAAAAAGATAATTAGTCTCAGTTTTATTTAGACATTTTCTCATACATGTGTAATATCAACATTCGAACTGGACAGAAAGGGCAGCTATTTTTAGAACAGATACACCAGGCGATCTCGCGGAAATGTTGCGAGCCGTTCAGGATAATTAGCTAAAGTCGATGTTCTATTCCAGTGCGCAGCTTCAGTAAACTGAATTTTGTTTAAGGGATATGGAACCTCGATTTTCAAATGTGTCAACAGCGATTGAAAAGAATCAGCCCAGTCGGGGGGGGGGGGGGGGTGGTCTCAAATGTGTATCATATTGTTGTAAAAGGTCACTTCTGGTGGTCATGCATGCTTTCCTTGTCACATGCACAATCCAATCAGAGAGGTGGTCGGTTGCCTTTGTCAGACATACTAATCTAATCAAGATAATCCATGTGTTGTGATCTGCCAGCCATCCGGTGGTCTGGTTGTAAGATATCCATATTTTATTGGGCCAATTTGTGACACAAGTTCACATTGAATCTGAGGAAACATGAAATTTCAAAGTCTTAAAATTGGGATACGTTGGTAGTTTCAGGTGTTAAAAGTATCAGTTACTGCTTGTTTAGCTGGTATATATATTTATTTTTTTTATTTTTTTTAGAAGTTTCGAAATTTGAGATTCCATATTCCTTACTTGTTACAATTTGTCCTTCTCAAAACGGAATATATTCCGCGATTATAAGGTTAGAAGGAAGTAAATAGGGTGGATTATGTCCCTTGTTAAATTTACAGGGTATCTCGAACCAGCATAAAATACACTCTGTCTGCTGATTGGGTGATACTGTGAGTAAGAAATTTGTGGTGGAATAAAAATAGTTTATAGTCTATTGATTCATTTAAACGAGGTTGATGAATCTATCCATTCAGGTTGTCTGTAAAGCATTAATAAATTTGTTGTACCAGTAATATTTTGGTAGTGAAATTTTCTGCGAATCTGACGGTAGTATCAAAAGCGCTGAGTTTTAAATGAAAAAGGCGTGGCTAGAAAAAAGCCAATTGTGCAATAAGATGTCTTAAGGACCAGTGGTTTTGAATATTAACATTGTCTCCTTTGGAAAACATTTAGTTCCTTCTAACCATATCCGCTCGCTGCATCGATAATTCGATCACAACAGCGCAACAAGAGTGACAACTCTATCTTGTAAGATTAGTATCGCCAACAAGGTCGTGATATAACCGAAGACCTTTCGACTTGGAAGAGATTTCACCGCGAACGCTAGCTAGATTGTATCTTAAGAGGGAGTTAAAGTGGTAACATTTAGATGGGGAATTCATTGTTAATTTTCTGGTAAAGTTTACGTCACAAAGCGTATATAATATACAACATAAAATCAGAAACACGAGTTTACCTTTTTTTCTTGTTGCGAGAACGGCAAGGCTAACCAAGGCATATCTCTAAAATAGTCAGCGAAATCACCCTGGCTCTGGTCTGAGCTGATGAAGATTATCTCTACGTCATCGCATTTTGATTTTCGGTCTTTGTAGAACTCTCGTAGAATGGGAGTGAATCCCCGACAAGGTGGACACCAATGCGCAGAGAAGTACAATCCTGCCAAAGATAAAATGATAACTAATTTCATTATATAGTTGTTAAGATCAATATATATACAGCACACAACGCGCATCTTATAATCGAGAATCTTTTATCGAATGGGTTGCGGATAGCGCAAGGATGTATTTCACGAGAGCGTATAGTTCAAGCGAAATGTAACTATGCGCCACCCGCAACGAGTTCGATAGAAGGTTCGAGATTATGATGCAACTTGTGTTCTGTGTTTATTCTACACCGCAGTGTCAGATATTTTCAATCAATTACTGTCATCTTCATTGATACTATATATAGCTACATTTATTGTAAAGCGGATCGTTGATGTAATGTACGTCATCTTTCTTGCCGACAACAAGAATAGTTGCGGCTTGTATTCCACTAGAGGCATACAATAATATCTATTCAATGGCTGGGATTCCGTTGAATACATGTACCTCACGTCAATGGGTGTGGAATAAACATGCAGTTTACTTCTATAACCATTACACATGCACGGTCACCCATGGCCAAGTTGTCCTGCTGAATTGCTATATATGATCCTGGTGGGTCAAATCGATGCTGTTAAAGGTACCCAATACGATTCGATTGTCCCCATATAATCAGATTCCAACAACAAATTTTGTTTTTGAAATGTCGCTTCAATTATCAGAATCGAGTAATTGCCCAAAAATAATGCTAACCACATGCAGTCAACTATAGTATAACATTGTCCAAAACATGTTATTTATCAACATTTTGTTCAACGAAATTTTGCCGGTTTGTCAAATATCTGATACAAAAAAGCAACTTGATTTTAGAGTTATCCATCTTCATCCGCAATTTGGTCAGAGAAAGTCTTCTGTTTACGGGACCACTTAAAATTACCGGTGGTGAAAAATAATAGATTTCAAACATCGATATCTGACCACTCTGAGCTTTGATGGGTGGGTTCCTCAACTCGAATCAAATATTTTTTACCCCCGAAACCAAGGAAATAATAACTTGCGAACGTTAATTCGGATTATGCATCTTTTAAGAACAAGTTTATTTCATCTGCCACTTCGAAAATCGACTCGGATGTTGTATGCATGGTCCTGAACTTTTGTTTGGGTATATTGCTATGAGTTTCACTTTGATTTCCAATGTCAAATGGCTCCAATGCATTTAAATATTTCCCTTCTCATCATCCCTGATCCTCCGTGAAAACACTTGCGAAAAAACTGTTTAGAAATCTGCTTCCTCTGTGTCGTTTTTCCACACATTTCTCCAGTTTTGGATATCGCAGATAGGAAACACCATTTTTAGTTTCGTTTTAGAATTCTCCCACAACGCTTTCGTGGTTAAGTCTGAAATCTGTTGAAATTTTGTTGGTAAATTCTTTTAGAATTTTTTTATTATTTAGTGTTTTATTCGTATATTGTCTCTTATTTCCTATACGCCGAAAACGTGTCTCTTTTTACGTTTGACTGGACACGTTACGACCTTCCAAAATCGTTTACCAACTCATATGAATATCTTAAATCCACATGGCGGTTTGCACTCCAAAATATACATGCACCTATAATAGTATTCTTTTTTGATTTTTTCCCGGCATATCGAAATAGGTCAATAAATAGAAAAACCCGGACTGCATTTACCTTTCTATAAACATTATGTCCATGCAGAAAGACGCATTCAAATCGTGAAAAATTCAACTTCAACATAAAAATCGGACCCCGAGAAAAAATTGTGCCATTTGTATTCATTGGTATTCTGGAATCGGAAACGGAATAATTCGCTACTGTCGGAAAAGGTATATTGCGTTATTTTAATTCGAAACTATTTTAAAACTTAACGCACTACTTCTCTTTGCTTTGATCATCACAATTATGTAGACTTATTGTCAAAAAATATTGTGGACAGACTGCGCTCTCTAGAGGTTGTCGTAAATAAAATTGTGGGTAGTAGATTTGATTCCTTTGTGAAGAAACACGAGGCAGAAATGAAGAAACGTCGAGAGGATATAGAGAAAGAACTGAAGAAAATGATCACTATAATACAGAAAATAGAGAAACGACTGGCAACAAATCAAGGCAAAATAGGTGTAATCAGGGGAGAAACTGAAACTCATATATGGGATCATTCCAGAGAAAAACAGACAGCAAAATTACTGAGATAGAAAAACAGCAGAAATTCACCATGCAATGAAAGTCGCATAAAGGAATTGGAAACACAACTTACAAAAATAATTACTAACTAACTGAAGCGGAGAACACACATTATACTTAGAAGAAATGATAAGCCGTAACACAAAACCACATACGGCACATCAACAGAATGCAGACATGAGTGAACGCACTATTGTTATTGCAAATATCCCTGAAAGTATAAGAAACATGATGATGATACAACCAAGACCAGACAAGAAAACCATAGTCAGAAATGGTAACGCGCTCAAGATAATATATCATATACCCATGATTGTAATTATAGAATATAAAATATATTGGTTTCGCGAATGACCAACTCGGAATTCCGTTAAAATAACAATAACAACCAGCACCTAATTAACGAACCGGCGACCGACTCGGCCGTCTTCGACCACAACCATCAGTGGGCTGCAAAACGAAAAATATCTATAAAAGTTGAAATATATGACTTTCAAATTATCTTTTAAATTTCTTTTATTGGTAATTGACATAGCTTGTCACAAACCAAAACTCAACATTATTGGCATAATAATGTAAAGGACAATAAACGAAATTGAATTTCCCAACTACACCTTTTACCGGACTCGGCCTCCTGGTCGCGCAGTTCGACTTTTAAACCGGAAAAAAACAATTATCTATAAATAAAATGCCCATGGGACCACGGCTATCAAGAAATTGCCGAACAGTATACACACGGTGCGCGCGCTAATAAGACATTCAATTGAGAAAATCGTTCAGGAGATGACAGGTTATAATTCCAAAAGCATTTTATCATTTGAAAGATAAGGAAAGAAACAGCTAGGATAATAGAAACCGACCAATATAGTAAATTGCATATATAGCACTAAGACACAACATTATCCAGAACGCTATTCGCTACAATTGTAATAACAAAAATGAGAATAAATACTTCAACAGACACTTATATCACGAGAAGAATTGTCAGAACAGTTCAATCTCCGGCAAGAAATGAAAACGAAGAGGAATCAATTTCCAACCGCTATGTTCCGAGTGGAAGGGGATCGAGAGTGTTGTCAAAATATAACAGCAATACATATTGTGAAATGGAAAATGCTAATTGTATATGTAACAGGGGATCAAGAGTCAAATAAATAAAGACGATGATGATGTATACGTTTCAGGGCGACGATAAGGGCGCGTACACATGAAGCTGCAAGAAAATATCTGCAAGAAAATATCAGGTACAATTGTACTCTGATATTTTCTTGCTGCAAAGATTACGCCCGTGAGAAAGCGGCGGGTTATATGGCGTTGATTGAGCTCAATGTGAATAGTGTTAGTCTTGTTTGTTGAAGTGAATTACTGCGGACAAACAACCTATAGTCCATATCGAATATTCATAGAGTTATAAAGTGTTATGGACAGTTTAAAATGCCACCTATTTTAACGAGAAAGGAACGCGCCCTCGTCGTTGGAGTAGGGATGTGTGTTCTTCATGAACACACGAAACGACATCTAAACAGACGTTGGTGGGTTCGGCCCTGGGGCACACCCCACATGCGAGAAGAGCGAGGAGCCGCCAACAATGTCTTATTCGAAACGTACATACAGTCCAAATTAAAGTAAAACAACTAAATCAAGGCATGTTAGGTACCAAATTATAAAGCATCCCCATACACGCAGGGACGTGGCTAGATGGTTTCCGTTTTTTCGTTGGGTGTGTCCACCTTGGGAAATTCCAACTGCACCCCCCTTGAATCAGAATCAGACCAAACACAAGTTTTCCATAATTCCATTTGCACCCCCTTGCACCTCAGTGCTCTTATAGGCCTAATATTAAACCATGGTTCGGCCCGGTGTGCGAAAATATTGTAATCTTAACAAGAAAATCGCTAAATCCTACCATCTAGACTATCCTCAAGCATTCCTAGAGTTGGAAATTTCAAACCTGACACCCCACTTAGGTTGGAAAATTTACAACTGATGACAATTCCAATGACAATGTTGACCAAATGTATGACAATATTGTTTTCTTAAATTAACTAGCAGTTTTTTTTACTTTTGACTGGCCACGGGGGAGGGACCAGGACACAAGCTTTCCAAGTTTTGGAAATTTCCAACCTGTCACCCCCCTGAGGTTGGAAAGTTTCCAACTGATAACCATTTCAGACCATAATGTTTTACCAAAAATAGGAAAATATGCAAATATTGGTCCAAAAACAATTAATTCCCCCCAAGAATTTTTTTGAAAATCAAACTACAAGAACATTTTCAACCTATTGTTGGTGTGAAATTTCCAACTAATGTTTTGGCAGGTATGAAATTTCCAAATGTTGAAAATTTTGACCAAAGTTGGGGGTGAGACACCCCAACCCCCCCCCCCCACTGTTACCACGACTCTGCACACACGTATATATATCAGCGGTTCTGACAACCAATATAACATGGAAATACGTTATGTTGAAACAGACGATACTATTGATGGATCATAACTCGAGCGCTTGAATTGTTACGATCATATCCCCGCGAGATTAGTTAACGGTTACCGATGACCACCTATCAAGGTGAACACATTTCACCAATTGGCGATAAAATATCAGCGCGTTGCCTTCGTCGGATATTTTCCGGTATTATGTATTTCATTGGTCAAGTAAGTCACATGGGGCATACCTGATATTTTCTTGCTGGCCATGTGTACGCGCCCTAACTGGAGATATTCCTCCCATGTTATACAGTTGCAATTTTTACACGACCGCTGTTTAAAGGTTCTCCATCCGTTCAGACGCTCCTAAATTACTATTTCTTTGGCTTCGGTGGTAAACCATATTTGATTAGAGTCGAGGAACCTACCCATCAAAGCTCAGAGTGATCAGATATCGATTTTTGAAGTTTGTTATTTCAATTGTTTGTGGGCTGGAAACACGCGTGTTCAAACGGACGGTCTTGCAGATAAAGATGGATAACTCTAAAATCAAGTGGTTATTATTACCAAAAAAAAAAACAACAAAAGAACTGACACAAACGAAACGATCTCAAATAATCTAAACATTTAAGAAACAAAACACGTATTTTCAGCGCTATATCGACGAATTTGTTCAGAAATCTTCCGCGGAGGTATGTTTTGAGATACTCCTTACCAAATTATGTATGCGTAATGTTGGAGTTCGAACGAGCCATGTCCTTTTAAATATGTTAATACTCGACGAGCCAATAGCACAAGAACGCAACAAACCAAGAACATGTTTTTTTTAAATCAGACATTTGGAAAAAGAAGGTATTCTGAATTCGAGCAAATATATCCATTCCGCCATCTATATTTGTCATTCCGTGATGTGGGCAGCAGGAAGACGACCAACCACGGACATGCTCCAACTATACAATACATTATTTTTATAGACATTTCATGTTGATTTTGGCATAGAATATGAGATTAGATACGACAGCGCCCAATGATTTTTGAAGTCTATTATTTTTCACCACCGATATTATAGTGCCCAGAAAACAGTCGACGAGATGACGGTTTCGGACCAAATTGCGGATGAAGATGGATAACTCTAAAATAAAGTGACTTTTTCTGTGTCAGATATTTGACAAACTTGTTGTTCAATTTGTTGATAAATAACAGGTTTTGGACAGTGTTATACTATAGTTGACTGTGGTTACGATTATTTTTGGGCAATTAATCGATTTTGATAACTGAAGCGGCATTTAAAAAAAAAATTAAAGCGTAGATTTAACGAAATTAAGAAACACAACATATTCACAAAACTTCGCAAAACGTATCAGAAATGCCAACCTAAGGGTGCATGGGTCGCTTTGTTCGAGGCGGATGCACGGCACTGTACAAAAAGTCAGCCCAAAAATCACTTGTCGCATTTTATCTCAGATATTGACATTCATTACATCTCTCTCGAACACTTTACATACCACCAGCTACAAATAACCAATCAATAAATAAGACAATTAACAAATATGAATTGTGTCCGTGTCAAATATATAATGCGCATGTGCACATTGAACCAAAAAGTATATACAGGCATGCACGGCAGCCGTTTACAATTGCACATGGCAACCGAGACTGTCACTGCAGTATACGAGAGGTAAGTCACTATATATAACTACATTCTCAGCAGAATATCAACCAAACGGTTTTTTTCTCGATATTCATATGTACAGTAATGCCCTAAATAATCGACTTCTTGACCACGCAGAATTATAGGTAATTTTTCATGATTTAGTGGGAAATATGGCTTGTTGCCATTCGTCGAAAAGCTCTCAGTGAGAGCTTTCCGATGAATGGCAACAAGCCATATTTCCCACTAAATCCTGAAAAAATTACCCATAATTCTGCTGTGTTTAAGGATTCGATTATTTAGGGCATTACTGTATATTCTGTACGAAGCTTAAAAATATCAATGTCCGTAAAATATTTACACTCATGCATGCATGCATTTGCACCATGGAACTTGAATACAGGACGTTCTTTGGTTGGAATCACGTCATGTGACGTCGCGCACTGGCGCCACTTGTTTTCACATATGCATGGCAATTTCGGGGTATCATAACACCTGAAAATCACACAATCGGGTATAACTATGCAAATTAACCTTAACTGACCATTTAATTACGGGTAGAACGGGGCCTGACGTAACCATACACGAAAGCAGCAAATTTAATTTAGTTTTGTGATCGTAAGCAGTAATAAGCACTTCATAGTGAAATAGCATTGAAGTACTGGGCGGCGGGAGCAGGTCCAAGAAAACAATCACTCTGAAACAGACTGTTTCAAGTTTCAAGTATCCATGATATCTCTCTCTTCACATGTGTGATATTAAGAGAGTATACATAATCAAGTGAGTGGCATAATCTATATATATAGACACACACACACACACACCCTCACACACACACGCACACGCACACACACACACACACGCACATACACACACACACACACACATATATAAGGTAAGTAACAATACATAAATGCAATAATATGAAATTGAATGTAACACCATTTACATGTATATATTCAGCTTATTACTGATGCACTCACGGCCATTGTGCATTTATAGATTATCAATGTTTGAGGTGGATACAATTTCGCCGTCGCTTTCTTAATGAATGTCTTGAGATTATTGACCGTTTCTTCGTCGTGTGTATTGAATAACTTAATCAACTTTGTTATGGTCGGGTCGTTATAGACATGCACTGTTAGAACAAATACCGTCACTTTAACGGTCTGAGACCGCGCAACATCGCTGCTAACCTTTGACCGTTAAACATACGGTCAGGCCACAGCATGTTCCACGGTATAAAACCGTTTAAGTATCTGGCAGACCGTAACCAGTAATTGTCAGACCGTTGTATTTTTTATGGTTCAGCACCGTTTAATTAATATCAAGACCGTAACTAACTAGAGGTGTGACTGTCCCAATGGGACTACGGATACCCCCCCCCCCCCCTGTTTTTAAAATACTAAGATGTTTCACATGTCAGTAAACATTTAGTTAAAATAATAAAATAACAGTTCCCATTGCAGGTGTACAACCATAACCCTAATCTTAATCATATTGACCGAAAAATGTAGGAATAAAAGCTTGGACAAAATTATGCATGTTGCGAAAAAATTTCTAAGTCGAAAAAGGGGAATAACTCCACACAAAAAATGTCCGACAGACGTCATAATCGCAGGTGCACAGGTTCCCATGGTACTAAATATCAGAGCCAAGATTAAAAAACATTGACCGAAAAATGTGGAATAAAAGCTCGGACAAAATTATGCATGTTGAAAAAATATTTCTAAGTCGAAAAAGGGGGGATAACTCCGACAGACGTCATAATCGCAGGTGCACAGGTTCCCATGGTGTTTGATGTCTGTGCCAAGTTTCACGGAAATTGATAAAAAAACGACTGAGAAAAACTCCGGACAAATTTGTGTCCACGGACGGACGGACGGACACGCTGACTCCAGTATACCCCCCCTAACTTCGTTGCGGGGGTATAATAATGGTCAGACCAATGGTATTTTTAATGGGTCAACCCCAATTTTTTGCTCTTAATTTGCTAATTTACCATAGAATTAGCCAGTTTCCCATGGTGACAATATGATTTCCCGATAGGCATTACGATTCATATTTTTTTGAATGGTCGAAACTAGTATTATTCATAACTGAAAAATACATCTTAGTTCTTATGTTACGATCATATTTTTTGATGAAATGGAAATTCTCAATGCATAAAGTGATAGACAATACTTATGAAACTTTGCAGTTTGCAGAGGATCAAGCTTGTTATCTGCCTCGTAGAATTTAATCCGGAAAAATACTGCGCACGCGTAATGTGTTCGCCTTTCACTAACTACTGTAAAAATATGGCTGTAAATAAAAAACGATACTAGTAATATGTGATAAGCCAACCCATCACTATTCAGTTATGAGTAATACTAATTTCGACCATTCTAAAACATGAATCGGCATGACCTTTTAAGCCATAAAAAGAACAAAGCTACATGTTTCACAGTTAAAACTCAAATTTATGTACATGTAAAAGTAAAATATCTTAATGGCATACTTTTTGGTAACATGTAAGGCGTGAAATTTTCCAGTCACTTGTAAACACAGTTTTTGTTTTAACAGGTGAATCCGTACATCATGACAATACAGTACCAGTCAGAAGAAGTGGTATTTTTAGGCGCACCTTTATTGCGATATTGAGCGTGCTTAATTTAGAAAAAGGCGTGATTATAGCACAATACCAAAAATCTGTCGCGCTTATTATTGCAATATTGAACGCAAAATATTGCGATACTAAGAGCACTAAATTTCATACAGACCCGATAGTTTTATATTTATATTAGATAAATACTGTGTATATAGTGTACATATAGTGGATCATATAGCATTTACAACTATAATTATATACATATCTAACACATTGTCTCTATTTATACAATAAACACTATAGAAGAAGCAATAATTTTATTTAAATGTGACAATTTTTAGCGCAAGATGTCGCAATATTAAGCGCAAAATATGGAGATATTAAGCGCAAAATATTGCAATAATATCACAAGCGACATGCTTATAAGCGTTTCCACTTGCAATATTATTGCGATATTAGGCGCGAAAATAGCGCGCTTAATATACCACTTCTTTTGACTGGTACTGTCTATCAATAACAGCTAGTTGGGATTGGAACCTTCAAGACAACAGCAGATCCCATAATAACTGTGCCAATGACTTGGCGACAATGTTCTCCTTTAGTCGCACATTTTCCATGATATTTAAAAACATGATGCATCAAACTGTATACTGGTATCACAACACTTAGTATCAATATCAGTGAGTCAGCCAAAGAGAGTTTGAAAAGAACATCCAACCAATAGTGTACTCCCGGTAAATTGTAATAACTTGACGATAACATGGCGGATGGTGACAATGTCTCATACCCACACGTTTCAATGAAAATTGATGAACACGGGATGATTTGGTCCGTGTAATTGTAAAGTTGGAATTGTAGATATGTGATCACCCGTCACTGCGCGGCGTCAGTTCATTGTTTACGGTGTTGTTGTTGACATTGAAGCTCTTGTGAATTACACTGGTGCGTACAGTACATGTATATGTAATATGTATATCCTCTCTTGTAAATGTACATGCATGTGCTTTGAAACAATCAGATTCAGAACACTGTCAACTGGATTGTCAACATTCTAATAGTAATAGCTGCTCGTTGAGTCGTTGTTGTTATTATTGTCACTATTGGTTGACATCGAAGCTCGTGTTAATTGTACCTGTATCCTCTTTTGTCAGTAAATGTGCCAGTGTTTTGATACTAAGTCACAACACTGTCAATTTCAACACCAGCACTGAGTCGAATGAAGTCAGGCCACGGATCATGACATGAATCGATTGGCATGAATCTCTACTCTCGAATTTAGTGGAAATTGTCAATGATTAAGCCGGTTTTCGCAGAATTGAAACTTGTCCGGTTATCAAAGGAACCGAAATCAGACCGTCTTAACAACTGTCCACAATCGAAAAGGTAACAGTTTAAAAAAAACAATAGTTTGCGATCAAATACGCAAACCTAACGATAAATGGCGAACAAATGAGCTGAGTGCTAAAGTGGGTAATTAACCCCGGAATGTACTGGACGGGCTCATGTGACTAGGTTTGTGATTTTTAGATGGACTAGTGGTGGCACAAGAAGCATCCACAAGGATAGCCTCGTGACTGCTATGGGTATGCCTACGCAGGCGATTTAGCAACGAAATATGACCTGTTTTAATTATTTTGACCCCATGCACGACTTACGCCAAATTTTTGAACAGCTGGACAGGCCTATGTGAACCAGTTTGTGATTTCTAGATGGACTAATTGTGGCACAAGAAGATTCCATAAGAACAGCCCCCTGGCGGCTATGGTTATATCTACGCAGGCGATTTAGCAACGAAAAATTACCTTTTTTTCATTATTTTCACCCCACGCACGACTTACGCCCAATTTTTGAACAGCTGGCCAGGCGTATGTGAACTAGTTTGTGATTTATAGATGGACTAATTGTGGCATAAGAAGAATCCACAAGGATAGCGCCGTGGCTGCTATGGTTATGCCAACGCAGGCGATTTAGTAACATATCCTCGGGCCAATACGAACATAACCGACCTATAATTTTAATTAGGTACTTAAAGTGATTATTTGGTTCTGAAATAAGCAGATAATGGAGTCATAGTCGTCATTTCGTGTTATGGCGCGAGCCACAGTGAAAACACATGATAATGAGCGTACACCTGTAAAGTTTGGCTTATTTTTGTCATTGTCCGCACATAATTTACTTAGAATCACATTTTATGAGTCGATAATGTAACTAATAGGGACTCATTTTCAGCACATTGTCGACTCAAAATGAGGCGATTCTAAGCATATTACCTACCAAAAATATTGTTTCGTCTCAGCAAATAATGTGCCGGTTTTCAGGACACAAGGATAGCCCCGTGGCGTCTATGGTTATGCCTACGCAGGCGATTTAGCAACGAAAAATTAAACTGTTTTCATTATTTTGACCCCACGCACGACTTACGCTCAATTTGTGAACAGCTGGACGGGTGCATGTTATTTGATTTGTGATTTCTAGATGGACTGGTGGTGGCAGAAGAAAAATTCACAATGATAGGCTCGTGACTGCTATGGTTATGCCTACGCAGGCGATTTGCAACGAACAGTGACCTTTTTTTCATTGTTTTGGTCCGATGCACGACTTACGCCCAATTTTTGAACAGCTGGACAGTTTGTAATTTCTAGATGGACTAGTGGTGTTCAAAGAAGAATCCACAATGACAGCTCAGTGGCTGCTATTGTTATGCCAACGCAGGCGACTTAGCAACATATCCTCACGCAAATACGCACATATTCGACCTATAATTTCAATTAGGTACAAAAAGTGATTATTTGATTCTGAAATAAGCAGATAATGGAGCCATAGTCGTCATTTTGTGTTAAGTCGCGAGCCACAGTGAAAACAAACGTTAATGAGCGTACAGCTGAACAGTCGTGGGTTGGCATATTTTTGTCAATGTCCTCACATAATCTGCTTAGAATCGCCTATATATGAATCGATAATGTGACTAATTGGGTCTGCTTTTCAGCACATTATCGACAAACGAAAAATAGCCTATTTTGTACAAGATTATGTGACCTAGTTTGTGATTTTTAGATGTTATAGTGATCGCACAAGAAGATTCCACAAGGATAGCCACGTGCCTGCTACGGTTATGCCTACGCAGGCGATTTAGCAACGAAAAGTGCGATTTTGAGCTCCATGCACGACTTCAGCCCAATTTTCGAAAAATTGGAAGGGGCTGCATGGTCGGGTGACTTTCCTATAGATACCCGATGGGTGGCACCGCACGAAAATACAAGGATTCCCCGGTGGCCCCATCACTCTCTCTACGCAGCCGATTTAGTAACGAAAAGTGCTATTTTGACACCCCATGCACGACTTCAGCCCAATTTTCGAAAATTTGGAAGGGGCTGCATGGTCGCGTGACTTTCCTATAGATGCCCGACGGGTGGCACCGCACGAAAATACAAGGATTCCCGGGTGGCCACCATCACTCTGGCTACGCAGTCGATTTAGTAACGAAAAGTGCTATTTTGACACCCCATGCACGACTTCAGCCCAATTTTCGAAAATTTGGAAGTGGCTGCATGGTCGCGTGACTTTCCTATAGATGCCCGCTGTGTGGCACCGCACGAAAATACAAGGATTTCCCGGTGGCCCCATCACTCTGGCTACGCAGCCGATTTAGAAACGAAAAGTGCTATTTTGACACCCCATGCACGACTTCAGCCCAATTTTCGAAAATTTGGAAGGGGCTGCATCGTCGCGTGACTTTCCTATAGATGCCCGCTGGGTGGCACCGCACGAAAATACAAGGATTCCCGGGTGGCCACCATCACTCTGGCTACGCAGCCGATTTAGTAACGAAAAGTGCTATTTTGACACCCCATGCACGACTTCAGCCCAATTTTCGAAAATTTGGAAGAGGCTGCTTGGTCGAGTGACTTTCATATAGATGCCCGCTGGGTGGTACCGCACGAAAATACAATGATTCCATGATGGCCCTCATTACTCTGGCTACGCAGCCGATTAGTAACGAACGTGCTATTTTGACACCCCATGCACGACTTCAGCCCAATTTTCGAAAATTTGGAAGGGGCTGCATGGTCGCGTGACTTTCCTATAGATGCCCGCTGGGTGGTACCGCACGAAAATACAAGGATTCCCAGGTGGTCACCATCACTCTGGCTACGCAGCCGATTTAGTAACGAAAAGTGCTATTTTGACACCCCATGCACGACTTCAGCCCAATTTTCGAAAATTTGGAAGGGGCTGCATGGTCGCGTGACTTTCCTATAGATGCCCGCTGGGTGGCACGCACGAAAATACAAGGATTCCCTGATGGCCCTCATCACTCTGGCTACGCAGCCGATTTAGTAACGAAAGTGCTATTTTGACAACCCATGCACGACTTCAGCCGAATTTTCGAAAATTTGGAAGGGGCTGCATGGTCGCGTGACTTACCTATAGATGCCCGCTGGGTAACACCGCTTGAAAATACAAGGATTCTTGGGTGGCCACCATCACTCTGGCTACGCAGCCGATTTAGTAACGAAAAGTGCTATTTTGACACCCCATGCACGACTTTAGCCCAATTTTCGAAAATTTGGAAGGGCTGCATGGTCGCGTGACTTTCATATAGATGCCCGACGGGTGCCACCGCACGAAAATACAAGGATTCCCGGGTGGCCACCATCAATCTGGCTACGCAGCCGATTTAGTAACGAAAGTGCTATTTTGACAACCCATGCACGACTTCAGCCGAATTTTCGAAAATTTGGAAGGGGCTGCATGGTCGCGTGACTTACCTATAGATGCCCGCTGGGTAACACCGCTTGAAAATACAAGGATTCTTGGGTGGCCACCATCACTCTGGCTACGCAGTCGATTTAGTAACGAAAAGTGCTATTTTGACACCCCATGCACGACTTCAGCCCAATTTTCGAAAATTTGGAAGGGGCTGCATGGTCGCGTGACTTTCCTATAGATGCCCGCTGGGTGGCACGCACGAAAATACAAGGATTCCCTGATGGCCCTCATCACTCTGGCTACGCAGCCGATTTAGTAACGAAAGTGCTATTTTGACAACCCATGCACGACTTCAGCCGAATTTTCGAAAATTTGGAAGGGGCTGCATGGTCGCGTGACTTACCTATAGATGCCCGCTGGGTAACACCGCTTGAAAATACAAGGATTCTTGGGTGGCCACCATCACTCTGGCTACGCAGCCGATTTAGTAACGAAAAGTGCTATTTTGACACCCCATGCACGACTTTAGCCCAATTTTCGAAAATTTGGAAGGGCTGCATGGTCGCGTGACTTTCATATAGATGCCCGACGGGTGCCACCGCACGAAAATACAAGGATTCCCGGGTGGCCACCATCAATCTGGCTACGCAGCCGATTTAGTAACGAAAAGTGCTATTTTGACACCCCATGCACGACTTCAGCCCAATTTTCGAAAATTTAGAAGGGGCTGCATGGTCGCGTGACTTTCCTATAGATGCCCGCTGTGTAGCACCGCACGAAAATACAAGGATTCCCCGGTGGCCCCCATCACTCTGGCTACGCAGCCGATTTAGTAAAGAAAAGTGCTGGACGGGTGCATGTTACTTGATTTGTGATTTCTAGATGGACTGGTGGTGGCAGAAGAAAAATTCACAATGATAGGCTCGTGACTGCTATGGTTATGCCTACGCAGGCGATTTGCAACGAACAGTGACCTTTTTTTCATTGTTTTGGTCCGATGCACGACTTACGCCCAATTTTTGAACAGCTGGACAGTTTGTAATTTCTAGATGGACTAGTGGTGTTCAAAGAAGAATCCACAATGACAGCTCAGTGGCTGCTATTGTTATGCCAACGCAGGCGACTTAGCAACATATCCTCACGCAAATACGCACATATTCGACCTATAATTTCAATTAGGTACAAAAAGTGATTATTTGATTCTGAAATAAGCAGATAATGGAGCCATAGTCGTCATTTTGTGTTAAGTCGCGAGCCACAGTGAAAACAAACGTTAATGAGCGTACAGCTGAACAGTCGTGGGTTGGCATATTTTTGTCAATGTCCTCACATAATCTGCTTAGAATCGCCTATATATGAATCGATAATGTGACTAATTGGGTCTGCTTTTCAGCACATTATCGACAAACGAAAAATAGCCTATTTTGTACAAGATTATGTGACCTAGTTTGTGATTTTTAGATGTTATAGTGATCGCACAAGAAGATTCCACAAGGATAGCCACGTGCCTGCTACGGTTATGCCTACGCAGGCGATTTAGCAACGAAAAGTGCGATTTTGAGCTCCATGCACGACTTCAGCCCAATTTTCGAAAAATTGGAAGGGGCTGCATGGTCGGGTGACTTTCCTATAGATACCCGATGGGTGGCACCGCACGAAAATACAAGGATTCCCCGGTGGCCCCATCACTCTCTCTACGCAGCCGATTTAGTAACGAAAAGTGCTATTTTGACACCCCATGCACGACTTCAGCCCAATTTTCGAAAATTTGGAAAGGGCTGCATGGTCGCGTGACTTTCCTATAGATGCCCGACGGGTGGCACCGCACGAAAATACAAGGATTCCCGGGTGGCCACCATCACTCTGGCTACGCAGTCGATTTAGTAACGAAAAGTGCTATTTTGACACCCCATGCACGACTTCAGCCCAATTTTCGAAAATTTGGAAGTGGCTGCATGGTCGCGTGACTTTCCTATAGATGCCCGCTGTGTGGCACCGCACGAAAATACAAGGATTTCCCGGTGGCCCCATCACTCTGGCTACGCAGCCGATTTAGAAACGAAAAGTGCTATTTTGACACCCCATGCACGACTTCAGCCCAATTTTCGAAAATTTGGAAGGGGCTGCATCGTCGCGTGACTTTCCTATAGATGCCCGCTGGGTGGCACCGCACGAAAATACAAGGATTCCCGGGTGGCCACCATCACTCTGGCTACGCAGCCGATTTAGTAACGAAAAGTGCTATTTTGACACCCCATGCACGACTTCAGCCCAATTTTCGAAAATTTGGAAGAGGCTGCTTGGTCGAGTGACTTTCATATAGATGCCCGCTGGGTGGTACCGCACGAAAATACAATGATTCCATGATGGCCCTCATTACTCTGGCTACGCAGCCGATTAGTAACGAACGTGCTATTTTGACACCCCATGCACGACTTCAGCCCAATTTTCGAAAATTTGGAAGGGGCTGCATGGTCGCGTGACTTTCCTATAGATGCCCGCTGGGTGGTACCGCACGAAAATACAAGGATTCCCAGGTGGTCACCATCACTCTGGCTACGCAGCCGATTTAGTAACGAAAAGTGCTATTTTGACACCCCATGCACGACTTCAGCCCAATTTTCGAAAATTTGGAAGGGGCTGCATGGTCGCGTGACTTTCCTATAGATGCCCGCTGGGTGGCACGCACGAAAATACAAGGATTCCCTGATGGCCCTCATCACTCTGGCTACGCAGCCGATTTAGTAACGAAAGTGCTATTTTGACAACCCATGCACGACTTCAGCCGAATTTTCGAAAATTTGGAAGGGGCTGCATGGTCGCGTGACTTACCTATAGATGCCCGCTGGGTAACACCGCTTGAAAATACAAGGATTCTTGGGTGGCCACCATCACTCTGGCTACGCAGCCGATTTAGTAACGAAAAGTGCTATTTTGACACCCCATGCACGACTTTAGCCCAATTTTCGAAAATTTGGAAGGGCTGCATGGTCGCGTGACTTTCATATAGATGCCCGACGGGTGCCACCGCACGAAAATACAAGGATTCCCGGGTGGCCACCATCAATCTGGCTACGCAGCCGATTTAGTAACGAAAAGTGCTATTTTGACACCCCATGCACGACTTCAGCCCAATTTTCGAAAATTTAGAAGGGGCTGCATGGTCGCGTGACTTTCCTATAGATGCCCGCTGTGTAGCACCGCACGAAAATACAAGGATTCCCCGGTGGCCCCCATCACTCTGGCTACGCAGCCGATTTAGTAAAGAAAAGTGCTGGACGGGTGCATGTTACTTGATTTGTGATTTCTAGATGGACTGGTGGTGGCAGAAGAAAAATTCACAATGATAGGCTCGTGACTGCTATGGTTATGCCTACGCAGGCGATTTGCAACGAACAGTGACCTTTTTTTCATTGTTTTGGTCCGATGCACGACTTACGCCCAATTTTTGAACAGCTGGACAGTTTGTAATTTCTAGATGGACTAGTGGTGTTCAAAGAAGAATCCACAATGACAGCTCAGTGGCTGCTATTGTTATGCCAACGCAGGCGACTTAGCAACATATCCTCACGCAAATACGCACATATTCGACCTATAATTTCAATTAGGTACAAAAAGTGATTATTTGATTCTGAAATAAGCAGATAATGGAGCCATAGTCGTCATTTTGTGTTAAGTCGCGAGCCACAGTGAAAACAAACGTTAATGAGCGTACAGCTGAACAGTCGTGGGTTGGCATATTTTTGTCAATGTCCTCACATAATCTGCTTAGAATCGCCTATATATGAATCGATAATGTGACTAATTGGGTCTGCTTTTCAGCACATTATCGACAAACGAAAAATAGCCTATTTTGTACAAGATTATGTGACCTAGTTTGTGATTTTTAGATGTTATAGTGATCGCACAAGAAGATTCCACAAGGATAGCCACGTGCCTGCTACGGTTATGCCTACGCAGGCGATTTAGCAACGAAAAGTGCGATTTTGAGCTCCATGCACGACTTCAGCCCAATTTTCGAAAAATTGGAAGGGGCTGCATGGTCGGGTGACTTTCCTATAGATACCCGATGGGTGGCACCGCACGAAAATACAAGGATTCCCCGGTGGCCCCATCACTCTCTCTACGCAGCCGATTTAGTAACGAAAAGTGCTATTTTGACACCCCATGCACGACTTCAGCCCAATTTTCGAAAATTTGGAAGGGGCTGCATGGTCGCGTGACTTTCCTATAGATGCCCGACGGGTGGCACCGCACGAAAATACAAGGATTCCCGGGTGGCCACCATCACTCTGGCTACGCAGTCGATTTAGTAACGAAAAGTGCTATTTTGACACCCCATGCACGACTTCAGCCCAATTTTCGAAAATTTAGAAGGGGCTGCATGGTCGCGTGACTTTCCTATAGATGCCCGCTGTGTAGCACCGCACGAAAATACAAGGATTCCCCGGTGGCCCCCATCACTCTGGCTACGCAGCCGATTTAGTAAAGAAAAGTGCTATTTTGACACCCCATGCACGACTTCAGCCCAATTTTCGAAAATTTGGACGGGGCTGCATGATCGCGTGACTATTCTATAGATGCCGGCTGGGTGGCACCGGACGAAAGTACAAGGATTCCCCGGTGACCATCATCACTCTGGCTACGCAGCCGATTTAGTAACGAAAATTGCTATTTTAACACCCCATGCACACGACTTCAGCCCATTTTTCGAAAATTTGGAAGGGGCTGCATGGTCGCGTGACTTTCCTATAGATGCACGCTGTGTGGCACCGCACGAAAATACAAGGATTCCCCGGTGGCCCCATCACTCTCTCTCTACGCAGCCGATTTAGTAACGAAAAGTGCTATTTTGACACCCCATGCACGACTTCAGCCCAATTTCCGAAAATTTGGAAGTGGCTGCATGGTCGCGTGACTTTCCTATAGATGCCCGCTGTGTGGCACCGCACGAAAATACAAGGATTCCCCGATGGCCCTCATTACTCTGGCTACGCAGCCGATTAGTAACGAAAGTGCTATTTTGACACCCCATGCACGACTTCAGCCCAATTTTCGAACATTTGGAAGGGGCTGCATGGTCGCGTGACTATCCTATAGATGCCCGCTGGGTGACACCGGACGAAAATACAATGATTCCCCGATGGCCCTCATTACTCTGGCTACGCAGCCGATTAGTAACGAAAGTGCTATTTTGACACCCCATGCACGACTTCAGCCCAATTTTCGAACATTTGGAAGGGGCTGCATGGTCGCGTGACTTTCCTATAGATGCCCGCTGGGTGGTACCGCACGAAAATACAAGGATTCCCGGGTGGTCACCATCACTCTGGCTACGCAGCCGATTTAGTAACGAAAAGTGCTATTTTGACACCCCATGCACGACTTCAGCCCAATTTTCGAAAATTTGGAAGGGGCTGCATGGTAGCGTGACTTTCCTATAGATGCCCGCTGGGTGGCACGCACGAAAATACAAGGATTCCCTGATGGCCCTCATCACTCTGGCTACGCAGCCGATTTAGTAACGAAAGTGCTATTTTGACACCCTATGCACGACTTCAGCCGAATTTTCGAAAATTTGGAAGGGGCTGCATGGTCGCGTGACTTACCTATAGATGCCCGCTGGGTGACACCGCTTGAAAATACAAGGATTCCCGGGTGGCCGCCATCACTCTGGCTACGCAGCCGATTTAGAAACGAAAAGTGCTATTTTGACACCCCATGCACGACTTCAGCCCAATTGTCGAAAATTTGGAAGGGGCTGCATCGTCGCGTGACTTTCCTATAGATACCCGCTGGGTGGCACCGCACGAAAATACAAGGATTCTTGGGTGGCCACCATCACTCTGGCTACGCAGCCGATTTAGTAACGAAAAGTGCTATTTTGACACCCCATGCACGACTTCAGCCCAATTTTCGAAAATTTGGAAGGGGCTGCATGGTCGCGTGACTTTCCTATAGATGCACGTTGGGTGGCACCGCACGAAAATACAAGGATTCCCCGGTGGCCCCATCACTCTCTCTCTCTACGCAGCCGATTTAGTAACGAAAAGTGCTATTTTGACACCCCATGCACGACTTCAGCCCAATTTTCGAAAATTTGGAAGTGGCTGCATGGTCGCGTGACTTTCCTATAGATGCCCGCTGTGTGGCACCGCACGAAAATACAAGGATTCCCCGGTGGCCCCCATCACTCTGGCTACGCAGCCGATTTAGAAACGAAAAGTGCTATTTTGACACCCCATGCACGACTTCAGCCCAATTTTCGAAAATTTGGAAGGGGCTGCATGGTCGCGTGACTTACATATAGATGCCCACTGGGTGGTACCGCACGAAAATACAATGATTCCCCGATGGCTCTCATTACTCTGGCTACGCAGCCGATTTAGTAACGAAAAGTGCTATTTTGACACCCCATGCACGACTTCAGCCCAATTGTCGAAAATTTGGAAGGGGCTGCATGGTCGCGTGACTTACCTATAGATGCCCACTGGGTGGTACCGCACGAAAATACAATGATTCCCCGATGGCTCTCATTACTCTGGCTACGCAGCCGATTTAGTAACGAAAAGTGCTATTTTGACACCCCATGCACGACTTCAGCCCAATTGTCGAAAATTTTGAAGAGGCTGCATGGTCGCGTGACTTACCTATAGATGCCCGCTGGGTGACACCGCTTGAAAATACAAGGATTCCCGGGTGGCCGCCATCGCTCTGGCTACGCAGCCGATTTAGAAACGAAAAGTGCTATTTTGACACACCATGCACGACTTCAGCCCAATTGTCGAAAATTTGGAAGGGGCTGCATCGTCGCGTGACTTTCCTATAGATACCCGCTGGGTGGCACCGCACGAAAATACAAGAATTCTTGGGTGGCCACCATCACTCTGGCTACGCAGCGATTTAGTAACGAAAAGTGCTATTTTGACACCCCATGCACGACTTCAGCCCAATTTTCGAAAATTTGGAAGGGGCTGCATTGTCGCGTGACTTTCCTATATATGCCCGCTGTGTGGCACCGCACGAAAATACAAGGATTCCCAGGTGGCCCCCATCACTCTGGCTACGCAGCCGATTTAGTAAAGAAAAGTGCTATTTTGACACCCCATGCACGACTTCAGCCCAATTTTCGAAAATTTGGACGGGGCTGCATGGTCGCGTGACTTACCTATAGATGCCCGCTGGGTGACACCGCTTGAAAATACAAGGATTCCCGGGTGGCCGCCATCGCTCTGGCTACGCAGCCGATTTAGAAACGAAAAGTGCTATTTTGACACACCATGCACGACTTCAGCCCAATTGTCGAAAATTTGGAAGGGGCTGCATCGTCGCGTGACTTTCCTATAGATACCCGCTGGGTGGCACCGCACGAAAATACAAGAATTCTTGGGTGGCCACCATCACTCTGGCTACGCAGCGATTTAGTAACGAAAAGTGCTATTTTGACACCCCATGCACGACTTCAGCCCAATTTTCGAAAATTTGGAAGGGGCTGCATTGTCGCGTGACTTTCCTATATATGCCCGCTGTGTGGCACCGCACGAAAATACAAGGATTCCCAGGTGGCCCCCATCACTCTGGCTACGCAGCCGATTTAGTAAAGAAAAGTGCTATTTTGACACCCCATGCACGACTTCAGCCCAATTTTCGAAAATTTGGACGGGGCTGCATGGTCGCGTGACTATTCTATAGATGCCCGCTGGGTGGCACCGCACGAAAATACAAGGATTCCCCGGTGACCATCATCACTCTGGCTACGCAGCCGATTTAGTAACGAAAAGTGCTATTTTGACACCCCATGCACGACTTCAGCCCATTTTTCGAAAATTTGGAAGTGGCTGCATGGTCGCATGAGTTTACTATAGATGCCCGCTGGGTGGCACCGCACGAAAATACAAGGATTCCCGGGTGGCCACCATAACTCTGGCTACGCAGCCGATTTAGTAACGAAAAGTGCTATTTTGACACCCCATGCACGACTTCAGCCCAATTTTCGAAAATTTGGAAGGGGCTGCATGGTCGCGTGACTTTCCTATAGATGCCCGCTGGGTGGCAGCGAACGGAAATACAAGGATTCGCCGGTGACCACCATCACTCTGGCTACGTAGCCGATTTAGTAACGAAAAGTGCAATTTTGACACACCATGCACGACTTCAGCCCAATTTTCGAAAATTTGGAAGGGGCTGCATGGTCGCGTAACTTTCATATAGATGCCCGCTGGGTGGCACCGCACGAAAATTCAAGGATTCCCCGATGGCCCTCATCACTCTGGCTACGCAGCCGATTTAGTAACGAAAATGCTATTTTGACACCCCATGCACGACTTCAGCCCAATTTTCGAAAATTTGGAAGGGGCTGCATGGTCGCGTGACTTTCCTATATATGCCCGCTGGGTGGTACCGCACGATAGTGCAAGGATTCCCCTATGGCCCTCATCACTCTGGCTACGTAGCCGATTTAGTAACGAAAAGTGCAATTTTGACACACCATGCACGACTTCAGCCCAATTTTCGAAAATTTGGAAGGGGCTGCATGGTCGCGTGACTTTCATATAGATGCCCGCTGGGTGGCACCGCACGAAAATTCAAGGATTCCCCGATGGCCCTCATCACTCTGGCTACGCAGCCGATTTAGTAACGAAAATGCTATTTTGACACCCCATGCACGACTTCAGCCCAATTTTCGAAAATTTGGAAGGGGCTGCATGGTCGCGTGACTTACCTATAGATGCCCGCTGGGTGACACCGCTTGAAAATACAAGGATTCTTGGGTGGCCACCATAACTCTGGCTACGCAGCCGATTTAGTAACGAAAAGTGCTATTTTGACACCCCATGCACGACTTTAGCCGAATTTTCGAAAATTTGGAAGGGGCTGCATGGTCGCGTGACTTACCTATAGATGCCCGCTGGGTGACACCGCTTGCAAATACAAGGATTCCCGGGTGGCCGCCATCACTCTGGCTACGCAGCCGATTTAGAAACGAAAAGTGCTATTTTGACACCCCATGCACGACTTCAGCCCAATTGTCGAAAATTTGGAAGGGGCTGCATCGTCGCGTGACTTTCCTATAGATACCCGCTGGGTGGCACCGCACGAAAATACAAGGATTCTTGGGTGGCCACCATCACTCTGGCTACGCAGCCGATTTAGTAACGAAAAGTGCTATTTTGACACCCCATGCACGACTTCAGCCCAATTTTCGAAAATTTGGAACGGGCTGCATGGTCGCGTGACTTTCCTATAGATGCACGTTGGGTGGCACCGCACGAAAATACAAGGATTCCCCGGTGGCCCCATCACTCTCTCTCTCTACGCAGCCGATTTAGTAACGAAAAGTGCTATTTTGACACCCCATGCACGACTTCAGCCCAATTTTCGAAAATTTGGAAGTGGCTGCATGGTCGCGTGACTTTCCTATAGATGCCCGCTGTGTGGCACCGCACGAAAATACAAGGATTCCCCGGTGGCCCCCATCACTCTGGCTACGCAGCCGATTTAGAAACGAAAAGTGCTATTTTGACACCCCATGCACGACTTCAGCCCAATTTTCGAAAATTTGGAAGGGGCTGCATGGTCGCGTGACTTACCTATAGATGCCCGCTGGGTGGTACCGCACGAAAATACAATGATTCCCCGATGGCTCTCATTACTCTGGCTACGCAGCCGATTTAGTAACGAAAAGTGCTATTTTGACACCCCATGCACGACTTCAGCCGAATTTTCGAAAATTTTGAAGAGGCTGCATGGTCGCGTGACTAACCTATAGATGCCCGCTGGGTGACACCGCTTGAAAATACAAGGATTCCCGGGTGGCCGCCATCGCTCTGGCTACGCAGCCGATTTAGAAACGAAAAGTGCTATTTTGACACACCATGCACGACTTCAGCCCAATTGTCGAAAATTTGGAAGGGGCTGCATCGTCGCGTGACTTTCCTATAGATACCCGCTGGGTGGCACCGCACGAAAATACAAGAATTCTTGGGTGGCCACCATCACTCTGGCTACGCAGCGATTTAGTAACGAAAAGTGCTATTTTGACACCCCATGCACGACTTCAGCCCAATTTTCGAAAATTTGGAAGGGGCTGCATTGTCGCGTGACTTTCCTATATATGCCCGCTGTGTGGCACCGCACGAAAATACAAGGATTCCCAGGTGGCCCCCATCACTCTGGCTACGCAGCCGATTTAGTAAAGAAAAGTGCTATTTTGACACCCCATGCACGACTTCAGCCCATTTTCGAAAATTTGGACGGGGCTGCATGGTCGCGTGACTATTCTATAGATGCCCGCTGGGTGGCACCGCACGAAAATACAAGGATTCCCCGGTGACCATCATCACTCTGGCTACGCAGCCGATTTAGTAACGAAAAGTGCTATTTTGACACCCCATGCACGACTTCAGCCCATTTTTCGAAAATTTGGAAGTGGCTGCATGGTCGCATGAGTTTACTATAGATGCCCGCTGGGTGGCACCGCACGAAAATACAAGGATTCCCGGGTGGCCACCATAACTCTGGCTACGCAGCCGATTTAGTAACGAAAAGTGCTATTTTGACACCCCATGCACGACTTCAGCCCAATTTTCGAAAATTTGGAAGGGGCTGCATGGTCGCGTGACTTTCCTATAGATGCCCGCTGGGTGGCAGCGAACGGAAATACAAGGATTCGCCGGTGACCACCATCACTCTGGCTACGTAGCCGATTTAGTAACGAAAAGTGCAATTTTGACACACCATGCACGACTTCAGCCCAATTTTCGAAAATTTGGAAGGGGCTGCATGGTCGCGTGACTTTCATATAGATGCCCGCTGGGTGGCACCGCACGAAAATTCAAGGATTCCCCGATGGCCCTCATCACTCTGGCTACGCAGCCGATTTAGTAACGAAAATGCTATTTTGACACCCCATGCACGACTTCAGCCCAATTTTCGAAAATTTGGAAGGGGCTGCATGGTCGCGTGACTTTACTATATATGCCCGCTGGGTGGTACCGCACGATAGTGCAAGGATTCCCCTATGGCCCTCATCACTCTGGCTACGTAGCCGATTTAGTAACGAAAAGTGCAATTTTGACACACCATGCACGACTTCAGCCCAATTTTCGAAAATTTGGAAGGGGCTGCATGGTCGCGTGACTTTCATATAGATGCCCGCTGGGTGGCACCGCACGAAAATTCAAGGATTCCCCGATGGCCCTCATCACTCTGGCTACGCAGCCGATTTAGTAACGAAAATGCTATTTTGACACCCCATGCACGACTTCAGCCCAATTTTCGAAAATTTGGAAGGGGCTGCATGGTCGCGTGACTTACCTATAGATGCCCGCTGGGTGACACCGCTTGAAAATACAAGGATTCTTGGGTGGCCACCATCACTCTGGCTACGCAGCCGATTTAGTAACGAAAAGTGCTATTTTGACACCCCATGCACGACTTTAGCCCAATTTTCGAAAATTTGGAAGGGGCTGCATGGTCGCGTGACTTTCATATAGATGCCCGACGGGTGGCACCGCACGAAAATACAAGGATTCCCGGGTGGCCACCATCACTCTGGCTACGCAGCCGATTTAGTAACGAAAAGTGCTATTTTGACACCCCATGCACGACTTCAGCCCAATTTTCGAAAATTTAGAAGGGGCTGCATGGTCGCGTGACTTTCCTATAGATGCCCGCTGTGTAGCACCGCACGAAAATACAAGGATTCCCCGGTGGCCCCCATCACTCTGGCTACGCAGCCGATTTAGTAACGAAAAGTGCTATTTTGACACCCCATGCACGACTTCAGCCCAATTTTCGAAAATTTGGACGGGGCTGCATGATCGCGTGACTATTCTATAGATGCCCGCTGGGTGGCACCGGACGAAAGTACAAGGATTCCCCGGTGACCACCATCACTCTGGCTACGCAGCCGATTTAGTAACGAAAATTGCTATTTTAACACCCCATGCACGACTTCAGCCCATTTTTCGAAAATTTGGAAGGGGCTGCATGGTCGCGTGACTTTCCTATATATGCCCGCTGTGTGGCACCGCACGAAAATACAAGGATTCCCAGGTGGCCCCCATCACTCTGGCTACGCAGCCGATTTAGTAAAGAAAAGTGCTATTTTGACACCCCATGCACGACTTCAGCCCAATTTTCGAAAATTTGGACGGGGCTGCATGGTCGCGTGACTATTCTATAGATGCCCGCTGGGTGGCACCGCACGAAAATACAAGGATTCCCCGGTGACCATCATCACTCTGGCTACGCAGCCGATTTAGTAACGAAAAGTGCTATTTTGACACCCCATGCACGACTTCAGCCCATTTTTCGAAAATTTGGAAGTGGCTGCATGGTCGCATGAGTTTACTATAGATGCCCGCTGGGTGGCACCGCACGAAAATACAAGGATTCCCGGGTGGCCACCATAACTCTGGCTACGCAGCCGATTTAGTAACGAAAAGTGCTATTTTGACACCCCATGCACGACTTCAGCCCAATTTTCGAAAATTTGGAAGGGGCTGCATGGTCGCGTGACTTTCCTATAGATGCCCGCTGGGTGGCAGCGAACGGAAATACAAGGATTCGCCGGTGACCACCATCACTCTGGCTACGTAGCCGATTTAGTAACGAAAAGTGCAATTTTGACACACCATGCACGACTTCAGCCCAATTTTCGAAAATTTGGAAGGGGCTGCATGGTCGCGTGACTTTCATATAGATGCCCGCTGGGTGGCACCGCACGAAAATTCAAGGATTCCCCGATGGCCCTCATCACTCTGGCTACGCAGCCGATTTAGTAACGAAAATGCTATTTTGACACCCCATGCACGACTTCAGCCCAATTTTCGAAAATTTGGAAGGGGCTGCATGGTCGCGTGACTTTACTATATATGCCCGCTGGGTGGTACCGCACGATAGTGCAAGGATTCCCCTATGGCCCTCATCACTCTGGCTACGTAGCCGATTTAGTAACGAAAAGTGCTATTTTGACACACCATGCACGACTTCAGCCCAATTTTCGAAATTTGGAAGGGGCTGCATGGTCGCGTGACTTTCATATAGATGCCCGACGGGTGGCACCGCACGAAAATACAAGGATTCCCGGGTGGCCACCATCACTCTGGCTACGCAGCCGATTTAGTAACGAAAAGTGCTATTTTGACACCCCATGCACGACTTCAGCCCAATTTTCGAAAATTTAGAAGGGGCTGCATGGTCGCGTGACTTTCCTATAGATGCCCGCTGTGTAGCACCGCACGAAAATACAAGGATTCCCCGGTGGCCCCCATCACTCTGGCTACGCAGCCGATTTAGTAACGAAAAGTGCTATTTTGACACCCCATGCACGACTTCAGCCCAATTTTCGAAAATTTGGACGGGGCTGCATGATCGCGTGACTATTCTATAGATGCCCGCTGGGTGGCACCGGACGAAAGTACAAGGATTCCCCGGTGACCACCATCACTCTGGCTACGCAGCCGATTTAGTAACGAAAATTGCTATTTTAACACCCCATGCACGACTTCAGCCCATTTTTCGAAAATTTGGAAGGGGCTGCATGGTCGCGTGACTTTCCTATAGATGCACGCTGTGTGGCACCGCACGAAAATACAAGGATTCCCCGGTGGCCCCGTCACTCTCTCTCTACGCAGCCGATTTAGTAACGAAAAGTGCTATTTTGACACCCCATGCACGACTTCAGCCCAATTTCCGAAAATTTGGAAGTGGCTGCATGGTCGCGTGACTTTCCTATAGATGCCCGCTGTGTGGCACCGCACGAAAATACAAGGATTCCACGGTGGCCCCCATCACTCTGGCTACGCAGCCGATTTAGAAACGAAACGTGCTATTTTGACACCCCATGCACGACTTCAGCCCAATTTTCGAAAATTTGGAAGGGGCTGCATGATCGCGTGACTATCCTATAGATGCCCGCTGGGTGACACCGGACGAAAATACAATGATTCCCCGATGGCCCTCATTACTCTGGCTACGCAGCCGATTAGTAACGAAAGTGCTATTTTGACACCCCATGCACGACTTCAGCCCAATTTTCGAAAATTTGGACGGGGCTGCATGGTCGCGTGACTTTCCTATAGATGCCCGCTGGGTGGTACCGCACGAAAATACAAGGATTCCCGGGTGGTCACCATCACTCTGGCTACGCAGCCGATTTAGTAACGAAAAGTGCTATTTTGACACCCCATGCACGACTTCAGCCCAATTTTCGAAAATTTGGAAGGGGCTGCATGGTCGCGTGACTTTCCTATAGATGCCCGCTGGGTGGCACGCACGAAAATACAAGGATTCCCTGATGGCCCTCATCACTCTGGCTACGCAGCCGATTTAGTAACGAAAGTGCTATTTTGACACCCTATGCACGACTTCAGCCGAATTTTCGAAAATTTGGAAGGGGCTGCATGGTCGCGTGACTTACCTATAGATGCCCGCTGGGTGACACCGCTTGAAAATACAAGGATTCCAGGGTGGCCGCCATCACTCTGGCTACGCAGCCGATTTAGAAACGAAAAGTGCTATTTTGACACCCCATGCACGGCTTCAGCCCAATTGTCGAAAATTTGGAAGGGGCTGCATCGTCGCGTGACTTTCCTATAGATACCCGCTGGGTGGCACCGCACGAAAATACAAGGATTCTTGGGTGGCCACCATCACTCTGGCTACGCAGCCGATTTAGTAACGAAAAGTGCTATTTTGACACCCCATGCACGACTTCAGCCCAATTTTCGAAAATTTGGAAGGGGCTGCATGGTCGCGTGACTTTCCTATAGATGCACGTTGGGTGGCACCGCACGAAAATACAAGGATTCCCCGGTGGCCCCATCACTCTCTCTCTCTACGCAGCCGATTTAGTAACGAAAAGTGCTATTTTGACACCCCATGCACGACTTCATCCCAATTTTCGAAAATTTGGAAGTGGCTGCATGGTCGCGTGACTTTCCTATAGATGCCCGCTGTGTGGCACCGCACGAAAATACAAGGATTCCCCGGTGGCCCCCATCACTCTGGCTACGCAGCCGATTTAGAAACGAAAAGTGCTATTTTGACACCCCATGCACGACTTCAGCCCAATTTACGAAAATTTGGAAGGGGCTGCATGGTCGCGTGACTTACATATAGATGCCCGCTGGGTGGTACCGCACGAAAATACAATGATTCCCCGATGGCTCTCATTACTCTGGCTACGCAGCCGATTTAGTAACGAAAAGTGCTATTTTGACACCCCATGCAAGACTTCAGCCGAATTTTCGAAAATTTTGAAGAGGCTGCATGGTCGCGTGACTTACCTATAGATGCGCGCTGGGTGACACCGCTTGAAAATACAAGGATTCCCGGGTGGCCGCCATCGCTCTGGCTACGCAGCCGATTTAGAAACGAAAGGTGCTATTTTGACACCCCATGCACGACTTCAGCCCAATTGTCGAAAATTTGGGAGGGGCTGCATCGTCGCGTGACTTTCCTATAGATACCCGCTGGGTGGCACCGCACGAAAATACAAGGATTCTTGGGTGGCCACCATCACTCTGGCTACGCAGCCGATTTAGTAACGAAAAGTGCTATTTTGACACCCCATGCACGACTTCAGCCCAATTTTCGAAAATTTGGAAGGGGCTGCATGGTCGCGTGACTTTCCTATAGATGCACGTTGGGTGGCACCGCACGAAAATACAAGGATTCCCCGGTGGCCCCATCACTCTCTCTCTCTACGCAGCCGATTTAGTAACGAAAAGTGCTATTTTGACACCCCATGCACGACTTCAGCCCAATTTTCGAAAATTTGGAAGTGGCTGCATGGTCGCGTGACTTTCCTATAGATGCCCGCTGTGTGGCACCGCACGAAAATACAAGGATTCCCCGGTGGCCCCCATCACCCTGGCTACGCAGCCGATTTAGAAACGAAAAGTGCTATTTTGACACCCCATGCACGACTTCAGCCCAATTTTCGAAAATTTGGAAGGGGCTGCATGGTCGCGTGACTTACCTATAGATGCCCGCTGGGTGGTACCGCACGAAAATACAATGATTCCCCGATGGCTCTCATTACTCTGGCTACGCAGCCGATTTAGTAACGAAAAGTGCTATTTTGACACCCCATGCACGACTTCAGCCGAATTTTCGAAAATTTTGAAGAGGCTGCATGGTCGCGTGACTTACCTATAGATGCGCGCTGGGTGACACCGCTTGAAAATACAAGGATTCCCGGGTGGCCGCCATCGCTCTGGCTACGCAGCCGATTTAGAAACGAAAAGTGCTATTTTGACACACCATGCACGACTTCAGCCCAATTGTCGAAAATTTGGAAGGGGCTGCATCGTCGCGTGACTTTCCTATAGATACCCGCTGGGTGGCACCGCACGAAAATAAAGAATTCTTGGGTGGCCACCATCACTCTGGCTACGCAGCCGATTTAGTAACGAAAAGTGCTATTTTGACACCCCATGCACGACTTCAGCCCAATTTTCGAAAATTTGGAAGGGGCTGCATTGTCGCGTGACTTTCCTATAGATGCCCGCTGTGTGGCACCGCACGAAAATACAAGGATTCCCAGGTGGCCCCCATCACTCTGGCTACGCAGCCGATTTAGTAACGAAAAGTGCTATTTTGACACCCCATGCACGACTTCAGCCCAATTTTCGAAAATTTGGACGGGGCTGCATGGTCGCGTGACTATTCTATAGATGCCCGCTGGGTGGCACCGCACGAAAATACAAGGATTCCCCGGTGACCATCATCACTCTGGCTACGCAGCCGATTTAGTAACGAAAAGTGCTATTTTGACACCCCATGCACGACTTCAGCCCATTTTTCGAAAATTTGGAAGGGGCTGCATGGTCGCATGAGTTTACTATAGATGCCCGCTGGGTGGCACCGCACGAAAATACAAGGATTCCCGGGTGGCCACCATAACTCTGGCTACGCAGCCGATTTAGTAACGAAAAGTGCTATTTTGACACCCCATGCACGACTTCAGCCCAATTTTCGAAAATTTGGAAGGGGCTGCATGGTCGCGTGACTTTCCTATAGATGCCCGCTGGGTGGCAGCGAACGGAAATACAAGGATTCGCCGGTGACCACCATCACTCTGGCTACGTAGCCGATTTAGTAACGAAAAGTGCAATTTTGACACACCATGCACGACTTCAGCCCAATTTTCGAAAATTTGGAAGGGGCTGCATGGTCGCGTGACTTTCATATAGATGCCCGCTGGGTGGCACCGCACGAAAATTCAAGGATTCCCCGATGGCCCTCATCACTCTGGCTACGCAGCCGATTTAGTAACGAAAATGCTATTTTGACACCCCATGCACGACTTCAGCCCAATTTTCGAAAATTTGGAAGGGGCTGCATGGTCGCGTGACTTTCCTATAGATGCCCGCTGGGTGGTACCGCACGATAGTGCAAGGATTCCCCTATGGCCCTCATCACTCTGGCTACGCAGCCGATTTAGTAACGAAAGTGCTATTTTGACACCCCATGCACGACTTCAGCCCAATTTTCGAAAATTAGGAAGGGGCTGCATGGTCGCGTGACTTTCCTATAGATGCACACTGGGTGGCACCGCACGAAAATACAAGGATTCCCCGGTGGCCCACATCACTCTGGCTACGCAGCCGATTTAGTAAAGAAAAGTGCTATTTTGACACCCCCATGCACGACTTCAGCCCAATTTTCGAAAATTTGAAAGGGGCTGCATGGTCGCGTGACTTTCCTATAGATGCCCGCTGGGTGGCACCGGACGAAAATACAAGGATTCCCCGGTGACCACCATCACTCTGGCTACGCAGCCGATTTAGTAACGAAAGGTGCTATTTTGACACCCCATGCACGACTTCAGCCCAATTTTCGAAAATTTGGAAGAGGCTGCATGGTCGCGTGACTTTCCTATAGATGCCCGATGGGTGGTCCCGCACGAAATTACAATGATTCCCCGATGGCCCTCATTACTCTGGCTACGCAGCCGATTAGTAACGAACGTGCTATTTTGACACCCCATGCACGACTTCAGCCCAATTTTCGAAAATTTGGAAGGGGCTGCATGGTCGCGTGACTTTCCTATAGATGCCCGCTGGGTGGTACCGCACGAAAATACAAGGATTCCCGGGTGGTCACCATCACCATCACGCAGCCGATTTAGTAACGAAAAGTGCTATTTTGACACCCCATGCACGACTTCAGCCCAATTTTCGAAAATTTGGAAGGGGCTGCATGGTCGCGTGACTTTCCTATAGATGCACGTTGGGTGGCACCGCACGAAAATACAAGGATTCCCCGGTGGCCCCATCACTCTCTCTCTCTACGCAGCCGATTTAGTAACGAAAAGTGCTATTTTGACACCCCATGCACGTCTTCAGCCCAATTTTCGAAAATTTGGAAGTGGCTGCATGGTCGCGTGACTTTCCTATAGATGCCCGCTGTGTGGCACCGCACGAAAATACAAGGATTCCCCGGTGGCCCCCATCACTCTGGCTACGCAGCCGATTTAGAAACGAAAAGTGCTATTTTGACACCCCATGCACGACTTCAGCCCAATTTTCGAAAATTTGGAAGGGGCTGCATGGTCGCGTGACTTACCTATAGATGCCCGCTGGGTGGTACCGCACGAAAATACAATGATTCCCCGATGGCTCTCATTACTCTGGCTACGCAGCCGATTTAGTAACGAAAAGTGCTATTTTGACACCCCCATGCAAGACTTCAGCCGAATTTTCGAAAATTTTGAAGAGGCTGCATGGTCGCGTGACTTACCTATAGATGCGCGCTGGGTGACACCGCTTGAAAATACAAGGATTCCCGGGTGGCCGCCATCGCTCTGGCTACGCAGCCGATTTAGAAACGAAAGGTGCTATTTTGACACCCCATGCACGACTTCAGCCCAATTGTCGAAAATTTGGGAGGGGCTGCATCGTCGCGTGACTTTCCTATAGATACCCGCTGGGTGGCACCGCACGAAAATACAAGGATTCTTGGGTGGCCACCATCACTCTGGCTACGCAGCCGATTTAGTAACGAAAAGTGCTATTTTGACACCCCATGCACGACTTCAGCCCAATTTTCGAAAATTTGGAAGGGGCTGCATGGTCGCGTGACTTTCCTATAGATGCACGTTGGGTGGCACCGCACGAAAATACAAGGATTCCCCGGTGGCCCCATCACTCTCTCTCTCTCTACGCAGCCGATTTAGTAACGAAAAGTGCTATTTTGACACCCCATGCACGACTTCAGCCCAATTTTCGAAAATTTGGAAGTGGCTGCATGGTCGCGTGACTTTCCTATAGATGCCCGCTGTGTGGCACCGCACGAAAATACAAGGATTCCCCGGTGGCCCCCATCACCCTGGCTACGCAGCCGATTTAGAAACGAAAAGTGCTATTTTGACACCCCATGCACGACTTCAGCCCAATTTTCGAAAATTTGGAAGGGGCTGCATGGTCGCGTGACTTACCTATAGATGCCCGCTGGGTGGTACCGCACGAAAATACAATGATTCCCCGATGGCTCTCATTACTCTGGCTACGCAGCCGATTTAGTAACGAAAAGTGCTATTTTGACACCCCATGCACGACTTCAGCCGAATTTTCGAAAATTTTGAAGAGGCTGCATGGTCGCGTGACTTACCTATAGATGCGCGCTGGGTGACACCGCTTGAAAATACAAGGATTCCCGTGGGGCCGCCATCGCTCTGGCTACGCAGCCGATTTAGAAACGAAAAGTGCTATTTTGACACACCATGCACGACTTCAGCCCAATTGTCGAAAATTTGGAAGGGGCTGCATCGTCGCGTGACTTTCCTATAGATACCCGCTGGGTGGCACCGCACGAAAATAAAGAATTCTTGGGTGGCCACCATCACTCTGGCTACGCAGCCGATTTAGTAACGAAAAGTGCTATTTTGACACCCCATGCACGACTTCAGCCCAATTTTCGAAAATTTGGAAGGGGCTGCATTGTCGCGTGACTTTCCTATAGATGCCCGCTGTGTGGCACCGCACGAAAATACAAGGATTCCCAGGTGGCCCCCATCACTCTGGCTACGCAGCCGATTTAGTAACGAAAAGTGCTATTTTGACACCCCATGCACGACTTCAGCCCAATTTTCGAAAATTTGGACGGGGCTGCATGGTCGCGTGACTATTCTATAGATGCCCGCTGGGTGGCACCGCACGAAAATACAAGGATTCCCCGGTGACCATCATCACTCTGGCTACGCAGCCGATTTAGTAACGAAAAGTGCTATTTTGACACCCCATGCACGACTTCAGCCCATTTTTCGAAAATTTGGAAGGGGCTGCATGGTCGCATGAGTTTACTATAGATGCCCGCTGGGTGGCACCGCACGAAAATACAAGGATTCCCGGGTGGCCACCATAACTCTGGCTACGCAGCCGATTTAGTAACGAAAAGTGCTATTTTGACACCCCATGCACGACTTCAGCCCAATTTTCGAAAATTTGGAAGGGGCTGCATGGTCGCGTGACTTTCCTATAGATGCCCGCTGGGTGGCAGCGAACGGAAATACAAGGATTCGCCGGTGACCACCATCACTCTGGCTACGTAGCCGATTTAGTAACGAAAAGTGCAATTTTGACACACCATGCACGACTTCAGCCCAATTTTCGAAAATTTGGAAGGGGCTGCATGGTCGCGTGACTTTCATATAGATGCCCGCTGGGTGGCACCGCACGAAAATTCAAGGATTCCCCGATGGCCCTCATCACTCTGGCTACGCAGCCGATTTAGTAACGAAAATGCTATTTTGACACCCCATGCACGACTTCAGCCCAATTTTCGAAAATTTGGAAGGGGCTGCATGGTCGCGTGACTTTCCTATAGATGCCCGCTGGGTGGTACCGCACGATAGTGCAAGGATTCCCCTATGGCCCTCATCACTCTGGCTACGCAGCCGATTTAGTAACGAAAGTGCTATTTTGACACCCCATGCACGACTTCAGCCCAATTTTCGAAAATTAGGAAGGGGCTGCATGGTCGCGTGACTTTCCTATAGATGCACACTGGGTGGCACCGCACGAAAATACAAGGATTCCCCGGTGGCCCACATCACTCTGGCTACGCAGCCGATTTAGTAAAGAAAAGTGCTATTTTGACACCCCATGCACGACTTCAGCCCAATTTTCGAAAATTTGAAAGGGGCTGCATGGTCGCGTGACTTTCCTATAGATGCCCGCTGGGTGGCACCGGACGAAAATACAAGGATTCCCCGGTGACCACCATCACTCTGGCTACGCAGCCGATTTAGTAACGAAAGGTGCTATTTTGACACCCCATGCACGACTTCAGCCCAATTTTCGAAAATTTGGAAGAGGCTGCATGGTCGCGTGACTTTCCTATAGATGCCCGATGGGTGGTCCCGCACGAAATTACAATGATTCCCCGATGGCCCTCATTACTCTGGCTACGCAGCCGATTAGTAACGAACGTGCTATTTTGACACCCCATGCACGACTTCAGCCCAATTTTCGAAAATTTGGAAGGGGCTGCATGGTCGCGTGACTTTCCTATAGATGCCCGCTGGGTGGTACCGCACGAAAATACAAGGATTCCCGGGTGGTCACCATCACCATCACGCAGCCGATTTAGTAACGAAAAGTGCTATTTTGACACCCCATGCACGACTTCAGCCCAATTTTCGAAAATTTGGAAGGGGCTGCATGGTCGCGTGACTTTCCTATAGATGCACGTTGGGTGGCACCGCACGAAAATACAAGGATTCCCCGGTGGCCCCATCACTCTCTCTCTCTACGCAGCCGATTTAGTAACGAAAAGTGCTATTTTGACACCCCATGCACGACTTCAGCCCAATTTTCGAAAATTTGGAAGTGGCTGCATGGTCGCGTGACTTTCCTATAGATGCCCGCTGTGTGGCACCGCACGAAAATACAAGGATTCCCCGGTGGCCCCCATCACTCTGGCTACGCAGCCGATTTAGAAACGAAAAGTGCTATTTTGACACCCCATGCACGACTTCAGCCCAATTTTCGAAAATTTGGACGGGGCTGCATGATCGCGTGACTATCCTATAGATGCCCGCTGGGTGGCACCGGACGAAAATACAAGGATTCCCCGGTGACCACCATCAATCTGGCTACGCAGCCGATTTAGTAAAGAAAAGTGCTATTTTGACACCCCATGCACGACTTCAGCCCAATTTTCGAAAATTTGGAAGGGGCTGCATGGTCGCGTGACTTACCTATAGATGCCCGATGGGTGGCACCGCACGAAAATACAAGGATTCCCCGGTGACCACCATCACTCTGGCTACGCAGCCGATTTAGTAACGATAATTGCTATTTTAACACCCCATGCACGACTTCAGCCCATTTTTCGAAAATTTAGAAGGGGCTGCATGGTCGCGTGACTTTCCTATAGATGCCCGCTGTGTGGCACCGCACGAAAATACAAGGATTCCCCGGTGGCCCCCATCACTCTGGCTACGCAGCCGATTTAGTAAAGAAAAGTGCTATTTTGACACCCCATGCACGACTTCAGCCCAATTTTCGAACATTTGGAAGGGGCTGCATGATCGCGTGACTATTCTATACATGCCCGATGGGTGGCACCGCACGAAAATACAAGGATTCCCCGGTGACCACCATCACTCTGGCTACGCAGCCGATTTAGTAACGAAAATTGCTATTTTAACACCCCATGCACGACTTCAGCCCATTTTTCGAAAATTTAGAAGGGGCTGCATGGTCGCGTGACTTTCCTATAGATGCCCGCTGTGTGGCACCGCACGAAAATACAAGGATTCCCCGGTGGCCCCCATCACTCTGGCTACGCAGCCGATTTAGTAAAGAAAAGTGCTATTTTGACACCCCATGCACGACTTCAGCCCAATTTTCGAAAATTTGGACGGGGCTGCATGATCGCGTGACTATTCTATAGATGCCCGCTGGGTGGCACCGCACGAAAATACAAGGATTCCCCGGTGACCACCATCACTCTGGCTACGCAGCCGATTTAGTAACGAAAGTGCTATTTTGACACCCCATGCACGACTTCAGCCGAATTTTCGAAAATTTGGAAGGGGCTGCATGGTCGCGTGACTTTCATATAGATGCCCGACGGGTGGCACCGCACGAAAATACAAGGATTCCCGGGTGGCCACCATCACTCTGGCTACGCAGCCGATTTAGTAACGAAAAGTGCTATTTTGACACCCATGCACGACTTCAGCCCAATTTTCGAAAATTTAGAAGGGGCTGCATGGTCGCGTGACTTTCCTATAGATGCCCGCTGTGTGGCACCGCACGAAAATACAAGGATTCCCCGGTGGACCCATCACTCAGGCTACGCAGCCGATTTAGTAAAGAAAAGTGCTATTTTGACACCCCATGCACGACTTCAGCCCAATTTTCGAAAATTTGGAAGGGGCTGCATGATCGCGTGACTATTCTATAGATGCCCGATGGGTGGCACCGCACGAAAATACAAGGATTCCCCGGTGACCACCATCACTCTGGCTACGCAGCCGATTTAGTAACGAAAATTGCTATTTTAACACCCCATGCACGACTTCAGCCCATTTTTCGAAAATTTAGAAGGGGCTGCATGGTCGCGTGACTTTCCTATAGATGCCCGCTGTGTGGCACCGCACGAAAATACAAGGATTCCCCGGTGGCCCCCATCACTCTGGCTACGCAGCCGATTTAGTAACGAAAGTGCTATTTTGACACCCCATGCACGACTTCAGCCCAATTTTCGAACATTTGGAAGGGGCTGCATGGTCGCGTGACTTTCCTATAGATGCCCGCTGGGTGGTACCGCACGAAAATACAAGGATTCCCGGGTGGTCACCATCACTCTGGCTACGCAGCCGATTTAGTAACGAAAAGTGCTATTTTGACACCCCATGCACGACTTCAGCCCAATTTTCGAAAATTTGGAAGGGGCTGCATGGTCGCGTGACTTTCCTATAGATGCCCACTGGGTGGCACGCACGAAAATACAAGGATTCCCTGATGGCCCTCATCACTCTGGCTACGCAGCCGATTTAGTAACGAAAGTGCTATTTTGACACCCCATGCACGACTTCAGCCCAATTTTCGAAAATTTGGAAGGGGCTGCATGGTCGCGTGACTTTCCTATAGATGCCCGCTGTGTGGCACCGCACGAAAATACAAGGATTCCCCGGTGGCCCCCATCACCCTGGCTACGCAGCCGATTTAGAAACGAAAAGTGCTATTTTGACACCCCATGCACGACTTCAGCCCAATTTTCGAAAATTTGGAAGGGGCTGCATGGTCGCGTGACTTACCTATAGATGCCCGCTGGGTGGTACCGCATGAAAATACAATGATTCCCCGATGGCTCTCATTACTCTGGCTACGCAGCCGATTTAGTAACGAAAAGTGCTATTTTGACACCCCATGCACGACTTCAGCCGAATTTTCGAAAATTTTGAAGAGGCTGCATGGTCGCGTGACTTACCTATAGATGCGCGCTGGGTGACACCGCTTGAAAATACAAGGATTCCCGGGTGGCCGCCATCGCTCTGGCTACGCAGCCGATTTAGAAACGAAAAGTGCTATTTTGACACACCATGCACGACTTCAGCCCAATTGTCGAAAATTTGGAAGGGGCTGCATCGTCGCGTGACTTTCCTATAGATACCCGCTGGGTGGCACCGCACGAAAATAAAGAATTCTTGGGTGGCCACCATCACTCTGGCTACGCAGCCGATTTAGTAACGAAAAGTGCTATTTTGACACCCCATGCACGACTTCAGCCCAATTTTCGAAAATTTGGAAGGGGCTGCATTGTCGCGTGACTTTCCTATAGATGCCCGCTGTGTGGCACCGCACGAAAATACAAGGATTCCCAGGTGGCCCCCATCACTCTGGCTACGCAGCCGATTTAGTAACGAAAAGTGCTATTTTGACACCCCATGCACGACTTCAGCCCAATTTTCGAAAATTTGGACGGGGCTGCATGGTCGCGTGACTATTCTATAGATGCCCGCTGGGTGGCACCGCACGAAAATACAAGGATTCCCCGGTGACCATCATCACTCTGGCTACGCAGCCGATTTAGTAACGAAAAGTGCTATTTTGACACCCCATGCACGACTTCAGCCCATTTTTCGAAAATTTGGAAGGGGCTGCATGGTCGCATGAGTTTACTATAGATGCCCGCTGGGTGGCACCGCACGAAAATACAAGGATTCCCGGGTGGCCACCATAACTCTGGCTACGCAGCCGATTTAGTAACGAAAAGTGCTATTTTGACACCCCATGCACGACTTCAGCCCAATTTTCGAAAATTTGGAAGGGGCTGCATGGTCGCGTGACTTTCCTATAGATGCCCGCTGGGTGGCAGCGAACGGAAATACAAGGATTCGCCGGTGACCACCATCACTCTGGCTACGTAGCCGATTTAGTAACGAAAAGTGCAATTTTGACACACCATGCACGACTTCAGCCCAATTTTCGAAAATTTGGAAGGGGCTGCATGGTCGCGTGACTTTCATATAGATGCCCGCTGGGTGGCACCGCACGAAAATTCAAGGATTCCCCGATGGCCCTCATCACTCTGGCTACGCAGCCGATTTAGTAACGAAAATGCTATTTTGACACCCCATGCACGACTTCAGCCCAATTTTCGAAAATTTGGAAGGGGCTGCATGGTCGCGTGACTTTCCTATAGATGCCCGCTGGGTGGTACCGCACGATAGTGCAAGGATTCCCCTATGGCCCTCATCACTCTGGCTACGCAGCCGATTTAGTAACGAAAGTGCTATTTTGACACCCCATGCACGACTTCAGCCCAATTTTCGAAAATTAGGAAGGGGCTGCATGGTCGCGTGACTTTCCTATAGATGCACACTGGGTGGCACCGCACGAAAATACAAGGATTCCCCGGTGGCCCACATCACTCTGGCTACGCAGCCGATTTAGTAAAGAAAAGTGCTATTTTGACACCCCATGCACGACTTCAGCCCAATTTTCGAAAATTTGAAAGGGGCTGCATGGTCGCGTGACTTTCCTATAGATGCCCGCTGGGTGGCACCGGACGAAAATACAAGGATTCCCCGGTGACCACCATCACTCTGGCTACGCAGCCGATTTAGTAACGAAAGGTGCTATTTTGACACCCCATGCACGACTTCAGCCCAATTTTCGAAAATTTGGAAGAGGCTGCATGGTCGCGTGACTTTCCTATAGATGCCCGATGGGTGGTCCCGCACGAAATTACAATGATTCCCCGATGGCCCTCATTACTCTGGCTACGCAGCCGATTAGTAACGAACGTGCTATTTTGACACCCCATGCACGACTTCAGCCCAATTTTCGAAAATTTGGAAGGGGCTGCATGGTCGCGTGACTTTCCTATAGATGCCCGCTGGGTGGTACCGCACGAAAATACAAGGATTCCCGGGTGGTCACCATCACCATCACGCAGCCGATTTAGTAACGAAAAGTGCTATTTTGACACCCCATGCACGACTTCAGCCCAATTTTCGAAAATTTGGAAGGGGCTGCATGGTCGCGCGACTTTCCTATAGATGCACGTTGGGTGGCACCGCACGAAAATACAAGGATTCCCCGGTGGCCCCATCACTCTCTCTCTCTACGCAGCCGATTTAGTAACGAAAAGTGCTATTTTGACACCCCATGCACGACTTCAGCCCAATTTTCGAAAATTTGGAAGTGGCTGCATGGTCGCGTGACTTTCCTATAGATGCCCGCTGTGTGGCACCGCACGAAAATACAAGGATTCCCCGGTGGCCCCCATCACTCTGGCTACGCAGCCGATTTAGAAACGAAAAGTGCTATTTTGACACCCCATGCACGACTTCAGCCCAATTTTCGAAAATTTGGACGGGGCTGCATGATCGCGTGACTATCCTATAGATGCCCGCTGGGTGGCACCGGACGAAAATACAAGGATTCCCCGGTGACCACCATCAATCTGGCTACGCAGCCGATTTAGTAACGAAAAGTGCTATTTTGACACCCCATGCACGACTTCAGCCCAATTTTCGAAAATTTGGAAGGGGCTGCATGGTCGCGTGACTTACCTATAGATGCCCGATGGGTGGCACCGCACGAAAATACAAGGATTCCCCGGTGACCACCATCACTCTGGCTACGCAGCCGATTTAGTAACGATAATTGCTATTTTAACACCCCATGCACGACTTCAGCCCATTTTTCGAAAATTTAGAAGGGGCTGCATGGTCGCGTGACTTTCCTATAGATGCCCGCTGTGTGGCACCGCACGAAAATACAAGGATTCCCCGGTGGCCCCCATCACTCTGGCTACGCAGCCGATTTAGTAAAGAAAAGTGCTATTTTGACACCCCATGCACGACTTCAGCCCAATTTTCGAACATTTGGAAGGGGCTGCATGATCGCGTGACTATTCTATACATGCCCGATGGGTGGCACCGCACGAAAATACAAGGATTCCCCGGTGACCACCATCACTCTGGCTACGCAGCCGATTTAGTAACGAAAATTGCTATTTTAACACCCCATGCACGACTTCAGCCCATTTTTCGAAAATTTAGAAGGGGCTGCATGGTCGCGTGACTTTCCTATAGATGCCCGCTGTGTGACACCGCACGAAAATACAAGGATTCCCCGGTGGCCCCCATCACTCTGGCTACGCAGCCGATTTAGTAAAGAAAAGTGCTATTTTGACACCCCATGCACGACTTCAGCCCAATTTTCGAAAATTTGGACGGGGCTGCATGATCGCGTGACTATTCTATAGATGCCCGCTGGGTGGCACCGCAGGAAAATACAAGGATTCCCCGGTGACCACCATCACTCTGGCTACGCAGCCGATTTAGTAACGAAAGTGCTATTTTGACACCCCATGCACGACTTCAGCCGAATTTTCGAAAATTTGGAAGGGGCTGCATGGTCGCGTGACTTTCATATAGATGCCCGACGGGTGGCACCGCACGAAAATACAAGGATTCCCGGGTGGCCACCATCACTCAGGCTACGCAGCCGATTTAGTAACGAAAAGTGCTATTTTGACACCCCATGCACGACTTCAGCCCAATTTTCGAAAATTTAGAAGGGGCTGCATGGTCGCGTGACTTTCCTATAGATGCCCGCTGTGTGGCACCGCACGAAAATACAAGGATTCCCCGGTGGACCCATCACTCAGGCTACGCAGCCGATTTAGTAAAGAAAAGTGCTATTTTGACACCCCATGCACGACTTCAGCCCAATTTTCGAAAATTTGGAAGGGGCTGCATGATCGCGTGACTATTCTATAGATGCCCGATGGGTGGCACCGCACGAAAATACAAGGATTCCCCGGTGACCACCATCACTCTGGCTACGCAGCCGATTTAGTAACGAAAATTGCTATTTTAACACCCCATGCACGACTTCAGCCCATTTTTCGAAAATTTAGAAGGGGCTGCATGGTCGCGTGACTTTCCTATAGATGCCCGCTGTGTGGCACCGCACGAAAATACAAGGATTCCCCGGTGGCCCCCATCACTCTGGCTACGCATCCGATTTAGTAACGAAAGTGCTATTTTGACACCCCATGCACGACTTCAGCCCAATTTTCGAACATTTGGAAGGGGCTGCATGGTCGCGTGACTTTCCTATAGATGCACGCTGGGTGGTACCGCACGAAAATACAAGGATTCCCGGGTGGTCACCATCACTCTGGCTACGCAGCCGATTTAGTAACGAAAAGTGCTATTTTGACACCCCATGCACGACTTCAGCCCAATTTTCGAAAATTTGGAAGGGGCTGCATGGTCGCGTGACTTTCCTATAGATGCCCGCTGGGTGGCACGCACGAAAATACAAGGATTCCCTGATGGCCCTCATCACTCTGGCTACGCAGCCGATTTAGTAACGAAAGTGCTATTTTGACACCCCATGCACGACTTCAGCCCAATTTTCGAAAATTTGGAAGGGGCTGCATGGTCGCGTGACTTACCTATAGATGCCCGCTGGGTGACACCGCTTGAAAATACAAGGATTCCCGGGTGGCCGCCATCACTCTGGCTACGCAGCCGATTTAGAAACGAAAAGTGCTATTTTGACACCCCATGCACGACTTCAGCCCAATTGTCGAAAATTTGGATGGGGCTGCATCGTCCCGTGACTTTCCTATAGATACCCGCTGGGTGGCACCGCACGAAAATACAAGGATTCTTGGGTGGCCACCATCACTCTGGCTACGCAGCCGATTTAGAAACGAAAAGTGCTATTTTGACACCCCATGCACGACTTCAGCCCAATTTTCGAAAATTTGGACGGGGCTGCATGATCGCGTGACTATCCTATAGATGCCCGCTGGGTGGCACCGGACTAAAATACAAGGATTCCCCGGTGACCACCATCAATCTGGCTACGCAGCCGATTTAGTAACGAAAAGTGCTATTTTGACACACCATGCACGACTTCAGTCCAATTTTCGAAAATTTGAAAGGGGCTGCATGGTCGCGTGACTTTGCTATAGATGCACACTGGGTGGCACCGCACGAAAATACAAGGATTCCCGGGTGGTCACCATCACTCTGGCTACGCAGCCGATTTAGTAAAGAAAAGTGCTATTTTGACACCCCATGCACGACTTCAGCCCAATTTTCGAAAATTTGGACGGGGCTGCATGATCGCGTGACTATTCTATAGATGCCCGCTGGGTGGCACCGCACGAAAATACAAGGATTCCCCGGTGACCACCATCACTCTGGCTACGCAGCCGATTTAGTAACGAAAATTGCTATTTTAACACCCCCATGCACGACTTCAGCCCAATTTCCGAAAATTTGGAAGTGGCTGCATGGTCGCGTGACTTTCCTATAGATGCCCGCTGTGTGGCACCGCACGAAAATACAAGGATTCCCCGGTGGCCCCCATCACTCTGGCTACGCAGCCGATTTAGTAACGAAAGTGCTATTTTGACACCCCATGCACGACTTCAGCCCAATTTTCGAACATTTGGAAGGGGCTGCATGGTCGCGTGACTTTCCTATAGATGCCCGCTGTGTGGTACCGCACGAAAATACAAGGATTCTCGGGTGGTCACCATCACTCTGGCTACGCAGCCGATTTAGTAACGAAAAGTGCTATTTTGACACTCCATGCACGACTTCAGCCCAATTTTCGAAAATTTGGAAGGGGCTGCATGGTCGCGTGACTTTCCTATAGATGCCCGCTGGGTGGCACGCACGAAAATACAAGGATTCCCTGATGGCCCTCATCACTCTGGCTACGCAGCCGATTTAGTAACGAAAGTGCTATTTTGACACCCCATGCACGACTTCAGCCGAATTTTCGAAAATTTGGAAGGGGCTGCATGGTCGCGTGACTTACCTATAGATGCCCGCTGGGTGACACCGCTTGAAAATACAAGGATTCCCGGGTGGCCGCCATCACTCTGGCTACGCAGCCGATTTAGAAACGAAAAGTGCTATTTTGACACCCCATGCACGACTTCAGCCCAATTGTCGAAAATTTGGAAGGGGCTGCATCGTCGCGTGACTTTCCTATAGATACCCGCTGGGTGGCACCGCACGAAAATACAAGGATTCTTGGGTGGCCACCATCACTCTGGCTACGCAGCCGATTTAGTAACGAAAAGTGCTATTTTGACACCCCATGCACGACTTCAGCCCAATTTTCGAAAATTTGGAAGGGGCTGCATGGTCGCGTGACTTTCCTATAGATGCACGTTGGGTGGCATCGCACGAAAATACAAGGATTCCCCGGTGGCCCCATCACTCTCTCTCTACGCAGCCGATTTAGTAACGAAAAGTGCTATTTTGACACCCCATGCACGACTTCAGCCCAATTTTCGAAAATTTGGAAGTGGCTGCATGGTCGCGTGACTTTCCTATAGATGCCCGCTGTGTGGCACCGCACGAAAATACAAGGATTCCCCGGTGGCCCCCATCACTCTGGCTACGCAGCCGATTTAGAAACGAAAAGTGCTATTTTGACACCCCATGCACGACTTCAGCCCAATTTTCGAAAATTTGGACGGGGCTGCATGATCGCGTGACTATCCTATAGATGCCCGCTGGGTGGTACCGGACGAAAATACAAGGATTCCCCGGTGACCACCATCAATCTGGCTACGCAGCCGATTTAGTAACGAAAAGTGCTATTTTGACACACCATGCACGACTTCAGCCCAATTTTCGAAAATTTGAAAGGGGCTGCATGGTCGCGTGACTTTGCTATAGATGCACACTGGGTGGCACCGCGCGAAAATACAAGGATTCCCGGTGGCCACCATCAATCTGGCTACGCAGCCGATTTAGTAACGAAAAGTGCTATTTTGACACCCCATGCACGACTTCAGCCCAATTTTCGAAAATTTGAAAGGGGCTGCATGGTCGCGTGACTTTCCTATAGATGCCCGCTTGGTGGCACTGCGCGAAAATACAAGGATTCCCGGTGGCCACCATCACTCTGGCTACGCAGCCGATTTAGTAACGAAAAGTGCTATTTTGACACCCCATGCACGACTTCAGCCCAATTTTCGAAAATTTGGAAGAGGCTGCATGGTCGCGTGACTTTCCTATAGATGGCCGCTGGGTGGTCCCGCACGAAATTACAATGATTCCCCGATGGCCCTCATTACTCTGGCTACGCAGCCGATTAGTAACGAACGTGCTATTTTGACACCCCATGCACGACTTCAGCCCAATTTTCGAAAATTTGGAAGGGGCTGCATGGTCGCGTGACTTTCCTATAGATGCCCGCTGGGTGGTACCGCACGAAAATACAAGGATTCCCGGGTGGTCACCATCACTCTGGCTACGCAGCCGATTTAGTAACGACAAGTGCTATTTTGACACCCCATGCACGACTTCAGCCCAATTTTCGAAAATTTGGAAGGGACTGCATGGTCGCGTGACTTTCCTATAGATGCCCGCTGGGTGGCACGCACGAAAATACAAGGATTCCCTGATGGCCCTCATCACTCTGGCTACGCAGCCGATTTAGTAACGAAAGTGCTATTTTGACACCCCATGCACGACTTCAGCCGAATTTTCGAAAATTTGGAAGGGGCTGCATGGTCGCGTGACTTACCTATAGATGCCCGCTGGGTGACACCGCTTGAAAATACAAGGATTCTTGGGTGGCCACCATCACTCTGGCTACGCAGCCGATTTAGTAACGAAAAGTGCTATTTTGACACCCCATGCACGACTTCAGCCCAATTGTCGAAAATTTACAAGGGGCTGCATCGTCGCGTGACTTTCCTATAGATACCCGCTGGGTGGCACCGCACGAAAATACAAGGATTCTTGGGTGGCCACCATCACTCTGGCTACCCAGCCGATTTAGTAACGAAAAGTGCTATTTTGACACCACATGCACGACTTCAGCCCAATTTTCGAAAATTTGGAAGGGGCTGCATTGTCGCGTGACTTTCCTATAGATGCCCGCTGTGTGGCACCGCACGAAAATACAAGGATTCCCATGTGGCCCCCATCACTCTGGCTACGCAGCCGATTTAGTAAAGAAAAGTGCTATTTTGACACCCCATGCACGACTTCAGCCCAATTTTCGAAAATTTGGACGGGGCTGCATGGTCGCGTGACTATTCTATAGATGCCCGCTGGGTGGCACCGCACGAAAATACAAGGATTCCCCGGTGACCATCATCAATCTGGCTACGCAGCCGATTTAGTAACGAAAAGTGCTATTTTGACACCCCATGCACGACTTCAGCCCAATTTTCGAAAATTTGGAAGGGGCTGCATGGTCGCGTGACTTTCATATAGATGCCCGACGGGTGGACCCGCACGAAATTACAATGATTCCCCGATGGCTCTCATTACTCTGGCTACGCAGCCGATTAGTAACGAAAGTGCTATTTTGACACCCCATGCACGACTTCAGCCCAATTTTCGAAAATTTGGAAGGGGCTGCATGGTCGCGTGACTTACCTATAGATGCCCGCTGGGTGGTACCGCACGAAAATACAAGGATTCCCGGGTGGTCACCATCACTCTGGCTACGCAGCCGATTTAGTAACGAAAAGTGCTATTTTGACACCCCATGCACGACTTCAGCCCAATTGTCGAAAATTTGAAAGGGGCTGCATTGTCGCGTGACTTTCCTATAGATGCCCGCTGGGTGGCACGCACGAAAATACAAGGATTCCCTGATGGCCCTCATCACTCTGGCTACGCAGCCGATTTAGTAACGAAAGTGCTATTTTGACACCCCATGCACGACTTCAGCCGAATTTTCGAAAATTTGGAAGAGGCTGCATGGTCGCGTGACTTACCTATAGATGCCCACTGGGTGACACCGCTTGAAAATACAAGGATTCCCATGTGGCCCCCATCACTCTGGCTACGCAGCCGATTTAGTAAAGAAAAGTGCTATTTTGACACCCCATGCACGACTTCAGCCCAATTTTCGAAAATTTGGACGGGGCTGCATGGTCGCGTGACTATTCTATAGATGCCCGCTGGGTGGCACCGCACGAAAATACAAGGATTCCCCGGTGACCATCATTACTCTGGCTACGCAGCCGATTTAGTAACGAAAAGTGCTATTTTGACACCCCATGCACGACTTCAGCCCATTTTTCGAAAATTTGGAAGGGGCTGCATGGTTGCATGAGTTTACTATAGATGCCCACTGGGTGGCACCGCACGAAAATACAAGGATTCCCGGGTGGACACCATAACTCTGGCTACGCAGCCGATTTAGTAACGAAAAGTGCTATTTTGACACTCCATGCACGACTTCAGCCCAATTTTCGAAAATTTGGACGGGGCTGCATGATCGCGTGACTATCCTATAGATGCCCGCTGGGTGGTACCGGACGAAAATACAAGGATTCCCCGGTGACCACCATCAATCTGGCTACGCAGCCGATTTAGTAACGAAAAGTGCTATTTTGACACACCATGCACGACTTCAGCCCAATTTTCGAAAATTTGAAAGGGGCTGCATGGTCGCGTGACTTTGCTATAGATGCACACTGGGTGGCACCGCACGAAAATACAAGGATTCCCGGGTGGTCACCATCACTCTGGCTACGCAGCCGATTTAGTAAAGAAAAGTGCTATTTTGACACCCCATGCACGACTTCAGTCCAATTTTCGAAAATCTGGAAGTGGCTGCATGGTCGCGTGACTTTCCTATAGATGCCCGCTTGGTGGCACTGCGCGAAAATACAAGGATTCCCGGTGGCCACCATCAATCTGGCTACGCAGCCGATTTAGTAACGAAAAGTGCTATTTTGACACCCCATGCACGACTTCAGCCCAATTTTCGAAAATTTGAAAGGGGCTGCATGGTCGCGTGACTTTCCTATAGATGCCCGCTTGGTGGCACTGCGCGAAAATACAAGGATTCCCGGTGGCCACCATCACTCTGGCTACGCAGCCGATTTAGTAACGAAAAGTGCTATTTTGACACCCCATGCACGACTTCAGCCCAATTTTCGAAAATTTGGAAGAGGCTGCATGGTCGCGTGACTTTCCTATAGATGGCCGCTGGGTGGTCCCGCACGAAATTACAATGATTCCCCGATGGCCCTCATTACTCTGGCTACGCAGCCGATTAGTAACGAACGTGCTATTTTGACACCCCATGCACGACTTCAGCCCAATTTTCGAAAATTTGGAAGGGGCTGCATGGTCGCGTGACTTTCCTATAGATGCCCGCTGGGTGGTACCGCACGAAAATACAAGGATTCCCGGGTGGTCACCATCACTCTGGCTACGCAGCCGATTTAGTAACGACAAGTGCTATTTTGACACCCCATGCACGACTTCAGCCCAATTTTCGAAAATTTGGAAGGGACTGCATGGTCGCGTGACTTTCCTATAGATGCCCGCTGGGTGGCACGCACGAAAATACAAGGATTCCCTGATGGCCCTCATCACTCTGGCTACGCAGCCGATTTAGTAACGAAAGTGCTATTTTGACACCCCATGCACGACTTCAGCCGAATTTTCGAAAATTTGGAAGGGGCTGCATGGTCGCGTGACTTACCTATAGATGCCCGCTGGGTGACACCGCTTGAAAATACAAGGATTCTTGGGTGGCCACCATCACTCTGGCTACGCAGCCGATTTAGTAACGAAAAGTGCTATTTTGACACCCCATGCACGACTTCAGCCCAATTGTCGAAAATTTACAAGGGGCTGCATCGTCGCGTGACTTTCCTATAGATACCCGCTGGGTGGCACCGCACGAAAATACAAGGATTCTTGGGTGGCCACCATCACTCTGGCTACGCAGCCGATTTAGTAACGAAAAGTGCTATTTTGACACCACATGCACGACTTCAGCCCAATTTTCGAAAATTTGGAAGGGGCTGCATTGTCGCGTGACTTTCCTATAGATGCCCGCTGTGTGGCACCGCACGAAAATACAAGGATTCCCATGTGGCCCCCATCACTCTGGCTACGCAGCCGATTTAGTAAAGAAAAGTGCTATTTTGACACCCCATGCACGACTTCAGCCCAATTTTCGAAAATTTGGACGGGGCTGCATGGTCGCGTGACTATTCTATAGATGCCCGCTGGGTGGCACCGCACGAAAATACAAGGATTCCCCGGTGACCATCATCAATCTGGCTACGCAGCCGATTTAGTAACGAAAAGTGCTATTTTGACACCCCATGCACGACTTCAGCCCAATTTTCGAAAATTTGGAAGGGGCTGCATGGTCGCATGACTTTCATATAGATGCCCGACGGGTGGTCCCGCACGAAATTACAATGATTCCCCGATGGCTCTCATTACTCTGGCTACGCAGCCGATTAGTAACGAAAGTGCTATTTTGACACCCCATGCACGACTTCAGCCCAATTTTCGAAAATTTGGAAGGGGCTGCATGGTCGCGTGACTTACCTATAGATGCCCGCTGGGTGGTACCGCACGAAAATACAAGGATTCCCGGGTGGTCACCATCACTCTGGCTACGCAGCCGATTTAGTAACGAAAAGTGCTATTTTGACACCCCATGCACGACTTCAGCCCAATTGTCGAAAATTTGAAAGGGGCTGCATTGTCGCGTGACTTTCCTATAGATGCCCGCTGGGTGGCACGCACGAAAATACAAGGATTCCCTGATGGCCCTCATCACTCTGGCTACGCAGCCGATTTAGTAACGAAAGTGCTATTTTGACACCCCATGCACGACTTCAGCCGAATTTTCGAAAATTTGGAAGAGGCTGCATGGTCGCGTGACTTACCTATAGATGCCCACTGGGTGACACCGCTTGAAAATACAAGGATTCCCATGTGGCCCCCATCACTCTGGCTACGCAGCCGATTTAGTAAAGAAAAGTGCTATTTTGACACCCCATGCACGACTTCAGCCCAATTTTCGAAAATTTGGACGGGGCTGCATGGTCGCGTGACTATTCTATAGATGCCCGCTGGGTGGCACCGCACGAAAATACAAGGATTCCCCGGTGACCATCATTACTCTGGCTACGCAGCCGATTTAGTAACGAAAAGTGCTATTTTGACACCCCATGCACGACTTCAGCCCATTTTTCGAAAATTTGGAAGGGGCTGCATGGTTGCATGAGTTTACTATAGATGCCCACTGGGTGGCACCGCACGAAAATACAAGGATTCCCGGGTGGACACCATAACTCTGGCTACGCAGCCGATTTAGTAACGAAAAGTGCTATTTTGACACTCCATGCACGACTTCAGCCCACTTTGCGAAAATTTGGAAGGGGCGGCATGGTCGCGTGACTTTCCTATAGATGCCCGCTGGGTGGTCCCGCACGAAAATACAATGATTCCCCGATGGCCCTCATCACTCTGGCTACGCAGCCGATTTAGTAACGAAAGTGCTATTTTGACACCCCATGCACGACTTCAGCCCAATTTTCGAAAATTTGGAAGGGGCTGCATGGTCGCGTGACTTTCCTATAGATGCCCGCTGGGTGGCACCGCACGAAAATACAAGGATTCCCCGGTGACCACCATCACTCTGGCTACGCAACCGATTTAGTAACGAAAAGTGCTATTTTGACACCCCATGCACGACTTCAGCCCAATTTTCGAAAATTTGGAAGGGGCTGCATGGTCGCGTGACTTTCCTATAGATGCCCGCTGGGTGGCAGCGAACGGAATTGCAAGGATTCCCCGGTGACCACCATCACTCTGGCTACGTAGCCGATTTAGTAACGAAAAGTGCTATTTTGACACACCATGCACGACTTCAGCCCAATTTTCGAAAATTTGGAAGAGGCTGCATGGTCGCGTGACTTTCATATAGATGCCCGCTGGGTGGCACCGCACGAAAATTCAAGGATTCCCCGATGGCCCTCATCACTCTGGCTACGCAGCCGATTTAGTAACGAAAGTGCTATTTTGACACCCCATGCACGACTTCAGCCGAATTTTCGAAAATTTGAAAGAGGCTGCATGGTCGCGTGACTTACCTATAGATGCCCGCTGGGTGACACCGCTCGAAAATACAAGGATTCCCGGGTGGCCGCCATCGCTCTGGCTACGCAGCCGATTTAGAAACGAAAAGTGCTATTTTGACACCCCATGCACGACTTCAGCCCAATTTTCGAAAATTTGGAAGGGGCTGCATGATCGCGTGACTATCCTATAGATGCCCGCTGGGTGGCACCGGACGAAAATACAAGGATTCCCCGGTGACCACCATCAATCTGGCTACGCAGCCGATTTAGTGACGAAAAGTGCTATTTTGACACCCCATGCACGACTTCAGCCCTATTTTCGAAAATTTGGAAGGGGCTGCATGGTCGCGTGACTTTCCTATACATGCCCGCTGGGTGGTCCCGCACGAAATTACAATGATTCCCCGATGGCGCTCATTACTCTGGCTACGCAGCCGATTAGTAACGAAAGTGCTATTTTGACACCCCATGCACGACTTCAGCCCAATTTTCGAAAATTTGGAAGGGGCTGCATGGTCGCGTGACTTACCTATAGATGCCCGCTGGGTGGTACCGCACGAAAATACAAGGATTCCCGGGTGGTCACCATCACTCTGGCTACGCAGCCGATTTAGTAACGAAAAGTGCTATTTTGACACCCCATGCACGACTTCAGCCCAATTGTCGAAAATTTGAAAGGGGCTGCATGGTCGCGTGTCTTTCCTATAGATGCCCGCTTGGTGGCACTGCGCGAAAATACAAGGATTCCCGGTGGCCACCATCAATCTGGCTACGCAGCCGATTTATTAACGAAAAGTGCTATTTTGACACCCCATGCACGACTTCAGCCCAATATTCGAAAATTTGGAAGGGGCTGCAAGGTTGCGTGACTTTCCTATAGATGCCCGCTGGGTGGCACCGCACGAAAATACAAGGATTCCCGGGTGGTCACCATCACTCTGGCTACGCAGCCGATTTAGTAACGAAAAGTGCTATTTTGACACCCCATGCACGACTTCAGCCCAATTGTCGAAAATTTGAAAGGGGCTGCATGGTCGCGTGTCTTTCCTATAGATGCCCGCTTGGTGGCACTGCGCGAAAATACAAGGATTCCCGGTGGCCACCATCAATCTGGCTACGCAGCCGATTTATTAACGAAAAGTGCTATTTTGACACCCCATGCACGACTTCAGCCCAATATTCGAAAATTTGGAAGGGGCTGCATGGTTGCGTGACTTTCCTATAGATGCCCGCTGGGTGGCACCGCACGAAAATACAAGGATTCCCGGGTGGTCACCATCACTCTGGCTACGCAGCCGATTTAGTAACGAAAAGTGCTATTTTGACACCCCATGCACGACTTCAGCCCAATTTTCGAAAATTTGAAAGGGGCTGCATTGTCGCGTGACTTTCCTATAGATGCCTGCTGGGTGGCACGCACGAAAATACAAGGATTCCCTGGTGGCCCTCATCACTCTGGCTACGCAGCCGATTTAGTAACGAAAGTGCTATTTTGACACCCCATGCACGACTTCAGCCGAATTTTCGAAAATTTGGAAGGGGCTGCATGATCGCGTGACTATCCTATAGATGCCCGCTGGGTGGCACCGGACGAAAATACAAGGATTCCCCGGTGACCACCATCAATCTGGCTACGCAGCCGATTTAGTAACGAAAAGTGCTATTTTGACACCCCATGCACGACTTCAGCCCAATTTTCGAAAATTTGGAAGGGGCTGCATGGTCGCGTGACTTTCCTATACATGCCCGCTGGGTGGTCCCGCACGAAATTACAATGATTCCCCGATGGCTCTCATTACTCTGGCTACGCAGCCGATTAGTAACGAAAGTGCTATTTTGACACCCCATGCACGACTTCAGCCCAATTTTCGAAAATTTGGAAGGGGCTGCATGGTCGCGTGACTTACCTATAGATGCCCGCTGGGTGGTACCGCACGAAAATACAAGGATTCCCGGGTGGTCACCATCACTCTGGCTACGCAGCCGATTTAGTAACGAAAAGTGCTATTTTGACACCCCATGCACGACTTCAGCCCAATTGTCGAAAATTTGAAAGGGGCTGCATTGTCGCGTGACTTTCCTATAGATGCCCGCTGGGTGGCACGCACGAAAATACAAGGATTCCCTGATGGCCCTCATCACTCTGGCTACGCAGCCGATTTAGTAACGAAAGTGCTATTTTGACACCCCATGCACGACTTCAGCCGAATTTTCGAAAATTTGGAAGAGGCTGCATGGTCGCGTGACTTACCTATAGATGCCCACTGGGTGACACCGCTTGAAAATACAAGGATTCCCGGGTGGCCGCCATCGCTCTGGCTACGCAGCCGATTTAGAAACGAAAAGTGCTATTTTGACACCCCATGCACGACTTCAGCCCAGTTGTCGAAAATTTACAAGGGGCTGCATCGTCGCGTGACTTTCCTATAGATACCCGCTGGGTGGCACCGCACGAAAATACAAGGATTCTTGGGTGGCCACCATCACTCTGGCTACGCAGCCGATTTAGTAACGAAAAGTGCTATTTTGACACCACATGCACGACTTCAGCCCAATTTTCGAAAATTTGGAAGGGGCTGCATTGTCGCGTGACTTTCCTATAGATGCCCGCTGTGTGGCACCGCACGAAAATACAAGGATTCCCATGTGGCCCCCATCACTCTGGCTACGCAGCCGATTTAGTAAAGAAAAGTGCTATTTTGACACCCCATGCACGACTTCAGCCCAATTTTCGAAAATGTGGACGGGGCTGCATGGTCGCGTGACTATTCTATAGATGCCCGCTGGGTGGCACCGCACGAAAATACAAGGATTCCCCGGTGACCATCATCAATCTGGCTACGCAGCCGATTTAGTAACGAAAAGTGCTATTTTGACACCCCATGCACGACTTCAGCCCAATTTTCGAAAATTTGGAAGGGGCTGCATGGTCGCGTGACTTTCCTATACATGCCCGCTGGGTGGTCCCGCACGAAATTACAATGATTCCCCGATGGCTCTCATTACTCTGGCTACGCAGCCGATTAGTAACGAAAGTGCTATTTTGACACCCCATGCACGACTTCAGCCCAATTTTCGAAAATTTGGAAGGGGCTGCATGGTCGCGTGACTTACCTATAGATGCCCGCTGGGTGGTACCGCACGAAAATACAAGGATTCCCGGGTGGTCACCATCACTCTGGCTACGCAGCCGATTTAGTAACGAAAAGTGCTATTTTGACACCCCATGCACGACTTCAGCCCAATTGTCGAAAATTTGAAAGGGGCTGCATTGTCGCGTGACTTTCCTATAGATGCCCGCTGGGTGGCACGCACGAAAATACAAGGATTCCCTGATGGCCCTCATCACTCTGGCTACGCAGCCGATTTGGTAACGAAAGTGCTATTTTGACACCCCATGCACGACTTCAGCCGAATTTTCGAAAATTTGGAAGAGGCTGCATGGTCGCGTGACTTACCTATAGATGCCCACTGGGTGCCACCGCTTGAAAATACAAGGATTCCCGGGTGGCCGCCATCGCTCTGGCTACGCAGCCGATTTAGAAACGAAAAGTGCTATTTTGACACCCCATGCACGACTTCAGCCCAATTGTCGAAAATTTACAAGGGGCTGCATCGTCGCGTGACTTTCCTATAGATACCCGCTGGGTGGCACCGCACGAAAATACAAGGATTCTTGGGTGGCCACCATCACTCTGGCTACGCAGCCGATTTAGTAACGAAAAGTGCTATTTTGACACCACATGCACGACTTCAGCCCAATTTTCGAAAATTTGGAAGGGGCTGCATTGTCGCGTGACTTTCCTATATATGCCCGCTGTGTGGCACCGCACGAAAATACAAGGATTCCCATGTGGCCCCCATCACTCTGGCTACGCAGCCGATTTAGTAAAGAAAAGTGCTATTTTGACACCCCATGCACGACTTCAGCCCAATTTTCGAAAATTTGGACGGGGCTGCATGGTCGCGTGACTATTCTATAGATGCCCGCTTGGTGGCACCGCACGAAAATACAAGGATTCCCCGGTGACCATCATCACTCTGGCTACGCAGCCGATTTAGTAACGAAAAGTGCTATTTTGACACCCCATGCACGACTTCAGCCCATTTTAGAAAATTTGGACGGGGCTGCATGGTCGCATGAGTTTACTATAGATGCCCACTGGGTGGCACCGCACGAAAATACAAGGATTCCCGGGTGGACACCATAACTCTGGCTACGCAGCCGATTTAGTAACGAAAAGTGCTATTTTGACACTCCATGCACGACTTCAGCCCACTTTGCGAAAATTTGGAAGGGGCGGCATGGTCGCGTGACTTTCCTATAGATGCCCGCTGGGTGGTCCCGCACGAAAATACAATGATTCCCCGATGGCCCTCATCACTCTGGCTACGCAGCCGATTTAGTAACGAAAGTGCTATTTTGGCACCCCATGCACGACTTCAGCCCAATTTTCGAAAATTTGGAAGGGGCTGCATGGTCGCGTGACTTTCCTATAGATGCCCGCTGGGTGGCACCGCACGAAAATACAAGGATTCCCCGGTGACCACCATCAATCTGGCTACGCAACCGATTTAGTAACGAAAAGTGCTATTTTGACACCCCATGCACGACTTCAGCCCAATTTTCGAAAATTTGGAAGGGGCTGCATGGTCTCGTGACTTTCCTATAGATGCCCGCTGGGTGGCAGCGAACGGAATTGCAAGGATTCCCCGGTGACCACCATCACTCTGGCTACGTAGCCGATTTAGTAACGAAAAGTGCAATTTTGACACACCATGCACGACTTCAGCCCAATTTTCGAAAATTTGGAAGAGGCTGCATGGTCGCGTGACTTTCATATAGATGCCCGCTGGGTGGCACCGCACGAAAATTCAAGGATTCCCCGATGGCCCTCATCACTCTGGCTACGCAGCCGATTTAGTAACGAAAGTGCTATTTTGACACCACATGCACGACTTCAGCCGAATTTTCGAAAATTTGAAAGAGGCTGCATGGTCGCGTGACTTACCTATAGATGCCCGCTGGGTGACACCGCTCGAAAATACAAGGATTCCCGGGTGGCCGCCATCGCTCTGGCTACGCAGCCGATTTAGAAACGAAAAGTGCTATTTTGACACCCCATGCACGACTTCAGCCCAATTTTCGAAAATTTGGAAGGGGCTGCATGATCGCGTGACTATCCTATAGATGCCCGCTGGGTGGCACCGGACGAAAATAAAAGGATTCCCCGGTGACCACCATCACTCTGGCTACGCAGCCGATTTAGTAACGAAAAGTGCTATTTTGACACCCCATGCACGACTTCAGCCCTATTTTCGAAAATTTGGAAGGGGCTGCATGGTCGCGTGACTTTCCTATACATGCCCGCTAGGTGGTCCCGCACGAAATTACAATGATTCCCCGATGGCTCTCATTACTCTGGCTACGCAGCCGATTAGTAACGAAAGTGCTATTTTGACACCCCATGCACGACTTCAGCCCAATTTTCGAAAATTTGGAAGGGGCTGCATGGTCGCGTGACTTACCTATAGATGCCCGCTGGGTGGTACCGCACGAAAATACAAGGATTCCCGGGTGGTCACCATCACTCTGGCTACGCAGCCGATTTAGTAACGAAAAGTGCTATTTTGACACCCCATGCACGACTTCAGCCCAATTGTCGAAAATTTGAAAGGGGCTGCATGGTCGCGTGTCTTTCCTATAGATGCCCGCTTGGTGGCACTGCGCGAAAATACAAGGATTCCCGGTGGCCACCATCAATCTGGCTACGCAGCCGATTTATTAACGAAAAGTGCTATTTTGACACCCCATGCACGACTTCAGCCCAATATTCGAAAATTTGGAAGGGGCTGCAAGGTTGCGTGACTTTCCTATAAATGCCCGCTGGGTGGCACCGCACGAAAATACAAGGATTCCCGGGTGGTCACCATCACTCTGGCTACGCAGCCGATTTAGTAACGAAAAGTGCTATTTTGACACCCCATGCACGACTTCAGCCCAATTGTCGAAAATTTGAAAGGGGCTGCATGGTCGCGTGTCTTTCCTATAGATGCCCGCTTGGTGGCACTGCGCGAAAATACAAGGATTCCCGGTGGCCACCATCAATCTGGCTACGCAGCCGATTTATTAACGAAAAGTGCTATTTTGACACCCCATGCACGACTTCAGCCCAATATTCGAAAATTTGGAAGGGGCTGCATGGTTGCGTGACTTTCCTATAGATGCCCGCTGGGTGGCACCGCACGAAAATACAAGGATTCCCGGGTGGTCACCATAACTCTGGCTACGCAGCCGATTTAGTAACGAAAAGTGCTATTTTGACACCCCATGCACGACTTCAGCCCAATTTTCGAAAATTTGAAAGGGGCTGCATGGTCGCGTGACTTTCCTATAGATGCCTGCTGGGTGGCACGCACGAAAATACAAGGATTCCCTGGTGGCCCTCATCACTCTGGCTACGCAGCCGATTTAGTAACGAAAGTGCTATTTTGACACCCCATGCACGACTTCAGCCGAATTTTCGAAAATTTGGAAGGGGCTGCATGATCGCGTGACTATCCTATAGATGCCCGCTGGGTGGCACCGGACGAAAATACAAGGATTCCCCGGTGACCACCATCAATCTGGCTACGCAGCCGATTTAGTAACGAAAAGTGCTATTTTGACACCCCATGCACGACTTCAGCCCAATTTTCGAAAATTTGGAAGGGGCTGCATGGTCGCGTGACTTTCCTATACATGCCCGCTGGATGGTCCCGCACGAAATTACAATGATTCCCCGATGGCTCTCATTACTCTGGCTACGCAGCCGATTAGTAACGAAAGTGCTATTTTGACACCCCATGCACGACTTCAGCCCAATTTTCGAAAATTTGGAAGGGGCTGCATGGTCGCGTGACTTACCTATAGATGCCCGCTGGGTGGTACCGCACGAAAATACAAGGATTCCCGGGTGGTCACCATCACTCTGGCTACGCAGCCGATTTAGTAACGAAAAGTGCTATTTTGACACCCCATGCACGACTTCAGCCCAATTGTCGAAAATTTGAAAGGGGCTGCATGGTCGCGTGTCTTTCCTATAGATGCCCGCTTGGTGGCACTGCGCGAAAATACAAGGATTCCCGGTGGCCACCATCAATCTGGCTACGCAGCCGATTTATTAACGAAAAGTGCTATTTTGACACCCCATGCACGACTTCAGCCCAATATTCGAAAATTTGGAAGGGGCTGCAAGGTTGCGTGACTTTCCTATAAATGCCCGCTGGGTGGCACCGCACGAAAATACAAGGATTCCCGGGTGGTCACCATCACTCTGGCTACGCAGCCGATTTAGTAACGAAAAGTGCTATTTTGACACCCCATGCACGACTTCAGCCCAATTGTCGAAAATTTGAAAGGGGCTGCATGGTCGCGTGTCTTTCCTATAGATGCCCGCTTGGTGGCACTGCGCGAAAATACAAGGATTCCCGGTGGCCACCATCAATCTGGCTACGCAGCCGATTTATTAACGAAAAGTGCTATTTTGACACCCCATGCACGACTTCAGCCCAATATTCGAAAATTTGGAAGGGGCTGCATGGTTGCGTGACTTTCCTATAGATGCCCGCTGGGTGGCACCGCACGAAAATACAAGGATTCCCGGGTGGTCACCATAACTCTGGCTACGCAGCCGATTTAGTAACGAAAAGTGCTATTTTGACACCCCATGCACGACTTCAGCCCAATTTTCGAAAATTTGAAAGGGGCTGCATGGTCGCGTGACTTTCCTATAGATGCCTGCTGGGTGGCACGCACGAAAATACAAGGATTCCCTGGTGGCCCTCATCACTCTGGCTACGCAGCCGATTTAGTAACGAAAGTGCTATTTTGACACCCCATGCACGACTTCAGCCGAATTTTCGAAAATTTGGAAGGGGCTGCATGATCGCGTGACTATCCTATAGATGCCCGCTGGGTGGCACCGGACGAAAATACAAGGATTCCCCGGTGACCACCATCAATCTGGCTACGCAGCCGATTTAGTAACGAAAAGTGCTATTTTGACACCCCATGCACGACTTCAGCCCAATTTTCGAAAATTTGGAAGGGGCTGCATGGTCGCGTGACTTTCCTATACATGCCCGCTGGATGGTCCCGCACGAAATTACAATGATTTTCCGATGGCTCTCATTACTCTGGCTACGCAGCCGATTAGTAACGAAAGTGCTATTTTGACACCCCATGCACGACTTCAGCCCAATTTTCGAAAATTTGGAAGGGGCTGCATGGTCGCGTGACTTACCTATAGATGCCCGCTGGGTGGTACCGCACGAAAATACAAGGATTCCCGGGTGGTCACCATCACTCTGGCTACGCAGCCGATTTAGTAACGAAAAGTGCTATTTTGACACCCCATGCACGACTTCAGCCCAATTGTCGAAAATTTGAAAGGGGCTGCATGGTCGCGTGTCTTTCCTATAGATGCCCGCTTGGTGGCACTGCGCGAAAATACAAGGATTCCCGGTGGCCACCATCAATCTGGCTACGCAGCCGATTTATTAACGAAAAGTGCTATTTTGACACCCCATGCACGACTTCAGCCCAATATTCGAAAATTTGGAAGGGGCTGCAAGGTTGCGTGACTTTCCTATAAATGCCCGCTGGGTGGCACCGCACGAAAATACAAGGATTCCCGGGTGGTCACCATCACTCTGGCTACGCAGCCGATTTAGTAACGAAAAGTGCTATTTTGACACCCCATGCACGACTTCAGCCCAATTGTCGAAAATTTGAAAGGGGCTGCATGGTCGCGTGTCTTTCCTATAGATGCCCGCTTGGTGGCACTGCGCGAAAATACAAGGATTCCCGGTGGCCACCATCAATCTGGCTACGCAGCCGATTTATTAACGAAAAGTGCTATTTTGACACCCCATGCACGACTTCAGCCCAATATTCGAAAATTTGGAAGGGGCTGCATGGTTGCGTGACTTTCCTATAGATGCCCGCTGGGTGGCACCGCACGAAAATACAAGGATTCCCGGGTGGTCACCATAACTCTGGCTACGCAGCCGATTTAGTAACGAAAAGTGCTATTTTGACACCCCATGCACGACTTCAGCCCAATTTTTCGAAAATTTGAAAGGGGCTGCATGGTCGCGTGACTTTCCTATAGATGCCTGCTGGGTGGCACGCACGAAAATACAAGGATTCCCTGGTGGCCCTCATCACTCTGGCTACGCAGCCGATTTAGTAACGAAAGTGCTATTTTGACACCCCATGCACGACTTCAGCCGAATTTTCGAAAATTTGGAAGGGGCTGCATGATCGCGTGACTATCCTATAGATGCCCGCTGGGTGGCACCGGACGAAAATACAAGGATTCCCCGGTGACCACCATCAATCTGGCTACGCAGCCGATTTAGTAACGAAAAGTGCTATTTTGACACCCCATGCACGACTTCAGCCCAATTTTCGAAAATTTGGAAGGGGCTGCATGGTCGCGTGACTTTCCTATACATGCCCGCTGGATGGTCCCGCACGAAATTACAATGATTCCCCGATGGCTCTCATTACTCTGGCTACGCAGCCGATTAGTAACGAAAGTGCTATTTTGACACCCCATGCACGACTTCAGCCCAATTTTCGAAAATTTGGAAGGGGCTGCATGGTCGCGTGACTTACCTATAGATGCCCGCTGGGTGGTACCGCACGAAAATACAAGGATTCCCGGGTGGTCACCATCACTCTGGCTACGCAGCCGATTTAGTAACGAAAAGTGCTATTTTGACACCCCATGCACGACTTCAGCCCAATTGTCGAAAATTTGAAAGGGGCTGCATGGTCGCGTGTCTTTCCTATAGATGCCCGCTTGGTGGCACTGCGCGAAAATACAAGGATTCCCGGTGGCCACCATCAATCTGGCTACGCAGCCGATTTATTAACGAAAAGTGCTATTTTGACACCCCATGCACGACTTCAGCCCAATATTCGAAAATTTGGAAGGGGCTGCATGGTTGCGTGACTTTCCTATAGATGCCCGCTGGGTGGCACCGCACGAAAATACAAGGATTCCCGGGTGGTCACCATCACTCTGGATACGCAGCCGATTTAGTAACGAAAAGTGCTATTTTGACACCCCATGCACGACTTCAGCCCAATTTTCGAAAATTTGAAAGGGGCTGCATGGTCGCGTGACTTTCCTATAGATGCCTGCTGGGTGGCACGCACGAAAATACAAGGATTCCCTGGTGGCCCTCATCACTCTGGCTACGCAGCCGATTTAGTAACGAAAGTGCTATTTTGACACCCCATGCACGACTTCAGCCCAATTTTCGAAAATTAGGAAGGGGCTGCATGGTCGCGTGACTTTGCTATAGATGCCCACTGGGTGGCACCGCACGAAAATACAAGGATTCCCCGGTGGCCCCCATCACTCTGGCTACGCAGCCGATTTAGTAAAGAAAAGTGCTATTTTGACACCCCATGCACGACTTCAGTCCAATTTTCGAAAATCTGGAAGTGGCTGCATGGTCGCGTGTCTTTCCTATAGATGCCCGCTTGGTGGCACTGCGCGAAAATACAAGGATTCCCGGTGGCCACCATCAATCTGGCTACGCAGCCGATTTATTAACGAAAAGTGCTATTTTGACACCCCATGCACGACTTCAGCCCAATATTCGATAATTTGGAAGGGGCTGCATGGTTGCGTGACTTTCCTATAGATGCCCGCTGGGTGGCACCGCACGAAAATACAAGGATTCCCGGGTGGTCACCATCACTCTGGCTACGCAGCCGATTTAGTAACGAAAAGTGCTATTTTGACACCACATGCACGACTTCAGCCCAATTTTCGAAAATTTGAAAGGGGCTGCATGGTCGCGTGACTTTCCTATAGATGCCCGCTGGGTGGCACGCACGAAAATACAAGGATTCCCTGGTGGCCCTCATCACTCTGGCTACGCAGCCGATTTAGTAACGAAAGTGCTATTTTGACACCCCATGCACGACTTCAGCCGAATTTTCGAAAATTTGGAAGGGGCTGCATGATCGCGTGACTATCCTATAGATGCCCGCTGGGTGGCACCGGACGAAAATACAAGGATTCCGCGGTGACCACCATCAATCTGGCTACGCAGCCGATTTAGTAACGAAAAGTGCTATTTTGACACCCCATGCACGACTTCAGCCCAATTTTCGAAAATTTGGAAGGGGCTGCATGGTCGCGTGACTTTCCTATACATGCCCGCTGGGTGGTCCCGCTCGAAATTACAATGATTCCCCGATGGCTCTCATTACTCTGGCTACGCAGCCGATTAGTAACGAAAGTGCTATTTTGACACCCCATGCACGACTTCAGTCCAATTTTCGAAAATTTGGAAGGGGCTGCATGGTCGCGTGACTTACCTATAGATGCCCGCTGGGTGGTACCGCACGAAAATACAAGGATTCCCGGGTGGTCACCATCACTCTGGCTACGCAGCCGATTTAGTAACGAAAAGTGCTATTTTGACACCCCATGCACGACTTCAGCCCAATTGTCGAAAATTTGAAAGGGGCTGCATTGTCGCGTGACTTTCCTATAGATGCCCGCTGGGTGGCACGCACGAAAATACAAGGATTCCCTGATGGCCCTCATCACTCTGGCTACGCAGCCGATTTAGTAACGAAAGTGCTATTTTGACACCCCATGCACGACTTCAGCCGAATTTTCGAAAATTTGGAAGTGGCTGCATGGTCGCGTGTCTTTCCTATAGATGCCCGCTGGGTGACACCGCTCGAAAATACAAGGATTCCCGGGTGGCCACCATAACTCTGGCTACGCAGCCGATTTAGTAACGAAAAGTGCTATTTTGACACTCCATGCACGACTTCAGCCCACTTTGCGAAAATTTGGAAGGGGCAACATGGTCGCGTGACTTTCCTATAGATGCCCGCTGGGTGGTCCCGCACGAAAATACAATGATTCCCCGATGGCCCTCATCACTCTGGCTACGCAGCCGATTTAGTAACGAAAGTGCTATTTTGACACCCCATGCACGACTTCAGCCCAATTGTCGAAAATTTGGAAGGGGCTGCATCGTCGCGTGACTTTCCTATAGATACCCACTGGGTGGCACCGCACGAAAATACAAGGATTCTTGGGTGGCCACCATAACTCTGGCTACGCAGCCGATTTAGTAACGAAAAGTGCTATTTTGACACTCCATGCACGACTTCAGCCCACTTTGCGAAAATTTGGAAGGGGCGGCATGGTCGCGTGACTTTCCTATAGATGCCAGCTGGGTGGTCCCGCACGAAAATACAATGATTCCCCGATGGCCCTCATCACTCTGGCTACGCAGCCGATTTAGTAACGAAAAGTGCTATTTTGACACCCCATGCACGACTTCAGCCCAATTTTCGAAAATTCGGAAGGAGCTGCATGGTCGCGTGACTTTCCTATAGATGCCCGCTGGGTGGCAGCGAACGGAAATACAAGGATTCCCCGGTGACCGCCATCACTCTGGCTACGTAGCCGATTTAGTAACGAAAAGTGCAATTTTGACACACCATGCACGACTTCAGCCCAATTTTCGAAAATTTGGAAGGGGCTGCATGGTCGCGTGACTTTCATATAGATGCCCGCTGGGTGGCACCGCACGAAAATTCAAGGATTCCCCGATGGCCCTCATCACTCTGGCTACGCAGCCGATTTAGTAACGAAAGTGCTATTTTGACACCCCATACACGACTTCAGCCCAATTTTCGAAAATTAGGAAGGGGCTGCATGGTCGCGTGACTTTGCTATAGATGCCCGCTGGGTGGTACCGCACGATAGTGCAAGGATTCCCCTATGGCCCTCATCAATCTGGCTACGCAGCCGATTTAGTAACGAAAGTGCTATTTTGACACCCCATGCACGACTTCAGTCCAATTTTCGAAAATCTGGAAGTGGCTGCATGGTCGCGTGTCTTTCCTATAGATGCCCGCTTGGTGGCACTGCGCGTAAATACAAGGATTCCCGGATGGTCACCATCACTCTGGCTACGCAGCCGATTTAGTAACGAAAAGTGCTATTTTGACACCCCATGCACGACTTCAGCCCAATTTTCGAAAATTTGAAAGGGGCTGCATGGTCGCGTGACTTTCCTATAGATGCCCGCTGGGTGGCACGCACGAAAATACAAGGATTCCCTGGTGGCCCTCATCACTCTGGCTACGCAGCCGATTTTAGTAACGAAAGTGCTATTTTGACACCCCCATGCACGACTTCAGCCGAATTTTCGAAAATTTGGAAGAGGCTGCATGGTCGCGTGACTTACCTATAGATGCCCGCTGGGTGACACCGCTTGAAAATACAAGGATTCTTGGGTGGCCACCATCACTCTGGCTACGCAGCCGATTTAGTAACGAAAAGTGCTATTTTGACACCCCATGCACGACTTCAGCCCATTTTTCGAAAATTTGGAAGGGGGCTGCATGGTCGCATGAGTTTACTATAGATGCCCACTGGGTGGCACCGCACGAAAATACAAGGATTCCCGGGTGGCCACCATAACTCTGGCTACTCAGCCGATTTAGTAACGAAAAGTGCTATTTTGACACTCCATGCACGACTTCAGCCCAATTTTCGAAAATTTGGAATAGGCTGCATGGCCGCGTGACTTTCATATAGATGCCCGCTGGGTGGCACCGCACGAAAATTCAAGGATTCCCCGATGGCCCTCATCACTCTGGCTACGCAGCCGATTTAGTAACGAAAATGCTATTTTGACACCCCATGCACGACTTCAGCCCAATTTTCGAAAATTTGGAAGGGGCTGCATGGTCGCGTGACTTTCCTATAGATGCCCGCTGGGTGGTACCGCACGATAGTGCAAGGATTCCCCTATGGCCCTCATCACTCTGGCTACGCAGCCGATTTAGTAACGAAAGTGCTATTTTGACACCCCATGCACGACTTCAGTCCAATTTTCGAAAATCTGGAAGTGGCTGCATGGTCGCGTGTCTTTCCTATAGATGCCCGCTTGGTGGCACTGCGCGTAAATACAAGGATTCCCGGTGGCCACCATCAATCTGGCTACGCAGCCGATTTATTAACGAAAAGTGCTATTTTGACACCCCATGCACGACTTCAGCCCAATATTCGAAAATTTGGAAGGGGCTGCATGGTTGCGTGACTTTCCTATAGATGCCCGCTGGGTGGTACCGCACGAAAATACAAGGATTCCCGGATGGTCACCATCACTCTGGCTACGCAGCCGATTTAGTAACGAAAAGTGCTATTTTGACACCCCATGCACGACTTCAGCCCAATTTTCGAAAATTTGAAAGGGGCTGCATGGTCGCGTGACTTTCCTATAGATGCCCGCTGGGTGGCACGCACGAAAATACAAGGATTCCCTGGTGGCCCTCATCACTCTGGCTACGCAGCCGATTTAGTAACGAAAGTGCTATTTTGACACCCCATGCACGACTTCAGCCGAATTTTCGAAAATTTGGAAGAGGCTACATGGTCGCGTGACTTACCTATAGATGCCCGCTGGGTGACACCGCTTGAAAATACAAGGATTCCCGGGTGGCCGCCATCGCTCTGGCTACGCAGCCGATTTAGAAACGAAAAGTGCTATTTTGACACCCCCATGCACGACTTCAGCCCAATTGTCGAAAATTTGGACGGGGCTGCATGGTCGCGTGACTATTATATAGATGCCCGCTGGGTGGCACCGCACGAAAATACAAGGATTCCCCGGTGACCATCATCACTCTGGCTACGCAGCCGATTTAGTAACGAAAAGTGCTATTTTGACACCCCATGCACGACTTCAGCCCATTTTTCGAAAATTTGGAAGGGGCTGCATGGTCGCATGAGTTTACTATAGATGCCCACTGGGTGGCACCGCACGAAAATACAAGGATTCCCGGGTGGCCACCATAACTCTGGCTACGCAGCCGATTTAGTAATGAAAAGTGCTATTTTGACACTCCATGCACGACTTCAGCCCACTTTGCGAAAATTTGGAAGGGGCGGCATGGTCGCGTGACTTTCCTATAGATGCCCGCTGGGTGGTCCCGCACGAAAATACAATGATTCCCCGATGGACCTCATCACTCTGGCTACGCAGCCGATTTAGTAACGAAAGTGCTATTTTGACACCCCATGCACGACTTCAGCCCAATTTTCGAAAATTTGGAAGGGGCTGCATGGTCGCGTGACTTTCCTATAGATGCCCGCTGGGTGGTACCGCACGATAGTGCAAGGATTCCCCTATGGCCCTCATCACTCTGGCTACGCAGCCGATTTAGTAACGAAAGTGCTATTTTGACACCCCATGCACGACTTCAGTCCAATTTTCGAAAATCTGGAAGTGGCTGCATGGTCGCGTGTCTTTCCTATAGATGCCCGCTTGGTGGCACTGCGCGTAAATACAAGGATTCCCGGTGGCCACCATCAATCTGGCTACGCAGCCGATTTATTAACGAAAAGTGCTATTTTGACACCCCATGCACGACTTCAGCCCAATATTCGAAAATTTGGAAGGGGCTGCATGGTTGCGTGACTTTCCTATAGATGCCCGCTGGGTGGTACCGCACGAAAATACAAGGATTCCCGGATGGTCACCATCACTCTGGCTACGCAGCCGATTTAGTAACGAAAAGTGCTATTTTGACACCCCATGCACGACTTCAGCCCAATTTTCGAAAATTTGAAAGGGGCTGCATGGTCGCGTGACTTTCCTATAGATGCCCGCTGGGTGGCACGCACGAAAATACAAGGATTCCCTGGTGGCCCTCATCACTCTGGCTACGCAGCCGATTTAGTAACGAAAGTGCTATTTTGACACCCCATGCACGACTTCAGCCGAATTTTCGAAAATTTGGAAGAGGCTGCATGGTCGCGTGACTTACATATAGATGCCCGCTGGGTGACACCGCTTGAAAATACACGGATTCCCGGGTGGCCGCCATCGCTCTGGCTACGCAGCCGATTTAGAAACGAAAAGTGCTATTTTGACACCCCATGCACGACTTCAGCCCAATTGTCGAAAATTTGGACGGGGCTGCATGGTCGCGTGACTATTCTATAGATGCCCGCTGGGTGGCACCGCACGAAAATACAAGGATTCCCCGGTGACCCATCATCACTCTGGCTACGCAGCCGATTTAGTAACGAAAAGTGCTATTTTGACACCCCATGCACGACTTCAGCCCATTTTTCGAAAATTTGGAAGGGGCTGCATGGTCGCATGAGTTTACTATAGATGCCCACTGGGTGGCACCGCACGAAAATACAAGGATTCCCGGGTGGCCACCATAACTCTGGCTACGCAGCCGATTTAGTAACGAAAAGTGCTATTTTGACACTCCATGCACGACTTCAGCCCACTTTGCGAAAATTTGGAAGGGGCGGCATGGTCGCGTGACTTTCCTATAGATGCCCGCTGGGTGGTCCCGCACGAAAATACAATGATTCCCCGATGGACCTCATCACTCTGGCTACGCAGCCGATTTAGTAACGAAAGTGCTATTTTGACACCCCATGCACGACTTCAGCCCAATTTTCGAAAATTTGGAAGGGGCTGCATGGTCGCGTGACTTTCCTATAGATGCCCGCTGGGTGGTACCGCACGATAGTGCAAGGATTCCCCTATGGCGCTCATCACTCTGGCTACGCAGCCGATTTAGTAACGAAAGTGCTATTTTGACACCCCATGCACGACTTCAGTCCAATTTTCGAAAATCTGGAAGTGGCTGCATGGTCGCGTGTCTTTCCTATAGATGCCCGCTGGGTGGTACCGCACGAAAATACAAGGATTCCCGGATGGTCACCATCACTCTGGCTACGCAGCCGATTTAGTAACGAAAAGTGCTATTTTGACACCCCATGCACGACTTCAGCCCAATATTCGAAAATTTGGAAGGGGCTGCATGGTTGCGTGACTTTCCTATAGATGCCCGCTGGGTGGTACCGCACGAAAATACAAGGATTCCCTGGTGGCCCTCATCACTCTGGCTACGCAGCCGATTTAGTAACGAAAAGTGCTATTTTGACACCCCATGCACGACTTCAGCCCAATTTTCGAAAATTTGAAAGGGGCTGCATGGTCGCGTGACTTTCCTATAGATGCCCGCTGGGTGGTACCGCACGAAAATACAAGGATTCCCGGATGGTCACCATCACTCTGGCTACGCAGCCGATTTAGTAACGAAAAGTGCTATTTTGACACCCCATGCACGACTTCAGCCCAATTTTCGAAAATTTGAAAGGGGCTGCATGGTCGCGTGACTTTCCTATAGATGCCCGCTGGGTGGCACGCACGAAAATACAAGGATTCCCTGGTGGCCCTCATCACTCTGGCTACGCAGCCGATTTAGTAACGAAAGTGCTATTTTGACACCCCATGCACGACTTCAGCCGAATTTTCGAAAATTTGGAAGAGGCTGCATGGTCGCGTGACTTACCTATAGATGCCCGCTGGGTGGCACCGCACGAAAATACAAGGATTCCCTGGTGGCCCTCATCACTCTGGCTACGCAGCCGATTTAGTAACGAAAGTGCTATTTTGACACCCCATGCACGACTTCAGCCCAATTGTCGAAAATTTGGACGGGGCTGCATGGTCGCGTGACTTTCCTATAGATGCCCGCTGGGTGGCAGCGAACGGAAATACAAGGATTCCCCGGTGACCACCATCACTCTGGCTACGTAGCCGATTTAGTAACGAAAAGTGCAATTTTGACACACCATGCACGACTTCAGCCCAATTTTCGAAAATTTGGAAGGGGCTGCATGGTCGGGTGACATTCATATAGATGCCCGCTGGGTGGCACCGCACGAAAATTCAAGGATTCCCCGATGGCCCTCATCACTCTGGCTACGCAGCCGATATAGTAACGAAAATTCTATTTTGACACTCCATGCACGACTTCAGCCCAATTTTCGAAAATTTGGAAGGGGCTGCATGGTCGCGTGACTTTCCTATAGATGCCCGCTGGGTGGTACCGCACGATAGTGCAAGGATTCCCCTATGGCCCTCATCACTCTGGCTACGCAGCCGATTTAGTAACGAAAGTGCTATTTTGACACCCCATGCACGACTTCAGCCCAATTTTCGAAAATTTGGAAGGGGCTGCATGGTCGCGTGACTTTCCTATAGATGCCCGCTGGGTGGCACGCACGAAAATACAAGGATTCCCTGGTGGCCCTCATCACTCTGGCTACGCAGCCGATTTAGTAACGAAAGTGCTATTTTGACACCCCATGCACGACTTCAGCCGAATTTTAGAAAATTTGGAAGAGGCTGCATGGTCGCGTGACTTACCTATAGATGCCCGCTGGGAGGCACGCACGAAAATACAAGGATTCCCTGGTGGCCCTCATCACTCTGGCTACGCAGCCGATTTAGTAACGAAAGTGCTATTTTGACACCCCATGCACGACTTCAGCCGAATTTTCGAAAATTTGGAAGAGGCTGCATGGTCGCGTGACTTACCTATAGATGCCCGCTGGGTGGCACCGCACGAAAATACAAGGATTCCCTGGTGGCCCTCATCACTCTGGCTACGCAGCCGATTTAGTAACGAAAGTGCTATTTTGACACCCCATGCACGACTTCAGCCCAATTGTCGAAAATTTGGACGGGGCTGCATGGTCGCGTGACTATTCTATAGATGCCCGCTGGGTGGCACCGCACGAAAATACAAGGATTCCCCGGTGACCGCCATCACTCTGGCTACGCAACCGATTTAGTAACGAAAAGTGTTATTTTGACACCCCATGCACGACTTCAGCCCAATTTTCGAAAATTTGGAAGGGGCTGCATGGTCGCGTGACTTTCCTATAGATGCCCGCTGGGTGGCAGCGAACGGAAATACAAGGATTCCCCGGTGACCACCATCACTCTGGCTACGTAGCCGATTTAGCAACGAAAAGTGCAATTTTGACACACCATGCACGACTTCAGCCCAATTTTCGAAAATTTGGAAGGGGCTGCATGGTCGGGTGACATTCATATAGATGCCCGCTGGGTGGCACCGAACGAAAATTCAAGGATTTCCCGATGGCCCTCATCACTCTGGCTACGCAGCCGATATAGTAACGAAAATGCTATTTTGACACTCCATGCACGACTTCAGCCCAATTTTCGAAAATTTGGAAGGGGCTGCATGGTCGCGTGACTTTCCTATAGATGCCCGCTGGGTGGTACCGCACGATAGTGCAAGGATTCCCCTATGGCCCTCATCACTCTGGCTACGCAGCCGATTTAGTAACGAAAGTGCTATTTTGACACCCCATGCACGACTTCAGTCCAATTTTAGAAAATTTGGAAGAGGCTGCATGGTCGCGTGACTTACCTATAGATGCCCGCTGGGTGGCACGCACGAAAATAGAAGGATTCCCTGGTGGCCCTCATCACTCTGGCTACGCAGCCGATTTAGTAACGAAATTGCTATTTTGACACCCCATGCACGACTTCAGCCGAATTTTCGAAAATTTGGAAGAGGCTGCATGGTCGCGTGACTTACCTATAGATGCCCGCTGGGTGGCACCGCACGAAAATACAAGGATTCCCTGGTGGCCCTCATCACCCTGGCTACGCAGCCGATTTAGTAACGAAAGTGCTATTTTGACACCCCATGCACGACTTCAGCCCAATTGTCGAAAATTTGGACGGGGCTGCATGGTCGCGTGACTATTCTATAGATGCCCGCTGGGTGGCACCGCACGAAAATACAAGGATTCCCCGGTGACCACCATCACTCTGGCTACGCAACCGATTTAGTAACGAAAAGTGCTATTTTGACACCCCATGCACGACTTCAGCCCAATTTTCGAAAATTTGGAAGGGGCTGCATGGTCGCGTGACTTTCCTATAGATGCCCGCTGGGTGGCAGCGAACGGAAATACAAGGATTCCCCGGTGACCACCATCACTCTGGCTACGTAGCCGATTTAGTAACGAAAAGTGCAATTTTGACACACCATGCACGACTTCAGCCCAATTTTCGAAAATTTGGAAGGGGCTGCATGGTCGGGTGAGATTCATATAGATGCCCGCTGGGTGGCACCGCACGAAAATTCAAGAATTCCCCGATTGCCCTCATCACTCTGGCTACGCAGCCGATTTAGTAACGAAAATGCTATTTTGACACCCCATGCACGACTTCAGCCCAATTTTCGAAAATTTGGAAGGGGCTGCATGGTCGCGTGACTTTCCTATATATGCCCGCTGGGTGGTACCGCACGATAGTGCAAGGATTCCCCTATGGCCCTCATCACTCTGGCTACGCAGCCGATTTAGTAACGAAAGTGCTATTTTGACACCCCATGCACGACTTCAGTCCAATTTTCGAAAATCTGGAAGTGGCTGCATGGTCGCGTGTCTTTCCTATAGATGCCCGCTTGGTGGCACTGCGCGAAAATACAAGGATTCCCGGTGGCCACCATCAATCTGGCTACGCAGCCGATTTATTAACGAAAAGTGCTATTTTGACACCCCATGCACGACTTCAGCCCAATTTTCGAAAATTTGAAAGGGGCTGCATGGTCGCGTGACTTTCCTATAGATGCCCGCTGGGTGGCACGCACGAAAATACAAGGATTCCCTGGTGGCCCTCATCACTCTGGCTACGCAGCCGATTTAGTAACGAAAGTGCTATTTTGACACCCCATGCACGACTTCAGCCGAATTTTAGAAAATTTCGAAGAGGCTGCATGGTCGCGTGACTTACCTATAGATGCCCGCTGGGTGGCACGCACGAAAATACAAGGATTCCCTGGTGGCCCTCATCACTCTGGCTACGCAGCCGATTTAGTAACGAAAGTGCTATTTTGACACCCCATGCACGACTTCAGTCGAATTTTCGAAAATTTGGAAGAGGCTGCATGGTCGCGTGACTTACCTATAGATGCCCGCTGGGTGGCACCGCACGAAAATACAAGGATTCCCTGGTGGCCCTCATCACTCTGGCTACGCAGCCGATTTAGTAACGAAAGTGCTATTTTGACACCCCATGCACGACTTCATCCCAATTGTCGAAAATTTGGACGGGGCTGCATGGTCGCGTGACTATTCTATAGATGCCCGCTGGGTGGCACCGCACGAAAATACAAGGATTCCCCGGTGACCATCATCACTCTGGCTACGCAGCCGATTTAGTAACGAAAAGTGCTATTTTGACACCCCATGCACGACTTCAGCCCATTTTTCGAAAATTTGGAAGGGGCTGCATGGTCGCATGAGTTTACTATATAGATGCCCACTGGGTGGCACCGCACGAAAATACAAGGATTCCCGGGTGGCCACCATAACTCTGGCTACGCAGCCGATTTAGTAACGAAAAGTGCTATTTTGACACTCCATGCACGACTTCAGCCCACTTTGCGAAAATTTGGAAGGGGCGGCATGGTCGCGTGACTTTCCTATAGATGCCCGCTGGGTGGTCCCGCACGAAAATACAATGATTCCCCGATGGACCTCATCACTCTGGCTACGCAGCCGATTTAGTAACGAAAGTGCTATTTTGACACCCCATGCACGACTTCAGCCCAATTTTCGAAAATTTGGAAGGGGCTGCATGGTCGCGTGACTTTCCTATAGATGCCCGCTGGGTGGCACCGCACGAAAATACAAGGATTCCCCGGTGACCACCATCATTCTGGCTACGCAACCGATTTAGTAAAGAAAAGTGCTATTTTGACACCCCATGCACGACTTCAGCCCAATTTTCGAAAATTTAGAAGGGGCTGCATGGTCGCGTGACTTTCCTATAGATGCCCGCTGGGTGGCAGCGAACGGAAATACAAGGATTCCCCGGTGACCACCATCACTCTGGCTACGTAGCCGATTTAGTAACGAAAAGTGCAATTTTGACACACCATGCACGACTTCAGCCCAATTTTCGAAAATTTGGAAGGGGCTGCATGGTCGCGTGACATTCATATAGATGCCCGCTGGGTGGCACCGCACGAAAATTCAAGGATTCCCCGATGGCCCTCATCACTCTGGCTACGCATCCGATTTAGTAACGAAAGTGCTATTTTGACACCCATGCACGACTTCAGCCCAATTTTCGAAAATTTGGAAGGGGCTGCATGGTCGCGTGACTTTCCTATAGATGCCCGCTGGGTGGCAGCGAACGGAAATACAAGGATTCCCCGGTGACCACCATCACTCTGGCTACGTAGCCGATTTAGTAACGAAAAGTGCAATTTTGACACACCATGCACGACTTCAGCCCAATTTTCGAAAATTTGGAAGGGGCTGCATGGTCGGGTGACATTCATATATATGACCGCTGGGTGGCACCGCACGAAAATTCAAGAATTCCCCGATGGCCCTCATCACTCTGGCTACGCAGCCGATTTAGTAACGAAAATGCTATTTTGACACCCCATGCACGACTTCAGCCCAATTTTCGAAAATTTGGGAGGGGCTGCATGGTCGCGTGACTTTCCTATATATGCCCGCTGGGTGGTACCGCACGATAGTGCAAGGATTCCCCTATGGCCCTCATCACTCTGGCTACGCAGCCGATTTAGTAACGAAAGTGCTATTTTGACACCCCATGCACGACTTCAGTCCAATTTTCGAAAATCTGGAAGTGGCTGCATGGTCGCGTGTCTTTCCTATAGATGCCCGCTTGGTGGCACTGCGCGTAAATACAAGGATTCCCGGTGGCCACCATCAATCTGGCTACGCAGCCGATTTATTAACGAAAAGTGCTATTTTGACACCCCATGCACGACTTCAGCCCAATTTTCGAAAATTTGAAAGGGGCTGCATGGTCGCGTGACTTTCCTATAGATGCCCGCTGGGTGGCACGCACGAAAATACAAGGATTCCCTGGTGGCCCTCATCACTCTGGCTACGCAGCCGATTTAGTAACGAAAGTGCTATTTTGACACCCCATGCACGACTTCAGCCGAATTTTAGAAAATTTGGAAGAGGCTGCATGGTCGCGTGACTTACCTATAGATGCCCGCTGGGTGGCACGCACGAAAATACAAGGATTCCCTGGTGGCCCTCATCACTCTGGCTACGCAGCCGATTTAGTAACGAAAGTGCTATTTTGACACCCCATGCACGACTTCAGCCGAATTTTCGAAAATTTGGAAGAGGCTGCATGGTCGCGTGACTTACCTATAGATGCCCGCTGGGTGGCACCGCACGAAAATACAAGGATTCCCTGGTGGCCCTCATCACTCTGGCTACGCAGCCGATTTAGTAACGAAAGTGCTATTTTGACACCCCATGCACGACTTCATCCCAATTGTCGAAAATTTGGACGGGGCTGCATGGTCGCGTGACTATTCTATAGATGCCCGCTGGGTGGCACCGCACGAAAATACAAGGATTCCCCGGTGACCATCATCACTGGCTACGCAGCCGATTTAGTAACGAAAAGTGCTATTTTGACACCCCATGCACGACTTCAGCCCATTTTTCGAAAATTTGGAAGGGGCTGCATGTTCGCATGAGTTTACTATAGATGCCCACTGGGTGGCACCGCACGAAAATACAAGGATTCCCGGGTGGCCACCATAACTCTGGCTACGCAGCCGATTTAGTAACGAAAAGTGCTATTTTGACACTCCATGCACGACTTCAGCCCACTTTGCGAAAATTTGGAAGGGGCGGCATGGTCGCGTGACTTTCCTATAGATGCCCGCTGGGTGGTCCCGCACGAAAATACAATGATTCCCCGATGGACCTCATCACTCTGGCTACGCAGCCGATTTAGTAACGAAAGTGCTATTTTGACACCCCATGCACGACTTCAGCCCAATTTTCGAAAATTTGGAAGGGGCTGCATGGTCGCGTGACTTTCCTATAGATGCCCGCTGGGTGGCACCGCACGAAAATACAAGGATTCCCCGGTGACCACCATCACTCTGGCTACGCAACCGATTTAGTAACGAAAAGTGCTATTTTGACACCCCATGCACGACTTCAGCCCAATTTTCGAAAATTTGGAAGGGGCTGCATGGTCGCGTGACTTTCCTATAGATGCCCGCTGGGTGGCAGCGAACGGAAATACAAGGATTCCCCGGTGACCACCATCACTCTGGCTACGTAGCCGATTTAGTAACGAAAAGTGCAATTTTGACACACCATGCACGACTTCAGCCCAATTTTCGAAAATTTGGAAGGGGCTGCATGGTCGCGTGACATTCATATAGATGCCCGCTGGGTGGCACCGCACGAAAATTCAAGGATTCCCCGATGGCCCTCATCACTCTGGCTACGCATCCGATTTAGTAACGAAAATGCTATTTTGACACCCCATGCACGACTTCAGCCCAATTTTCGAAAATTTGGAAGGGGCTGCATGGTCGCGTGACTTTACTATAGATGCCCGCTGGGTGGTACCGCACGATAGTGCAAGGATTCCCCTATGGCCCTCATCACTCTGGCTACGCAGCCGATTTAGTAACGAAAGTGCTATTTTGAGACCCCATGCACGACTTCAGTCCAATTTTCGAAAATCTGGAAGTGGCTGCATGGTCGCGTGTCTTTCCTATAGATGCCCGCTTGGTGGCACTGCGCGAAAATACAAGGATTCCCGGTGGCCGATTTATTAACGAAAAGTGCTATTTTGACACCCCATGCACGACTTCAGCCGAATTTTAGAAAATTTGGAAGAGGCTGCATGGTCGCGTGACTTACCTATAGATGCCCGCTGGGTGGCACGCACGAAAATACAAGGATTCCCGGGTGGCCGCCATCGCTCTGGCTACGCAGCCGATTTAGAAACGAAAAGTGCTATTTTGACACCCCATGCACGACTTCAGCCCAATTGTCGAAAATTTGGAAGGGGCTGCATCGTCGCGTGACTTTTCTATAGATGCCCGCAGGGTGGCACCGCACGAAAATACAAGGATTCCCCGGTGACCACCATCACTCTGGCTACGCAACCGATTTAGTAAAGAAAAGTGCTATTTTGACACCCCATGCACGACTTCAGCCCAATTTTCGAAAATTTGGAAGGGGCTGCATGGTCGCGTGACTTTCCTATAGATGCCCGCTGGGTGGCAGCGAACGGAAATACAAGGATTCCCCGGTGACCACCATCACTCTGGCTACGTAGCCGATTTAGTAACGAAAAGTGCAATTTTGACACACCATGCACGACTTCAGCCCAATTTTCGAAAATTTGGAAGGGGCTGCATGGTCGCGTGACATTCATATAGATGCCCGCTGGGTGGCACCGCACGAAAATTCAAGGATTCCCCGATGGCCCTCATCACTCTGGCTACGCAGCCGATTTAGTAAAGAAAATGCTATTTTGACACCCCATGCACGACTTCAGCCCAATTTTCGAAAATTTGGAAGGGGCTGCATGGTCGCGTGACTTTCCTATAGATGCCCGCTTGGTGGCACTGCGCGAAAATACAAGGATTCCCGGTGGCCACCATCAATCTGGCTACGCAGCCGATTTATTAACGAAAAGTGCTATTTTGACACCCCATGCACGACTTCAGCCCAATTTTCGAAAATTTGAAAGGGGCTGCATGGTCGCGTGACTTTCCTATAGATGCCCGCTGGGTGGCACGCACGAAAATACAAGGATTCCCTGGTGGCCCTCATCACTCTGGTTACGCAGCCGATTTAGTAACGAAAGTGCTATTTTGACACCCCATGCACGACTTCAGCCGAATTTTAGAAAATTTGGAAGAGGCTGCATGGTCGCGTGACTTACCTATAGATGCCCGCTGGGTGACACCGCTTGAAAATACAAGGATTCCCGGGTGGCCGCCATCGCTCTGGCTACGCAGCCGATTTAGAAACGAAAAGTCCTATTTTGACACCCCATGCACGACTTCAGCCCAATTGTCGAAAATTTGGAAGGGGCTGCATCGTCGCGTGACTTTCCTATAGATACCCGCTGGGTGGCACCGCACGAAAATACAAGGATTCTTGGGTGGCCACCATCACTCTGGCTACGCAGCCGATTTAGTAACGAAAAGTGCTATTTTGACACCCCATGCACGACTTCAGCCCAATTTTCGAAAATTTGGACGGGGCTGCATGGTCGCGTGACTATTCTATAGATGCCCGCTGGGTGACACCGCACGAAAATACAAGGATTCCCCGGTGACCATCATCACTCTGGCTACGCAGCCGATTTAGTAACGAAAAGTGCTATTTTGACACCCCATGCACGACTTCAGCCCATTTTTCGAAAATTTGGAAGCGGCTGCATGGTCGCATGAGTTTACTATAGATGCCCACTGGGTGGCACCGCACGAAAATACAAGGATTCCCGGGTGGCCACCATAACTCTGGCTACGCAGCCGATTTAGTAACGAAAAGTGCTATTTTGACACTCCATGCCCGACTTAAGCCCACTTTGCGAAAATTTGGTAGGGGCGGCATGGTCGCGTGACTTTCCTATAGATGCCCGCTGGGTGGTCCCGCACGAAAATACAATGATTCCCCGATGGCCCTCATCACTCTGGCTACGCAGCCGATTTAGTAACGAAAGTGCTATTTTGACACCCCATGCACGACTTCAGCCCAATTTTCGAAAATTTGGAAGGGGCTGCATGGTCGCGTGACTTTCCTATAGATGCCCGCTAGGTGGCACCGCACGAAAATACAAGGATTCCCCGGTGACCACCATCACTCTGGCTACGCAACCGATTTAGTAACGAAACGTGCTATTTTGACACCCCATGCACGACTTCAGCCCAATTTTCGAAAATTTGGAAGGGGCTGCATGGTCGCGTGACTTTCCTATAGATGCCCGCTGGGTGGCAGCGAACGGGAATACAAGGATTCCCCGGTGACCACCATCACTCTGGCTACGTAGCCGATTTAGTAACGAAAAGTGCAAATTTTAAAACACCATGCACGACTTCAGCCCAATTTTCGAAAATTTAGAAGGGGCTGCATGGTCGCGTGACTTTCATATAGATGCCCGCTGGGTGGCACCGCACGAAAATTCAAGGATTCCCCGATGGCCCTCATCACTCTGGCTACGCAGCCGATTTAGTAACGAAAATGCTATTTTGACACCCCATGCACGACTTCAGCCCAATTTTCGAAAATTTGGAAGGGGCTGCATGGTCGCGTGACTTTCCTATAGATGCCCGCTGGGTGGTACCGCACGATAGTGCAAGGATTCCACTATGGCCCTCATCACTCTGGCTACGCAGCCGATTTAGTAACGAAAGTGCTATTTTGACACCCCATGCACGACTTCAGTCCAATTTTCGAAAATCTGGAAGTGGCTGCATGGTCGCGTGTCTTTCCTATAGATGCCCGCTTGGTGGCACTGCGCGAAAATACAAGGATTCCCGGTGGCCACCATCAATCTGGCTACGCAGCCGATTTATTAACGAAAAGTGCTATTTTGACACCCCATGCACGACTTCAGCCCAATATTCGAAAATTTGGAAGGGGCTGCATGGTTGCGTGACTTTCCTATAGATGCCCGCTGGGTGGTACCGCACGAAAATACAAGGATTCCAGGGTGGTCACCATCACTCTGGCTACGCAGCCGATTCAGTAACGAAAAGTGCTATTTTGACACCCCATGCACGACTTCAGCCCAATTTTCGAAAATTTGAAAGGGGCTGCATGGTCGCGTGACTTTCCTATAGATGCCCGCTGGGTGGCACCCACGAAAATACAAGGATTCCCTGGTGGCCCTCATCACTCTGGCTACGCAGCCGATTTAGTAACGAAAGTGCTATTTTGACAACCCATGCACGACTTCAGCCGAATTTTCGAAAATTTGGAAGAGGCTGCATGGTCGCGTGACTTACCTATAGATGCCCGCTGGGTGACACCGCTTGAAAATACAAGGATTCCCGGGTGGCCGCCATCGCTCTGGCTACGCAGCCGATTTAGAAACGAAAAGTGCTATTTTGACACCCCATGCACGACTTCAGCCCAATTGTCGAAAATTTGGAAGGGGCTGCATCGTCGCGTGACTTTCCTACAGATACCCGCTGGGTGGCACCGCACGAAAATACAAGGATTATTGGGTGGCCACCATCACTCTGGCTACGCAGCCGATTTAGTAACGAAAAGTGCTATTTTGACACCCCATGCACGACTTCAGCCCATTTTTCGAAAATTTGGAAGGGGCTGCATGGTCGCATGAGTTTACTATAGATGCCCGCTGGGTGGCACCGCACGAAAATACAAGGATTCCCGGGTGGCCACCATAACTCTGGCTACGCAGCCGATTTAGTAACGAAAAGTGCTATTTTGACACTCCATGCACGACTTCAGCCCAATTTTCGAAAATTTGGAAGGGGCTGCATGGTCGCGTGACTTTCATATAGATGCCCGCTGGGTGGCACCGCACGAAAATTCAAGGATTCCCCGATGACCACCATCACTCTGGCTACGCAACCGATTTAGTTAAGAAAAGTGCTATTTTGACACCCCATGCACGACTTCAGCCCAATTTTCGAAAATTTGGAAGGGGCTGCATGGTCGCGTGACTTTCCTATAGATGCCCGCTGGGTGGCAGCGAACGAAAATACAAGGATTCCCCGGTGACCACCATCACTCTGGCTACGTAGCCGATTTAGTAACGAAAAGTGCAATTTTGACACACCATGCACGACTTCAGCCCAATTTTCGAAAATTTGGAAGGGGCTGCATGGTCGCGTGACTTTCATATAGATGCCCGCTGGGTGGCACCGCACGAAAATTCAAGGATTCCCCGATGGCCCTCATCACTCTGGCTACGCAGCCGATTTAGTAACGAAAATGCTATTTTGACACCCCATGCACGACTTCAGCCCAATTTTCGAAAATTTGGACGGGGCTGCATGGTCGCGTGACTATTCTATAGATGCCCGCTGGGTGGCACCGCACGAAAATACAAGGATTCCCCGGTGACCATCATCACTCTGGCTACGCAGCCGATTTAGTAACGAAAAGTGCTATTTTGACACCCCATGCACGACTTCAGCCCAATTTTCGAAAATTTGGAAGGGGCTGCATGGTCGCGTGACTTTCCTATAGATGCCCGCTGGGTGGCAGCGAACGAAAATACAAGGATTCCCCGGTGACCACCATCACTCTGGCTACGTAGCCGATTTAGTAACGAAAAGTGCAATTTTGACACACCATGCACGACTTCAGCCCACTTTGCGAAAATTTGGAAGGGGCGGCATGGTCGCGTGACTTTCATATAGATGCCCGCTGGGTGGTCCCGCACGAAAATACAATGATTCCCCGATGGCCCTCATCACTCTGGCTACGCAGCCGATTTAGTAACGAAAGTGCTATTTTGACACCCCATGCACGACTTCAGCCCAATTTTCGAAAATTTGGAAGGGGCTGCATGGTCGCGTGACTTTCCTATAGATGCCCGCTGGGTGGCACCGCACGAAAATACAAGGATTCCCCGGTGACCACCATCACTCTGGCTACGCAACCGATTTAGTAAAGAAAAGTGCTATTTTGACACCCCATGCACGACTTCAGCCCAATTTTCGAAAATTTGGAAGGGGCTGCATGGTCGCGTGACTTTCCTATAGATGCCCGCTGGGTGGCAGCGAACGAAAATACAAGGATTCCCCGGTGACCACCATCACTCTGGCTACGTAGCCGATTTAGTAACGAAAAGTGCAATTTTGACACACCATGCACGACTTCAGCCCAATTTTCGAAAATTTGGAAGGGGCTGCATGGTCGCGTGACTTTCATGTAGATGCCCGCTGGGTGGCACCGCACGAAAATTCAAGGATTCCCCGATGGCCCTCATCACTCTGGCTACGCAGCCGATTTAGTAACGAAAATGCTATTTTGACACACCATGCACGACTTCAGCCCAATTTTCGAAAATTTGGAAGGGGCTGCATGGTCGCGTGACTTTCCTATAGATGCCCGCTGGGTGGCACCGCACGAAAATACAAGGATTCCCGGGTGGCCACCATAACTCTGGCTACGCAGCCGATTTAGTAACGAAAAGTGCTATTTTGACTTACCATGCACGACTTCAGCCCACTTTTCGAAAATTTGGAAGGGGCTGCATGGTCGCGTGACTTTCCTATAGATGCCCGCTGGGTGGTCCCGCACGAAAATACAATGATTCCCCGATGGCCCTCATCACTCTGGCTACGCAGCCGATTTAGTAACGAAAATGCTATTTTGACACCCCATGCACGACTTCAGCCCAATTTTCGAAAATTTGGAAGGGGCTGCATGGTCGCGTGACTTTCCTATAGATGCCCGCTGGGTGGTACCGCACGATAGTGCAAGGATTCCCCTATGGCCGTCATCACTCTGGCTACGCAGCCGATTTAGTAACGAAAGTGCTATTTTGACACCCCATGCACGACTTCAGCCCAATTTTCGAAAATTAGGAAGGGGCTGCATGGTCGCGTGACTTTGCTATAGATGCCCGCTGGGTGGCACCGCACGAAAATACAAGGATTCCCCGGTGGCCCCATCACTCTGGCTACGCAGCCGATTTAGTAAAGAAAAGTGCTATTTTGACACCCCATGCACGACTTCAGTCCAATTTTCGAAAATTTGGAAGCGGCTGCATGGTCGCGTGACTTTCCTATAGATGCCCGCTTGGTGGCACCGGACGAAAATACAAGGATTCCCCGGTGGCCCCCATCACTCTGGCTACGCAGCCGATTTATTAACGAAAAGTGCTATTTTGACACCCCATGCACGACTTCAGCCCAATATTCGAAAATTTGGAAGGGGCTGCATGGTCGCGTGACTTTCCTATAGATGCCCGCTGGGTGGCACCGCACTAAAATATAAGGATTCCCCGGTGGCCCCCATCACTCTTGCTACGCAGCCGATTTAGTAACGAAAAGTGCAATTTTAGGAGAATAGGGAACTGGGAACGGAATTCATGGAGCTACCGGCGTGAATGTTGTAAAAATTTATAACAAATTGTTAGACCAATGCCTTCTCTTATATATTCGAGGCGACAGAGTCTTTAATGTTGCGCGAGCGCAGCTCCCGCCATGGAAGGGATAACTTGTTTGATGGAAATGAGAAGCAGGTAACCCTCCAGCAATAAGACACCATTAGACAAGAACAGAGTGGTGTGCTTTATGAGGAACAGATAAGATGATAAGTAGAGAACTCATGAAAAGAATCGGATATTGAAACGTGGACTAATTATGGAGTGCCCCCCCCCATCTTAATTTTCATCTCCCCTGCAGGGGGGGGGGGTCTGGAAAAAAATTGCACATATAGGGCCCAAAAAGTTTTTTTCCGTCCTCGAGGGACCCACCACCCCATTTTTGCAAAAAAAATATTGTTTTCCTCCAAAATTTTGGGGACCCACCCCCCGTTTCTCATGTTTTTATAAAAATTTCAGAGGTTTTTTTTCAGCCGTTCTTCAATAACTGTGTTAATTGCCTTACTAATTGGTAAACACAGATCAGAAAAACGAAAAATATACTGTATTTCCATGTGTTTCCTGCATGGTATTTTCAGTATCTAACAATATTAATTAAGCATTGCAGGTACACTATATGTCACAAATTGCCCTAAGACCCCATTATAGCCTTAATATATCGAGTGTGTTGTGTCTGACAGAGAACACTGGCCAATGTAAATAGTGGTAAACAGGTCAGGGGTTCCACAATTATATATGCATGATCAAAGAACTCTTTAGTCTTATCCAACGGGATGGGGTGGGAGGGGAATTGTTTTTTGGTTATGTATACACAGATATATGGTTATTATACTGCCCGATATTAGTCGGCGGATATATAGTTGACGTCTCGAGCCGTCTGTCCGTACAAAATTTTTGAATTTTAACTCAAGAGTCAGTTGTCATATTTGATGGGGGACGAATATGCATAATATCGCGGGTTGTGACCACCAATGCCTACCAGAGTTGTGGGCGCTGTTCGACTTTATGAAATTCAGTCCATACAAAGTTTTTGCAATATAAGTTAAGTGTCGGTTGTCATTTCTCAATGCATCTGAATGCATCACATTATTTCAGTTCATCTATTTGTAAGTGATAACAGTATACAATTAGTATTTTAGTTTCGTCTTGTTGAGCAGTAAAGCTCCCAGATGAAGTTCGGAAATTCAATGAGCATGGCGTCACCTTCATTTGGGATTGTCTGAGCAGTAAACAGTAATGCCATTCATCATAACCAATTCAGTTTTATTTGGATAATTGTTGCAAATTAACATTACTTGCAATCATTCAAGATGAGAAATAACCAGAAGGAATGAATTTGATTACATGCCAGAACAAGACAGTATTTCAGACATTAGAAATTTAAGAGATAGCCTTTTCAATTTCATGTTATGCAACAATCAGGTTAATGATATCTACTAGTAGTCATCATTGAGTATTCACCATGTAGTATCCAATTAGTGATAGAGCTTTTTTGTTTCATTACTTTTATTCAGATAATATATTAATTTTGTTACTAAATATTTCTTCCGTCGATCATAAGTTTCCTGAACGTTAATATGGTGGTCCACTGTGAAGTGGTCCGGGATACTGTGAAATCGTGTTGCTAAATCTGAGGCTAAAGAGTCACTTTAGCTGCCTATATAGCCCTATACCAACAAGCATGGTACTAACATGCTTACAAACAACATTACATGGTCAGTACTTGTAAATTGTTTGAAAAAATTTACAAGCACCATTTTTTCCGCCTCTGGACCACCCACCCACCCCGGCCCTATATACGGATTTTTTTTGCAGACCCCCCCTGTCCCCTGCCGGAATTTGCAGTCGACTCATGTGGTTAGAAAGAACTAAATTAGTAGAATTACTTCTCTTTCGTTTTGACAGGGTATCTCGAATACGAGTTAAAATGCTGGCGCGCGATTGGCATATGTCATATACATTTACAAATTCAAGAAATATAATACCCATAGCATGTAAAAAGTGGGCGTTTCCTTGTCTGAAACGTGTTCGTGTCCAAACAATGGCGGGATATTGTGGCTGTGTATTTGGATTTCGTCAGACTGTCAAATTTTGTGCAAAAAAAGTGGGGTGGTGTAGAAAACGTATGTTGATTTTTGAAAAAGGTATGGGTCGAAAGTTACTCCTCTGTGCGAACGGGTTGGTCTTCACGAACGCATGCATTGTACACTTCGGAACTCGTGTGAATTTAGCGTGGGTGTGGTCAAAAGTTAACACTGTGGCCTATGGCAAACATTTAGTTCCTTCTATATAACCATGTCAATTAAAATGAAATGGTATTATGAGAGGAATTGATGGGTGTGTAACTGTGTATAATAATACTTACCAACAAGTTTTCCTTCACAGACTTCGATCGGTACATTATGGTCATCGTTCTTCATCAGTTCATCCCCCACCAACTGACGTAGACCATCCATGACAACACAACGTCCTCAATCTTTCCTGATAATTAGTTATCCTAGAAACTCGAATTAAATCAAGACAAAAGCTGCAACGACGCTGTCAACCTATTTTCTGTCAAATTTATGAGCGAAACTATCAGAAGTATTTTTAGAATTTATTACATCGGCGCTTCCATAGTGGCGAACCATGAGTGTTCCATAGGCAGATTACCGGGTGAAATTTTAACGAGTGTTTATATTGAAACCGTTATAACATGTTGAACAACGAACCCGCTACATGCTGCTCCGTGCGCGCTGCATGTAATTAATTTAGCTAAGAGCTTGGTGTTAGGTTCGTGAAGTTGGATCGAAGTTCGAAATTCGGTGAAGATTCGCGTTGAAGTTAGATTGAAGTTCGAACCAAAGTTCGAAAGCCAAATTTCAAATTGTTTTGAGTTTAGTTGTTCGTTGTGGCCAAAATTTTGGGTCAAACGTGATCATTGTTTTTACTTTTCTGAGACGCGTAAACAATTTCGCGTTCAACATTTAAGGGACGGGTGATGCTGACTGCTTATTGTTGGAGCGAACTGAAACTTGGTATTTCTGATATTTTCCATAACAGAACGCAGTATACTAACCCTCAGCGTCGAGAAATCACTCGATCGATAGCTTTGAATTTATATCTGAATTTCAATCTAGGCGAATTTCGAACGGGATTGAAATTCGAAATTCAGTTTGAAATTCAAACTCTAATTGTATTGCCTCAAGCTCTTTGTTGTGGCACAATTCGTGCTACCTATCTCGAATTTTGGGTTAAAGTGATGTTTTTGGGACTTTTTCTGACACATCGCTGGACGATATTTTGTTATTGAAGGGAAGGGAAGTCGAGCTTTGTGAATATGCTGACCCACAAATCTGTTTCGAGTTTAAAGGACCAGCAGATTTGCTGTGGCCCAAATCGTGCCCCCCTTCTCGAATTTTGGGTCACAGGTAACAAAACAAATATATACGTGTGTTGAATAAGTATACATACATCTCTAAATCAACTAGGACTATCGAATATATGAATTTACCAGTCAGTACCGATCACATATACGTTCAACCGATTAGTCAAAACAAAACCAAGAAAGCTTACCTCCAGGAATGGCGAGGAAGCATTTTATCATAGAATAAGGGCATATTTTATATTGATAGATAGATAGTTTGTTGGATAATATAGTACATGTATAGGTGGAAAATTACATAAATATAAGATAATACAAATATTCCAGCCCAATGAAAACAACTGTTGATAGGCAGTGTTATCCACTCAAGCAGGGAGCATGGAAATTAGGCCACAGTGTTAAGAGATATGGTGGTGAGCTTTAACTTGGTTATGAAGCCATGACCCAGAACTCATCTCAGCCCAATTTTTCATTTTTGCAACACGAATGACATGAAAATTCTCAAAAATAGAAAATTATTTGTGGGTAGTTGCCTTTCTAAGTGAAAATAATCATAAAATTTCATTAATCAAGAAAAATTAAGTCTCCTCTCCTCTCTCCTCTCATAATATCATGGATATGTGATCTGCATTTTGAAACAAAATCTAATTTACAGAAGTTCTTGGGACCTGAAAACAGTGAAATATTAAATATTTGCCATGCCATAAAAGTGAATTAAATGAGATTACAATAATTAATTGTTCCATGGTTCTTAAACATTGTATCAAAATAATCGCTTGTACCAAATTTCACAAATAAATTCCTGACAGATTTTGAGCAAATCCATTTAGAAATACCAGGAAATTTTGGCCAAACGTGCATCTGACCCTTAATAAAAATCTATGTCATAAAATATGATTAAGATACTATAAATCATCACCATTTGAAATGTCTGTGTTTCAGAAGATGCCCATATAGAACAGAAAACAGCTAAAATCATAGAAAGATTACCGCCGTTTTGGCTCCCAGAATGCAACAGAATTCAAACTAAAAATGTATTTTCAATGGAAGGGGAATAACTCTATTTATAGGTTTAGAGTTATTCCCCCTCCATTGAAAATAATACAATTTGAACTACATGTACAATTCAGAGGAAAAATAAACACGTCAGTAACTCAACAAAAACATATTCACAGTTTATTACACCGGATAAGTTGATAATACAATGTTTTGGAGCTTCCTCTTTCAAATGGTATATAATATGGCATAATTATATTTTACATATGTTGTCTGGGGTTCAAAACTTAAGTGGGCCTTTAAAGAACGGTGTCATTCCAGACACAAGCCGGTAAAATTCCTTTCCATTTTGATACCGGTACCTGTATTTATTCATTACAATAGACGCATTTCAATATCAATACCATAACAATATGCATGTACCTAAACTTAACTTACCTTAACTGAACCTGGCTAACAGTTATACCATGGGGTCTCAAATAAAATGTTTTGTTTCACAATGTTTCACATTTTTGTGGCACGCTGAGTCAATGAATGTACATTATCTTTTCATATATAGACGCGTTGGTCCATGCAATTCTCCACCCGTGTCTGGTGAGAAATATTTTGCTTTTATCTGAAAATTTGAATAGTTCCCTCTAGTCCCGTCCCGTCTCAGTGTTGTGAATCGTATCCGGAATTGATACCACGGCCCCTTTTCCGCCCATGCATGTTTTGGTGGGTGTATATATATTCATCATTCTTAAAGATTCCACTCAGTTATAAAAGTCTACATTGTTAACGCCACCGGTGTATACTGTGTCCCAAATTATAAAATTCCGTGGACCCATGTAGGATTGGGTCGATATAAAAGCTGTAGTGCTACCCCGAATGCGGTTATTTTGGGACGCGTTAAATTTGTACTGCGACCCCGACTCCGGTTAAAGCTGTAGTTGGAATTTCCAAGTTCATGAAAGTTTTATGACAATGCCGATGATTTGAGAAGCTTTATTGTTTTAGGATATTGTAGAAAGGCTAATCTAGCCGTGTCAAATTGAGCTATAGTGATGGGATATCTCGCAGGACAACACATTTCGGGTTTTCGTGCTGTGTTTATTCGCTGGATGTCTTAAAGTTGCAGTATGTAATCATTATGACCGCGTTAATTTCTTTCGACGTTTGGGTATGAACAATGGCTGGGCCATGCACTCTTGGCGGGAACACAATACCTCCGATTTTTGATCCGCATTTAGAAGCTTTCTGGTGTGGTGAATGAGAAACCTGCAGTTTTTTTTTATAATTTAAAGGATTAGTTGTTTTTACGGAATTCTGAGGCGGTGCATTCATGTAACCAATATATTTTATATTATAATTTATATTTATGGCTAATAATATGATCTTGGTGGCGTTACCATTTCTGACTATGGTTTTCTTGTAATGGTCTGTTATTCATTTGGACAGAATGATGTTAAGGTTATATGAGCAGACGACAGCCAGACGAAATAATAATACAAGTGTAGAATAATTCATTGGCGCGCAATCTTTAGATAATAAGTTCAACAACTATGTCGTTTGTTGAACTTTTTATCTGGATATTTCATTAAAGGAACTACTCGTCAATGAGTATTTAGTATAGAGAGGGTTTAAAAAAAAAAGTACACATCAGTACACAAAAGCCTGTATTTCAGGAGCAGAGCTGTCCCAGACCCTAGCCGTGCATGGGATGAGCTGGTTAACATTGTGCTGGAGGTGGGATTGGAGCAGGGATTGGGGCGATAGGAAGCATTTCATATATCTCATTAGTCATCACAGCTCCACCCGGGCGACACGCAGGTAATGACGGGTGGGGTACGGTGGGTGTTGCGGACGGTCGGTGGGAGTCATCACCAACTAATTTTGTAATTAACTAAGTTTGGTACCTGCAAAAGTATTATGCGCTGTCTAAAATATTGCCAAGATAGATGATCTCCTTACATGTAGTTGAGTATTCACAAATATTATGTGCTTAGTTTGGGCTTAAAATAGGTGATATTTTTTTTACGAAGGAAGCATGTGTCTAAAGTCAAATTTAAATGGAACGACAGTGGGCTCCTTAAATCATAAAAACAACATAAAGCCAATACTGCTATCAAATAGATTAACTTTAGTAAGAACTTTTTTTTTCTTAAAAATAAATTAGCGTCGTAGGCATATGTATACATGTACAAAGTACATGTCCCATCAACTCACTATCAAATTCCTATCATTGCGGCAATGAGATCCCATATATATACATGTACACTGTATGCGAATTATGATTCCCAGGGTTAATTTGTCCCATCAATTCACTATCAAATTCCTTCCATTGCAGCCATGAAATATAAAGCCTGGAGTTGTTTTGTAACGAAACGGATATTCATCTGTGCCTTGATCGTATTCACGGCATATCAAGTTTATGTGATTGTTGGTGTTATTTCATATTATTTCGCCCGACAATCAGATGATGTCAGAAACAGCTCCAGCCCCATACAGGATCAAGGCAGTGTGCATGGAGGGGACAATAGTGGACGGCCACTTCTGGTGAGCCAGCAATTGGTCGGCTCTAAAGACCTCGGTCGAAGTCAACCACGGAAGAAATACGATTTGTTATGTCGCAGCAAAACAAAGAAGTGGGACAGCTGCAGTCATATATGCTCAACGAATGAAAACTTCGTAAACGTAACTTTGAGAACACCGGGCGGAAACGTATCTATTTTCATTCATGATTTGAAGGCTGACAGATATGTTTCGGGAAGTATTAAAAACGACGGGGTATTTGAAAAAGTATTGGTCAACATCATGTGGCGACAACTACTAACGTATCCTGCCGCGGTGTTTCTGGACATCGGAGCTCACATTGGACAGTACTCTCTACTTGCTGCAAAAGCTGACCACGACGTGTTCTCTGTTGACCCTATCATTTCAAACCTTCAGCGGTTTTGTAAATCGTTCTCGGTCAACAATTTTAAACACTCTGTTACAGCAATATATGGTGCCTTGTCTGATAACAAAACAAATGTGTCACTAGTGGTAGAAAGACATAATATTGGTGGAACTAGTGTCAAGTCTGGCGGTTCAATTCCTTGTCATCTTCTTGACGATTTACTGCCTCTAATTAACTCGAAACAAGTGATCGCGAAGATGGACGTGGAGGGTCACGAACACAAAGTCCTTGGAGGAGGTTGGAGGTTTTTCAAGGAGAATGATGTGAGGTTTGTCTTGATGGAATGGCGGTTCCACCACAAAGTCCATTCAGACAGGCTATCGATTCTCAAATTCATGAAAGTACATAACATGGTGCCTTATCATTTAGACCTCACACGAAAACTTGACACCTCAAATGTTCAGTACTGGGGTCCCACTGAACTTTTATGGGTTAAAGAAACATAGCTTGCGAACTTTCGGTGTTGCGGCTCGCATTTCTTTGTCATTTTGATATATTATTATCTTTTTAACTCATACATTGCGCAGCACAATACGGTATCTCGAAGGCTAGCAACTAAAGAGTTCATGGACATTAAGAGAAACGACAGACATAGATATAACAAGAAAGAAAGGAATGGCCATTTGGTTATTTCTCTACATTTTGAAGCGGTAATATGATGCACGTAACATACTATATATCCACAGCATAATATGTGATTTTACATAAATTGATTTACACATAATTATGTATGACTAAAGGACATATTTATTATATTTCATCGAACAATTCGAACTTGTAGCATGCATACTACATAACCGGGTCCTGCCAACAGCAACTACTCGACTGTTCAAATGTCCGTCATAAGATGTTAACCCTTTACCCAACAGAACGGCCCTGTGCCAATGCATTCTCTTATATATGCGAGTCGACCATATGTCGCCTCGCATATATAAGAGAATGCATTGGCTTAACATATTAAAAATGATAAAATTGTCAAAGAATGTAGAAAAATATTATAAAAATTGTTAAAAAATGTAAGAAAAAATTATAAAATTGTTAAAGAATGTAAGAAAAAATGGTAAAAAGTGTTAAAAAAGGATTTTTTTTAGGCCAATGCATTCTCTTATATATGCGAGGCGACCTATGGTCGACTCGCATATATAAGAGAATGCATTGGCACAGGGCATAACTGTAACCATCACAATGTGGCCAATGAACCGGTTCCAATGATATCCATATTAGAAGATAATGCAACTCGTTAGCTTCAATCGTAAAATTGGGCGTAAGTGTATTTTGAGTATGTTAGTACTATAGTACTATATATTTGAGAATCGTTGATAAAAATGGGCGTAAGTATATTTTCGATATGGTCGTGTCCAAAAAATTTCAAAAATTTCAAAAACTTCAAAAATTTCAAAAACTTCAAAAACTTCAAAAATTTCAAAAACTTTCAAAAATTTCAAAAATTTCAAAAACTTCAAAAATTTCAAAAACTTCAAAAATTTCAAAAACTTCAAAAATTTCAAATAATTTCAAAAACTTCAAAAATTTCAAAAATTTCAATATAATGGTGGACAATACACTCACGATGTGACAACATATACAGACATAGGCATAGTGTTATACAGTCTTCTATGTACCAACGCTATGACATAATTAAAGGGGGATAATGCACGCACGGTGTGGAATGTTAAAGTGACACGAGGTAAGGGACGTTATGTAATATTGGTGTGTGAATATTAAAGGAGCACAATGCGCTCTAAAGGGACACACGGCACTCATTTTGAATGAATGTTAAAGAAACACAATACACACACAGTGGGTGAAAGTTAAAATGACACAGAACAATATTTAAACTTCAAATTTAGGGTTCTTAATGTACCATTTATGTATCGTTTCTCGCTCTACAATCTCCCCTCCCCACTTATAGATATATAACGAAGACGAGAATAACATGTTGATGAAGTTTATTGAAATTTAATCATTGTCTGAATCTTCGACTGTTAGATTTATTTCTAAGAGTTTCTTGAATTTTCTCATCGCTTCATCTGCAGCCCATTCATTATTATATCCGTGTTTGGTCAGTTTGACCATTTTCTTCATGATCATGTTATGTATGCGTGATGTTTTCAATCGATACTGGTATTCTATTAATCGTCTATAACTTTTGAGAAAGAGAGCAAACTCTGTGTCGATGGTAGCCTCTTTTCCCGACATGCTCTCATCTCCCGACATGCTCTCTTCTCCTTTCGCATCATTGGTGACGCGTTTCATCATACTTTTGAATGTGTCCATCTCGTTGACACATCGCGCAGCTTTCTTAAGACCGAATACTGTTCTACTACCGACGACATTATCATCTTCTGAATCTGACGAAGCGGTTCTAGATTCAGATGAAGATGAACGGGGAACGATATCAGATTCTAGGTCATCGGTATCTTCTCCGAAGAAATCTGTTTTTGTCTCGGACATAACTCCGTGTTTAATCTGTTTATGTCTTTGTAGATTGTAGTTCGTCGATAAAATATTTCCGCGTAAATGACACCCGTGCATTATCGCGAATTATTGGAAGAACGATCACTCTTATAAGTAGCGATAAAAAGAGAGAATATGGTGTGGTATACAACCGTCGCGTTAAGAGTACGTTCGTCCCGGGTCTAGGGTATAGATCTTTGACCGCTGGTGATTCAAATAATGCCAATTTATCAGTATGGTACTCTCTGTATTCATTCATGATTTGGCTAATCGAATGACACTTCGCTTTTCATTTTCTTATTATTATTAGACAAACCTCCAGCTAACACTCTCTTGGTGATTTTTTGGACGCTTTACGTGTGTTTGTCAACTTATTTGCTGCAACTTCGACCTTAGCCATTTCAATCGCTTGCGCGACGGGCGTCACTACGTTAATATGTGGTCTTAGAACGTCTTCTTCACTATCACTATTTTTAGTTCTGGCAATAAAGTAGCGACCCTTATTATCTGGCGTTAACTTCCCATCAATCATGTCTCTGAAATGTTTTCTCCACTTTTCAATATCTGTTGGAATATACGGGATCGACATGTTTCTTCAAATGTAGTGTACAAGTCACTCTTTTTTCTGCATTTATTCTAGAAAGTTTATCGTCTCTTACAAAAATCGATTATCTGGATATTTATTAATCGAATCGTCGCTAGTCAGGTACAGATAATAATTATCCATATGACTAGTTTCTAAAAACAAAAATTCAAAGAGAATCATTATTCTTCTCTTATAGTTTTATCGATATCACTGAATATATGCTTGAAGTTGGACCACTGGTTCAAATTTAACGGAATACTTATAATCGTCGGGGTGTTATTCACAACTCGTCTAATGTCGGTATAAATGTGTCCTTGATTATTACATACTGTAACAGTAATGTTTGATGGTATTGTCCACTTTTTCACGAAAACACACGGGTGTTGTTCGTAATCATTGGGTTGTGACTCATTCGTATGAAGTAATTCATAATCCATCGACTCACGTGGTATCTTCTTTGGAACTAAAATAAATGGTAGTGACACAGTTATTACCATAATAGTAAATCCTATCCATTTAATGATATTAATACGTAGACGACCACGTTCTGTTTGAAACATATTCGTCAAGGTACCTGTTCTATTATCCATGATTGTAATTGTTCCCGTGTATAGCTTACTCTTATTAATTTTGATAGCTGGCGACATCCGACTCTAAAATCCATGAATTAAATTTGACTGGCCATGAATGCCAATGCACCATGATAGTTATCGATGTCAATAATGCGTTTCGTTGAGATCTTGATTGAGTTGATGACAATATTCTGAAAAAATTCTTTTCGATCTATAAAATGCTGCTTTTTTATTATCGACATGATCACTTGCTCACCTCTTGCTCACTTGCTCTTTTTCTCCTCTTCTTTTGCTCTTTTGCCTTGCTCACTTGCTCTTTTTCTCCTCTTCTTTTGCTCTTTTGCTCTTTTCCCTTGCTCACTTGCTCTTTTTCTCCTCTTCTCTTGCTCCTTTGCTCTTTTCCCTTGCTCACTTGCTCTTTTTCTCCTCTTCTTTTGCTCTTTTGTCTTGCTCACTTGCTCTTTTTCTCCTCTTCTTTTGCTCTTTTGCTCTTTTCCCTTGCTCACTTGATCTTTTTCTCCTCTTCTCTTGCTCTTTTGCTCTTTTCCCTTCCTCACTTGCTCTTTTTCTCCTCTTCTCTTGCTCTTTTGCTCTTTTCCCTTGCTCACTTGCTCTTTTTCTCCTCTTCTCTTGCTCTTTTGCTCTTTTCCCTCTTGCTCACTTGCACGTTTGCTTTTTCCCCTCTCCCCTGACGTTTGCGGATATATATATATATATATATATATATATATATATATATATATATATATATATATATATTTATATATACACACACACAATTGATATTAATATGTTTGCCAATAATTTACACATCCATGAATCGATCTGAAAACATTATGGTTCATTGTCAACATTTTTGACGAGTAATTGTCAATATTTAGACATTCCTGGAAGAAATTATCCCAACTGCCTTCCAGTTCGACCCATTGGTTAGTGTATAATGTCACGATAGTGTGTGCCCATTGCACAATTTCGCTGACCAATGAGAAGTCGTTGTCTTTGTATGCTTTTAAACACATTTTTCCTGTGAACAGGAATGCAGCCATTATTCTCTCCCATGTGTAGGGGCCATCTTCCTGAAATATATTGTCCAACAAGTCACTAAATATATAGGGAAAATGATCCCTATCGTAACTGTCCAATTTCCCTGTCAGCTCATTTAACAGCCACATGTTATAATTTTCCAGCTGTTGAAGTATTCTTCTGGTGCAGTCACGTATTTCATCTAACTCTGATAAATAAAAGTTATTAGTGTCTGGGTAATGAAAGCCGTTTCTCAGAATGATATGCCTGACATAACATTTCATCAAATATTTCGTAACTGCGCCAACTTCCATACTGTTCAATTTCTTGAGCTGTGTATCCATTATTATTTTTCCCCTTCTACGTCAGACATAAAATATCAGCAGTCCCTTTATTATGTTGAGCCAGCTAACCAATCAAAATGCATGATATTAACGTGTTCAATAGTCTGCCGGAGAAGCACTGTGTAGACGGGGAATCAACAGGTCTTGTCGGTAAGAGAGTCAGACGAGAAGTGAAGTCTCGGCTATTAAAACATAGTAATGCGATAGCGAACATCAAACGAGTCTGGGCACGCATATCTGTCAAAAGATACAATAGCCGTCATTGGTCAATCTATCCTCGGTATCACTTTTCGATCTATAAAATCAATTTCACCGAGAGGTTCCCTCGTCATTGGTAGTGACGTAATTGCGGCGTTTTGCGGTATTTTACTGCGGGACTGCTGATATTTTATGTCTGACGTAGAAGGGGAAAAATAATAATGGATACACAGCTCAAGAAATTGAACAGTATGGAAGTTGGCGCAGTTACGAAGCGTGGGAGACATTATTCTTAATATATAAATGTATAAACTCTATGGATCGGGATTGAGTTATCTCGTGTGAACTATTGGTTAGACCGACTGAGCGACATACTATGTATAGCCGAGTTACTAATTCCATAGGGCTTTATTAGTTGGAAATTTCACACCAACAATAGGTTGAAAATGTTCTTGTAGTTTGATTTTCAAAAACATTCTTGGGGGAAATTATTTTTTTTGGACCAATATTTGCATATTTTCCTATTTTTGGTAAAATATTATGGTCTGAAATGGTTATCAGTTGGAAACTTTCCAACCTCATGCAGGTGGGTGACAGGTTGGAAATTTCCAACACTTGGAAAGCTTGTGTCCTGGTCCCTCCCACATGGTCAGTCAAAAGTAAAAAAACTGCTAGTTAATTTAAGAAAACAATATTGTCATACATTTGGTCAACATTGTCATTGGAATTGTCATCAGTTGTAAATTTTCCAACCTAAGTGGGTTGTCAGGTTTGAAATTTCCAACTCTAGGAATGCTTGAGGATAGTCTAGATGGTAGGATTTTTGCGATTTTCTTGTTAAGATTACAAAATTTTCGCACACCGGGCCGAACCATGGTCTAATATTAGGCCTAAGAGCACTGAGGTGCAAGTGGTGCAAATGGAATTATGGAAAACTTGTGTTTGGTCTGATTCTGATTCAAGGGGTGGGTGCAGTTGGAATTTCCCAAGGTGGACACTCCCCAACGGAAACCCTCTAGCCACATCCCTGCGTGTATGGGGATGCTTTATAATTTGGTACCTCACATGCCTTGACTTAGTTGTTTTACTTTAATTTGGACTGTATGTACGTTTCGAATAATAAATTGTTGGCGACTCCTCGCTCTTCTCGCATGTGGGATGTGGCCCAGGGCCGAACACACCAACGTCTGTTTAGATGTCGTTTCGTGTGTTCACGAAGAACACACATCCCTACTCCAACGACGAGGGCGCGTTACTTTCTCGTTAAAAGAGGTGGCATTTTAAATTGTCCATAACACTTTATTACTCTATGAATATTCGATATGGACTATAGGTTGTTTGTCCGCAGTAATTCACTTCAACAAACACGACTAACACTAGTCACATTGAGCTCAATCAACGCCATATAACCCGCCGCTTTCTCACGGGCGTAATCTTTGCAGCAAGAAAATATCAGAGTACAATTGTACCTGATATTTTCTTGCAGATATTTTCTTGCAGCTTCATGTGTACGCGCCCTAAAGCCGGTGCTAGCACATTAGACACGCCCTCAATCGTAGAACAAGTCTTATCGGCCCACAACAGCTTGGTCTATCGGTTGGCTTTGGACTTGGTCTACCACAATCGATATTATTTACAGCTCCACCCATTTAACTGATTGTCTAAAAACTGAAAATAAATACAGAAATGTGTCCACTAATTTACTAAAGCGTATCCAAATAAAATTAAAACACTACCGTGAAAAATGTTTTCATAGGAACGACGTCAAAGTGCAAAGTGGTAAGATATTAATTTGAATTCACATTGTGTACAGTTCGGGTATTCGTACATGCATTCAAAACAAAACCCAAATACTGCGTGTGTTGGCAATTAAACTAGATTTCAATACATTCTTGCGACGATTAAGTTTTTCTTAAACTTTTTATATCGGTAAGTGGATAATCATATTTGTTCGCAGTAAAACGAGTTGTACTTGATTTCTATTAATCCTTTACCCAACAAACCGGCCAAACACGCCCAAATAAAGCTTCAACAGCCTAAAATATCTTCCGTCTGTCTCAATAACACCATACAAATATGAGAAGATAGTGCAACTCGTTAGCTTCAATCGTAAAATTGGGCGTAAGTGTATTTTGAGTATGTTAGTACTATAGTACTATATATTTGAGAATCGTTGATAAAAATGGGCGTAAGTATATTTTCGATATGGTCGTGTCCAAAAAATTTCAAAAAACTTCAAAAATTTCAAAAACTTCAAAAACTTCAAAAACTTCAAAAACTTCAAAAACTTTCAAAAATTTCAAAAATGTTAAAGTGACACGAGGTAAGGGACGTTATGTAATATTGGTGTGTGAATATTAAAGGAGCACAATGCGCTCTAAAGGGACACACGGCACTCATTTTGAATGAATGTTAAAGAAACACAATACACACACAGTGGGTGAAAGTTAAAATGACACAGAACAATATTTAAACTTCAAATTTAGGGTTCTTAATATACCATTTATGTATCGTTTCTCGCTCTACAATCTCCCCTCCCCACTTATAGATATATAACGAAGACGAGAATAACATGTTGATGAAGTTTATTGAAATTTAATCATTGTCTGAATCTTCGACCGTTAGATTTATTTCTAAGAGTTTCTTGAATTTTCTCATCGCTTCATCTGCAGCCCATTCATTATTATATCCGTGTTTGGTCAGTTTGACCATTTTCTTCATGATCATGTTATGTATGCGTGATGTTTTCAATCGATACTGGTATTCTATTAATCGTCTATAACTTTTGAGAAAGAGAGCAAACTCTGTGTCGATGGTAGCCTCTTTTCCCGACATGCTCTCATCTCCCGACATGCTCTCTTCTCCTTTCGCATCATTGGTGACGCGTTTCATCATACTTTTGAATGTGTCCATCTCGTTGACACATCGCGCAGCTTTCTTAAGACCGAATACCGTTCTACTACCGACGACATTATCATCTTCTGAATCTGACGAAGCGGTTCTAGATTCAGATGAAGATGAACGGGGAACGATATCAGATTCTAGGTCATCGGTATCTTCTCCGAAGAAATCTGTTTTTGTCTCGGACATAACTCCGTGTTTAATCTGTTTATGTCTTTGTAGATTGTAGTTCGTCGATAAAATATTTCCGCGTAAATGACACCCGTGCATTATCGCGAATTATTGGAAGAACGATCACTCTTATAAGTAGCGATAAAAAGAGAGAATATGGTGTGGTATACAACCGTCGCGTTAAGAGTACGTTCGTACCGGGTCTAGGGTATAGATCTTTGACCGCTGGTGATTCAAATAATGCCAATTTATCAGTATGGTACTCTCTGTATTCATTCATGATTTGGCTAAACGAATGACACTTCGCTTTTCATTTTCTTATTATTATTAGACAAACCTCCAGCTAACACTCTCTTGGTGATTTTTTGGACGCTTTACGTGTGTTTGTCAACTTATTTGCTGCAACTTCGACCTTAGCCATTTCAATCGCTTGCGCGACGGGCGTCACTACGTTAATATGTGGTCTTAGAACGTCTTCTTCACTATCACTATTTTTAGTTCTGGCAATAAAGTAGCGACCCTTATTATCTGGCGTTAACTTCCCATCAATCATGTCTCTGAAATGTTTTCTCCACTTTTCAATATCTGTTGGAATATACGGGATCGACATGTTTCTTCAAATGTAGTGTACAAGTCACTCTTTTTTCTGCATTTATTTTAGAAAGTTTATCGTCTCTTACAAAAATCGATTATCTGGATATTTATTAATCGAATCGTCGCTAGTCAGGTACAGATAATAATTATCCATATGACTAGTTTCTAAAAACAAAAATTCAAAGAGAATCATTATTCTTCTCTTATAGTTTTATCGATATCACTGAATATATGCTTGAAGTTGGACCACTGGTTCAAATTTAACGGAATACTTATAATCGTCGGAGTGTTATTCACAACTCGTCTAATGTCGGTATAAATGTGTCCTTGATTATTACATACTGTAACAGTAATGTTTGATGGTATTGTCCACTTTTTCACGAAAACACACGGGTGTTGTTCGTAATCATTGGGTTGTGACTCATTCGTATGAAGTAATTCATAATCCATCGACTCACGTGGTATCTTCTTTGGAACTAAAATAAATGGTAGTGACACAGTTATTACCATAATAGTAAATCCTATCCATTTAATGATATTAATACGTAGACGACCACGTTCTGTTTGAAACATATTCGTCAAGGTACCTGTTCTATTATCCATGATTGTAATTGTTCCCGTGTATAGCTTACTCTTATTAATTTTGATAGCTGGCGACATCCGACTCTAAAATCCATGAATTAAATTTGACTGGCCATGAATGCCAATGCACCATGATAGTTATCGATGTCAATAATGCGTTTCGTTGAGATCTTAATTGAGTTGATGACAATATTCTGAAAAAATTCTTTTCGATCTATAAAATGCTGCTTTTTTATTATCGACATGATCACTTGCTCACCTCTTGCTCACTTGCTCTTTTTCTCCTCTTCTTTTGCTCTTTTGCCTTGCTCACTTGCTCTTTTTCTCCTCTTCTTTTGCTCTTTTGCTCTTTTCCCTTGCTCACTTGCTCTTTTTCTTCTCTTCTCTTGCTCTTTTGCTCTTTTCCCTTGCTCACTTGCTCTTTTTCTCCTCTTCTTTTGCTCTTTTGTCTTGCTCACTTGCTCTTTTTCTCCTCTTCTTTTGCTCTTTTGCTCTTTTCCCTTGCTCACTTGCTCTTTTTCTCCTCTTCTCTTGCTCTTTTGCTCTTTTCCCTTCCTCACTTGCTCTTTTTCTCCTCTTCTCTTGCTCTTTTGCTCTTTTCCCTCTTGCTCACTTGCACATTTGCTTTTTCCCCTCTCCCCTGACGTTTGCGGATATATATATATATATTTCAGAGTTATGGAGGCACGGACTCAGTATGAGTGTTCATTGCTTCATATTTGCGTGAACAAATTCTCATTTCTTATCGAAATGGCCATGTGTCGATCGGAATGGTATATTGAGATGTTCCTCAAACCAAATCAAGCTTGAAAACCGGTCCCGATTTTCATCCCTGACGGGGTTCGAACCCGCGCCAACCTCGTCTAGCCCAGACTGTGATGATCTTATCCACGACCTAACCACCTCGGCTACGGGGACATCCTTAAAAAGGAAGCCCTTTCACCGAGAGTTAGGAAGCGTATCAGTCTGAACATGGGTTCGAACCCACTACCTTCGAAATTCTTGATCTGCCATTCTGGAAACATGTCAATGCACTTCCTCCGAAATTGCATCTGTGACCATACGATTACTGGTACTGGCGTATATATATTTCAGAGTTATGGAGGCACGGACTCAGTATGAGTGTTCATTGCTTCATATTTGCGTGAACAAATTCTCATTTCTTATCGAAATGGCCATGTGTCGATCGGAATGGTATATTGAGATGTTCCTCAAACCAAATCAAGCTTGAAAACCGGTCCCGATTTTCATCCCTGACGGGGTTCGAACCCGCGCCAACCTCGTCTAGCCCAGACTGTGATGATCTTATCCACGACCTAACCACCTCGGCTACGGGGACATCCTTAAAAAGGAAGCCCTTTCACCGAGAGTTAGGAAGCGTATCAGTCTGAACATGGGTTCGAACCCACTACCTTCGAAATTCTTGATCTGCCATTCTGGAAACATGTCAATGCACTTCCTCCGAAATTGCATCTGTGACCATACGATTACTGGTACTGGCGTATATATATTTCAGAGTTATGGAGGCACGGACTCAGTATGAGTGTTCATTGCTTCATATTTGCGTGAACAAATTCTCATTTCTTATCGAAATGGCCATGTGTCGATCGGAATGGTATATTGAGATGTTCCTCAAACCAAATCAAGCTTGAAAACCGGTCCCGATTTTCATCCCTGACGGGGTTCGAACCCGCGCCAACCTCGTCTAGCCCAGACTGTGATGATCTTATCCACGACCTAACCACCTCGGCTACGGGGACATCCTTAAAAAGGAAGCCCTTTCACCGAGAGTTAGGAAGCGTATCAGTCTGAACATGGGTTCGAACCCACTACCTTCGAAATTCTTGATCTGCCATTCTGGAAACATGTCAATGCACTTCCTCCGAAATTGCATCTGTAACCATACGATTACTGGCACTGGCGTATATATATTTCAGAGTTATGGAGGCACGGACTCAGTATGAGTGTTCATTGCTTCATATTTGCGTGAACAAATTCTCATTTCTTATCGAAATGGCCATGTGTCGATCGGAATGGTATATTGAGATGTTCCTCAAACCAAATCAAGCTTGAAAACCGGTCCCGATTTTCATCCCTGACGGGGTTCGAACCCGCGCCAACCTCGTCTAGCCCAGACTGTGATGATCTTATCCACGACCTAACCACCTCGGCTACGAGGACATCCTTAAAAAGGAAGCCCTTTCACCGAGAGTTAGGAAGCGTATCAGTCTGAACATGGGTTCGAACCCACTACCTTCGAAATTCTTGATCTGCCATTCTGGAAACATGTCAATGCACTTCCTCCGAAATTGCATCTGTGACCATACGATTACTGGTACTGGCGTATATATATTTCAGAGTTATGGAGGCACGGACTCAGTATGAGTGTTCATTGCTTCATATTTGCGTGAACAAATTCTCATTTCTTATCGAAATGGCCATGTGTCGATCGGAATGGTATATTGAGATGTTCCTCAAACCAAATCAAGCTTGAAAACCGGTCCCGATTTTCATCCCTGACGGGGTTCGAACCCGCGCCAACCTCGTCTAGCCCAGACTGTGATGATCTTATCCACGACCTAACCACCTCGGCTACGGGGACATCCTTAAAAAGGAAGCCCTTTCACCGAGAGTTAGGAAGCGTATCAGTCTGAACATGGGTTCGAACCCACTACCTTCGAAATTCTTGATCTGCCATTCTGGAAACATGTCAAGGCACTTCCTCCGAAATTGCATCTGTGACCATACGATTACTGGTACTGGCGTATATATATTTCAGAGTTATGGAGGCACGGACTCAGTATGAGTGTTCATTGCTTCATATTTGCGTGAACAAATTCTCATTTCTTATCGAAATGGCCATGTGTCGATCGGAATGGTATATTGAGATGTTCCTCAAACCAAATCAAGCTTGAAAACCGGTCCCGATTTTCATCCCTGACGGGGTTCGAAGCCGCGCCAACCTCGTCTAGCCCAGACTGTGATGATCTTATCCACGACCTAACCACCTCGGCTACGGGGACATCCTTAAAAAGGAAGCCCTTTCACCGAGAGTTAGGAAGCGTATCAGTCTGAACATGGGTTCGAACCCACTACCTTCGAAATTCTTGATCTGCCATTCTGGAAACATGTCAATGCACTTCCTCCGAAATTGCATCTGTGACCATACGATTACTGGTACTGGCGTATATATATTTCAGAGTTATGGAGGCACGGACTCAGTATGAGTGTTCATTGCTTCATATTTGCGTGAACAAATTCTCATTTCTTATCGAAATGGCCATGTGTCGATCGGAATGGTATATTGAGATGTTCCTCAAACCAAATCAAGCTTGAAAACCAGTCCCGATTTTCATCCCTGACGGGGTTCGAACCCGCGCCAACCTCGTCTAGCCCAGACTGTGATGATCTTATCCACGACCTAACCACCTCGGCTACGGGGACATCCTTAAAAAGGAAGCCCTTTCACCGAGAGTTAGGAAGCGTATCTTTTTCTCCTCTTCTCTTGCTCTTTTGCTCTTTTCCCTTCCTCACTTGCTCTTTTTCTCCTCTTCTCTTGCTCTTTTGCTCTTTTCCCTCTTGCTCACTTGCACATTTGCTTTTTCCCCTCTCCCCTGACGTTTGCGGATATATATATATATATATATATATATATATATATATATATATACACACACAATTGATATTAATATGTTTGCCAATAATTTACACATCCATGAATCGATCTGAAAACATTATGGTTCATTGTCAACATTTTTGACGAGTAATTGTCAATATTTAGACATTCCTGGAAGAAATTATCCCAACTGCCTTCCAGTTCGACCCATTGGTTAGTGTATAATGTCACGATAGTGTGTGCCCATTGCACAATTTACGATGGGGATCATTTTCCCTATATATTTAGTGACTTGTTGGACAATATATTTCAGGAAGATGGCCCCTACACATGGGAGAGAATAATGGCTGCATTCCTGTTCACAGGAAAAATGTGTTTAAAAGCATACAAAGACAACGACTTCTCATTGGTCAGCGACATTGTGCAATGGGCACACACTATCGTGACATTATACACTAACCAATGGGTCGAACTGGAAGGCAGTTGGGATAATTTCTTCCAGGAATGTCTAAATATTGACAATTACTCGTCAAAAATGTTGACAATGAACCATACTGTTTTCAGATCGATTCATGGATGTGTAAATTATTGGCAAACATATTAATATCAATTGTGTGTATATATATATTAATATCAATTGTGTGTATATATAGAAAAAGAGCAAGTGAGCAAGGGAAAAGAGCAAAAGAGCAAAAGAAGAGGAGAAAAAGAGCAAGTGAGCAAGGCAAAAGAGCAAAAGAAGAGGAGAAAAAGAGCAAGTGAGCAAGAGGTGAGCAAGTGATCATGTCGATAATAAAAAAGCAGCATTTTATAGATCGAAAAGAATTTTTTCAGAATATTGTCATCAACTCAATTAAGATCTCAACGAAACGCATTATTGACATCGATAACTATCATGGTGCATTGGCATTCATGGCCAGTCAAATTTAATTCATGGATTTTAGAGTCGGATGTCGCCAGCTATCAAAATTAATAAGAGTAAGCTATACACGGGAACAATTACAATCATGGATAATAGAACAGGTACCTTGACGAATATGTTTCAAACAGAACGTGGTCGTCTACGTATTAATATCATTAAATGGATAGGATTTACTATTATGGTAATAACTGTGTCACTACCATTTATTTTAGTTCCAAAGAAGATACCACGTGAGTCGATGGATTATGAATTACTTCATACGAATGAGTCACAACCCAATGATTACGAACAACACCCGTGTGTTTTCGTGAAAAAGTGGACAATACCATCAAACATTACTGTTACAGTATGTAATAATCAAGGACACATTTATACCGACATTAGACGAGTTGTGAATAACACTCCGACGATTATAAGTATTCCGTTAAATTTGAACCAGTGGTCCAACTTCAAGCATATATTCAGTGATATCGATAAAACTATAAGAGAAGAATAATGATTCTCTTTGAATTTTTGTTTTTAGAAACTAGTCATATGGATAATTATTATCTGTACCTGACTAGCGACGATTCGATTAATAAATATCCAGATAATCGATTTTTGTAAGAGACGATAAACTTTCTAAAATAAATGCAGAAAAAAGAGTGACTTGTACACTACATTTGAAGAAACATGTCGATCCCGTATATTCCAACAGATATTGAAAAGTGGAGAAAACATTTCAGAGACATGATTGATGGGAAGTTAACGCCAGATAATAAGGGTCGCTACTTTATTGCCATGCAGAACTAAAAATAGTGATAGTGAAGAAGACGTTCTAAGACCACATATTAACGTAGTGACGCCCGTCGCGCAAGCGATTGAAATGGCTAAGGTCGAAGTTGCAGCAAATAAGTTGACAAACACACGTAAAGCGTCCAAAAAATCACCAAGAGAGTGTTAGCTGGAGGTTTGTCTAATAATAATAAGAAAATGAAAAGCGAAGTGTCATTCGATTAGCCAAATCATGAATGAATACAGAGAGTACCATACTGATAAATTGGCATTATTTGAATCACCAGCGGTCAAAGATCTATACCCTAGACCCGGGACGAACGTACTCTTAACGCGACGGTTGTATACCACACCATATTCTCTCTTTTTATCGCTACTTATAAGAGTGATCGTTCTTCCAATAACTCGCGATAATGCACGGGTGTCATTTACGCGGAAATATTTTATCGACGAACTACAATCTACAAAGACATAAACAGATTAAACACGGAGTTATGTCCGAGACAAAAACAGATTTCTTCGGAGAAGATACCGATGACCTAGAATCTGATATCGTTCCCCGTTCATCTTCATCTGAATCTAGAACCGCTTCGTCAGATTCAGAAGATGATAATGTCGTCGGTAGTAGAACGGTATTCGGTCTTAAGAAAGCTGCGCGATGTGTCAACGAGATGGACACATTCAAAAGTATGATGAAACGCGTCACCAATGATGCGAAAGGAGAAGAGAGCATGTCGGGAGATGAGAGCATGTCGGGAAAAGAGGCTACCATCGACACAGAGTTTGCTCTCTTTCTCAAAAGTTATAGACGATTAATAGAATACCAGTATCGATTGAAAACATCACGCATACATAACATGATCATGAAGAAAATGGTCAAACTGACCAAACACGGATATAATAATGAATGGGCTGCAGATGAAGCGATGAGAAAATTCAAGAAACTCTTAGAAATAAATCTAACGGTCGAAGATTCAGACAATGATTAAATTTCAATAAACTTCATCAACATGTTATTCTCGTCTTCGTTATATATCTATAAGTGGGGAGGGGAGATTGTAGAGCGAGAAACGATACATAAATGGTACATTAAGAACCCTAAATTTGAAGTTTAAATATTGTTCTGTGTCATTTTAACTTTCACCCACTGTGTGTGTATTGTGTTTCTTTAACATTCATTCAAAATGAGTGCCGTGTGTCCCTTTAGAGCGCATTGTGCTCCTTTAATATTCACACACCAATATTACATAACGTCCCTTACCTCGTGTCACTGTAACATTTTTGAAATTTTTGAAAATTTTTGAAAGTTTTTGAAGTTTTTGAAATTTTTGAAATTTTTTGGACACGACCATATCTAAAATATACTTACGCCCATTTTTATCAACGATTCTCAAATATATAGTACTATAGTACTAACATACTCAAAATACACTTACGCCCAATTTTATGATTGAAGCTAACGAGTTGCACTATCTTCTCATATTTGTTTGGTGTTATTGAGACAGACGGAAGATATTTTAGGCTGTTGAAGCTTTATTTGGGCGTTTTTGGCCGGTTTGTTGGGTAAAGGATTAATAGAAATCAAGTACAACTCGTTTTACTGCGAACAAATATGATTATCCACTTACCGATATAAAAAGTTTAAGAAAAACTTAATCGTCGCAAGAATGTATTGAAATCTAGTTCAATTGCCAACACACGCAGTATTTGGGTTTTGTTTTGAATGCATGTACGAATACCCGAACTGTACACAATGTGAATTCAAATTAATATCTTACCACTTTGCACTTTGACGTCGTTCCTATGAAAACATTTTTCACGGTAATGTTTTAATTTTATTTGGATACGCTTTAGTAAATTAGTGGACACATTTCTGTATTTATTTTCAGTTTTTAGACAATCAGTTAAATGGGTGGAGCTGTAAATAATATCGATTGTGGTAGACCAAGTCCAAAGCCAACCGATAGACCAAGCTGTTGTGGGCCGATAAGACTTGTTCTACGATTGAGGGCGTGTCTAATGTGCTAGCACCGGCTTTAGGGCGCGTACACATGAAGCTGCAAGAAAATATCTGCAAGAAAATATCAGGTACAATTGTACTCTGATATTTTCTTGCTGCAAAGATTACGCCCGTGAGAAAGCGGCGGGTTATATGGCGTTGATTGAGCTCAATGTGACTAGTGTTAGTCGTGTTTGTTGAAGTGAATTACTGCGGACAAACAACCTATAGTCCATATCGAATATTCATAGAGTTATAAAGTGTTATGGACAATTTAAAATGCCACCTCTTTTAACGAGAAAGTAACGCGCCCTCGTCGTTGGAGTAGGGATGTGTGTTCTTCGTGAACACACGAAACGACATCTAAACAGACGTTGGTGTGTTCGGCCCTGGGCCACATCCCACATGCGAGAAGAGCGAGGAGTCGCCAACAATTTATTATTCGAAACGTACATACAGTCCAAATTAAAGTAAAACAACTAAGTCAAGGCATGTGAGGTACCAAATTATAAAGCATCCCCATACACGCAGGGATGTGGCTAGAGGGTTTCCGTTGGGGAGTGTCCACCTTGGGAAATTCCAACTGCACCCACCCCTTGAATCAGAATCAGACCAAACACAAGTTTTCCATAATTCCATTTGCGCCCCCTTGCACCTCAGTGCTCTTAGGCCTAATATTAGACCATGGTTCGGTCCGGTGTGCGAAAATTTTGTAATCTTAACAAGAAAATCGCAAAAATCCTACCATCTAGACTATCCTCAAGCATTCCTAGAGTTGGAAATTTCAAACCTGACAACCCACTTAGGTTGGAAAATTTACAACTGATGACAATTCCAATGACAATGTTGACCAAATGTATGACAATATTGTTTTCTTAAATTAACTAGCAGTTTTTTTACTTTTGACTGACCATGTGGGAGGGACCAGGACACAAGCTTTCCAAGTGTTGGAAATTTCCAACCTGTCACACACCTGCATGAGGTTGGAAAGTTTCCAACTGATAACCATTTCAGACCATAATATTTTACCAAAAATAGAAAAATATGCAAATATTGGTCCAAAAAAAATAATTTCCCCCAAGAATGTTTTTGAAAATCAAACTACAAGAACATTTTCAACCTATTGTTGGTGTGAAATTTCCAACTAATAAAGCCCTATGGAATTAGTAACTCGGCTATACATAGTATGTCGCTCAGTCGGTCTAACCAATAGTTCACACGAGATATCTCAATCCCGATCCATAGAGTTTATACATTTATATATTAAGAATAATGTCTCCCACGCTTCGTAACTTGTGAGTTTCTGATGTAGGGGCATTGGGGTGCATAATGAGAGAATGTATACATTACATTCTGTATTCTGTTAATGTCAATGAATCACAATCTGAACAGCACACTGACACATGTATAGTATGACATCGATGAGACGTATATATGATGATTGATCATGCAACATGCTGGACGTACACCACAGGCACAGAACAAATGAATAATGATGGATGAGATCTAATCTCTGCTATCTCCATGATTCCATTCCAAGTATTCCAAGAAATTACCCTAGAATATAAAATTCACTAATCCAACACAAAGTATAAACGAATATGGGAATGAGAAATACCTTCCAATACAAATAATATATTAACCATTTCCATTGTTATTGGAAATGAAACCAAACTGTATATAAATATATAAAGGCTCCAGAATGGAGACTTCCCATAATGCAACTTTCTATGTTGTTGGAAGTTTTATAAAAGAGTAAAATATAAAATAACACAAAAAGGGAATGATTACTGGTTACCATTTATATAGTGAACCACCCATATGGAAAGGGACTTACTTAGTTATGGATGGACACAACTAAAGATGAATAAATATATGGGACGAAATTGGGTTAAAATATCACAATACACAATCAACGAATTGGTACATAAAACACATATTAAACTTACCAATTCGGAATGATTTAGGTCCTGGATGTTTTAATAATAGTAATAGCATTCCATTTTACTTAAACCTACATTGTAGTTTAGTAAAGATAAAATATACTTTATGATTTAGACATAACTGTTTTCAAAACGTTCCGTTTGATTATTCTGCACTATCTTATTTTAGCGGGAAAGATTACTACGCGGTAATGCGTTAATTTAGTTATTGGGCTGGTTTATATTTGGATTGGGATTGGGCTAAAAGATAAGAACAAGACAGTCAAGTGAGTTAAGAGTGCTAGGTTGATTAGACAGATTATTAGGTTTAAAACAAATAAGTAATAAGCATGTATAAAATAGAATTAGTATAATTCCTACAAAACTTACTTATGCATGTAAATATATCACCGTCACACTAATGTTTTGGAAATATGAAATTTCCAACTGTTGAAAATTTTTACCAAAGTTGGGGGGTGGGACACCCCCCGTCGCCACGTCTCTGCACACGCGTATATACATGTATATATATAATACATCAGCGGTTCTGACATCCAATAAAAAATGGAAAGACGTAGTATGTTGAAACAGACGATACTATTGATGGATCATAACTCGAGCGCTTGAATTGTCACGATCATATCCCCGCGAGATTAGTGAACGGATACCGATGGCCACCCATCAAGGTGAACACATATCACCAATTGGCGATAAAATATCAGCGCGCTGCCTTCGTCGGATATTTTCCGGTATTATTTATTTCATTGGTCAAGTAAGTCACATGGGGCATACCTGATATTTTCTTGCTGGCCATGTGTACGCGCCCTTATTGTTATCAACATAATTATCACAAATGAATCATTCCCACTAGAGATATTCCAAACTAGACATCTGAATTTTAGGTATTGCTGAATTCCGAAGAGAGAAAGTTCGTGGCTAAGAATACCGTGACATGTTTTGAGCATGGAAATAATTTTAACAAAATACGCCAGTTAGCCACTTCCAATTGTACCGAAGCAAAATACAATGCCAAGTTGAGCTTACAAAGAATGTCTGATATACCCCTAATTTCAATGCCAACATGCTGTCAAATTCTAAGCCGTAACTCATGTGAAAATAATTGGACAGAAACCATATTCGAACTTGGCCTGTATTTTAGCTGGGACACGCACAACCAGCTTTGATTCAGATCAAATAATCCAATCAGGATTTATCGGTCGGAAACCGGAATGTTATGAAATCGGTCAATTTCTAAGATCAAATAATCCAAACAGGGGTTATCGGTCGGGAAAAAATGTTAACGAGCAGTATACTACCAACACTAGTATAGTCTCGCTGTCGGTGCTGAAATATAGGGCCAACCCGAATATTCTTAACAAGTTAAATTGGGTATCGTTGGAAAGAGGACACATGTGCAAACGGTAGCGACTCTCCCTACTAGAGACAAAGTTTTAGAATATTGCCCAATAAGAGACGATTGAAGGTTCAGAAATGAATTCTAAGTTGCATTGATCTCATTTCCGCAGAAGCTGTATATCATGCATCTTGTTTCTGCATGTTCTTGGGAGAAATCAATGAAGATCCGGTAGAGAGAAAACAACCGGACAGAACACCAAATGTCGTAATGCAACGCTCATTTGATTCGTTGTGTGTAAGGTTGGATTTCTGGGGTGGTACATAACTGTATACTCTGTCCGAGTTCATACCCAAATGGTAGAGCTGGTAATTGGGTCAGAATCTTATACAATTAAACGCCTTAAACAATAATTGGAAGAATGGTAGGGGAGTGTATATTTGTTGCTGAAGCCGAAGGGCGTAGCAACGTCGTTTGCTTCAACGATATGGCCAAGTACCTGATAAATGATAAGTGGTATGTGGATAATAAAGATGACATAGAGGAGGAGGCAGACAAAATTGTTGTGGCCGCTGCGATGATGATTAGGGCAAAGTTGCGGGAAATGATATGATAAGAAAACCTACCCCACCAGCGAGGAGATAGGGAATATTGACAACAGAAATAAATGGATTCCTCGCCATTTGCAAATGTTTCTTGAGATGCTACCGAACTATCATTATACCCTACCCTTTTTGGTGTTGGTGTTGAAATGGACCACTTGTTCGGGTCAAGGTTGCTTGTTGATGAACTGTCTACATTGGGGTTTTTAATAACCTATAATGAAGTAAACAGGTACAAGCAATCAGTGAGCATTTGGATAGTCATGAGACTACACTAGCTATTGGTGTATTTACCAGATACATTTACTCAGTGGGTAGCCGATAACGCCGACCACAACATCAGAAGGGCGACACCCCACTTACACCAGATCAAAATTGATCACCCGTCAAAAACGAGCTTCGATTGAAATGAAAAACTAATCGAAGACAGGGTGTGCCTATCATACACAATTTGAAACCTATACAAAGCTGGGATTAACCACAATAACGTATCGACCCATTATTGAGTTACAAAATCCATACACACTGCCTCCAGGGTTGAACACTGTTTTGTTAAGGCATTATGGTTGGCTTTCAAATTGAGCAATAAAACATATACCGAACACATGGAACACATCTTTTCTTCCAACTGCTTATAGAACCTTCAACCAAGTCAGAAATTGTTTTTCTACCGATAATAGACCTCAACCCATCAGATGAGTCTTGTTTGTTTCCCACTTTGATTTATATTCAGAATCACGCGATAAAGTTGGGAATTGTGACTCCATGCTTGACGTTTGCCAAACCACTTTGGTTGAAAGCGGTTGTGATAATTGACATTGGTTCCTTGATGAATGGGTCGGGGTTAGATGGGGTTCTTGAAAACGCTTACAACTCAAACGTAGTTGCCATGATGTTTTCTGGGAAGGCATTCTCGCGAGCACTCAAATGTCATTTTCTTGTGGCCGGAACTCTCTCACTAATAAGCTACTGGGTGAATTGATCTCTGATGATTCAAATGAAATTACCGAATCGACAGCCGACGACGCGGCATCAAACGCGACATCAGATACCGAAGTATCTGCAAAATCAAATGTCGAAGTACCTTCAACTCAAATGTCGAAGTACCTTCAACTCAAATGTCAAAGTACCTTCGACATCAACTGTCGAATAATCGGTAATCGAAGGAATCGCTGCAAACTGACAGTTTCGAATGGGAGAATATTATTCAGGCTGACGTGAAAGCAATAAATGAGATGTATGAAAAAGTGTTTGATGGTTCCATGTCAATTTCGATTGTTTTCGATTCAATAGAACTGCTCAAATTGAAAGAACAGATAGCTTAGCCAGAAATCTAGAACATCCACAAACTTTGTTAACGGTATATGGAGTATATATAAATGTTAAAATATTTCATTCGAGCTGAGAGTATAGCATATTGGAATCTCCATTTAGTAGAAAAATGTTAAATTGTTTGCCGCCACTGGGTAAGAGCACAAGGCTAAGGCTTGCATTTGTAAATGATGCTTGACTTATCCGAGAAATATCCGTGCTTATACAAGCAATGCAATGGGTTTTTAACATACACAGTTGTATACACGTCGCAACCACAAATCACAAGAACATATGTTGACATGTGAAAGCATATAAGCACTACTTTAAATGGCTTAGGGGCTAAATAGACCATACACCCAAATAGCCCCAACCCTGGTATGGATAACTTTTTCAGCACACAAACCTAATGGACGGACAGACGGACGAACTGATTACACAATACGGCCGTTTTTTTCTTCAAACGAGCGTATAAAAACTAAATTTAGTTGAGATGTGGCTGAATCCTTCTGAAATAATGCAGATTGAATGCTCATTGTGTTACCCAGTATACACTTATTGGTTTAAATAAAATTTCGTTAATTTTGGTATTTTGAAAGAAGTGTGTCAAATTACAGAAGCAGTAACCTTTCAGGAACGAGATAACAATTCTGGTTCTGTAGCTTTGTTTATGTAAGTTTTAGTCTTAATTCGAATTAATACACATATTTTAGAACTATATTGTAAATTTTGAACAATTATGAATACAGATCTCCGGAGAAAAAGTTAATTATCAAGCAGTTGTCCGAAAACTAAATCAGGTGTATCATTGAACGGTCATAAGACTGGCTGGTCGGATAGGTAAGTTCTCAGCCTTACAATTCGTGTATTTACTAATTTTTGTTCTGTAAATTGCAACTCTTGACATACTTTAGATGAATATAAATTTAGGATCCCAAACATGCCTGTAAATTTTCAAAACATTTCTCTGATAAATGCGGGCTGCAACTCAGCCTGCATGGTACTAGTATGCAGATTGATTCGAATTTGAAATCCAAGATGGCTGTTGACGGCCATGGTTTTAAACGAATTTCGGAAAAATCGATGGCTACTGTCTGGAGGTTACATTCGTCTGTAAGGTGTGTCAAAGGATATTGTTGACGGACGCAATGACACACGGACAACGGACGCCAACCCATGACCATAGCTCAAATTTGGCCTCGCCAAGATGAGCTAACAGTCTTGCCCATATTTAAAAGAATAGGCTAGAGTTGTGTATGTGTTTACAAAAGCAGCCAAACTATTATGGTACATCTAAGATCCATCCGTCCCCTAAACACATGGTTGGTCAAGGGGGAGGTAAATTTGCAGAAAGGTAGGCCGGGGTGATCCGAGAGGCAAAAAAACGCATTTTTTACAACCTCATTCAATTTTTTTTTCACGAAAACATTTTGTGCCCAAATTTGACATTTGTAACAGTTTAAAACATATTATAACTACTAAAGCAGTCTAATACACAATGTTTATGTTACTCGGGACATCATATGGGCCTTTGTGGAGATGACATTAAGCTATGGCATGTTTCATATAGGATGGTGATGTGAAAAACTTCCTTCCCGACAACATTTGGAAAGAAGCTTCGAGAAATGTAAAATTGAAATATATAAACTTGTCCTGATGTAACTGTAACTAAGAAATTTAAGCCTAGATCATTGTGTGCATGGAACAAGAGCGAGCAAATGTCTCAAATAGTAATGTCACTATCAATGGCTAGATTTTAACTGTCATCAGTGCATCAAACTAATCAGTGAATTATTTGCATGTGTATCAACTCAGATGATCTGAGATCATCTGTTTGATCTGAGATAATCTGTTACTATCACAACACCTAAAGTATCCAAGTCCGGCATAGTGACTGCTTGCCATTTAGTTAATTGAAGTTGCTCCCACAAACTAACAAAATTGGTATGGAACAATGCTAGATAATGGGCTGATTGACCAACTAATCAGGAAATTGTTAGAAATCATGGAATTGTGTGTATCATGTACAATGACCGAGGTTTGAAATATCACCAATTTATAAAATAATATTTCCAATTGCAGCCTGTTAAACATCCTCTCTATATATGTAATTATTTTCAAAATGTCAACTCTAGTTCAATTGGAGCTTAACAACTGATATATCATGGATATGTCCACAAAATGTCAACAGTGACTCGAAAGTAAAGATTGAGTTCACTGTCCTGAGATGTTATCAGCTTAAAATGTATTACAGCCAAAATCCATGGCCAAAACACATGTTTGAATCATGTAATAGCTTGCAGGGGAAAATGATATCTCACTGGATATGCAGGGGATCAGTCTGGAGTAAACTACATACCCACATATAAGAAATAGTGGGTCTGACGACCTTTCGTTCAGTTTTCATTTCCCAAACCCGGGATTCCTTGTAATTACCGCCAATCAAAACTTAGCTCCAAGAAATGTGTGCCCCAATAAAAAACTAGTAACATGTCACGTGCTCTCGGTGTGGAAATTCCGAAGGTGTGGCTAAATGTTGTTAAAATAGTATCCATGACGTCATGTTATACCGGAAGAGAAAATCACAAATCGACAAATAAAGTAGATTGTTGACGAGCGGTCGAAAGTTTAAAATCAAGAATCACCGGAATTGGGATTACAGGCAACTGTAATTAGGGTACAATCTTTGGAGCTAATAATACGGCTGTGTAAGGTCGGGAGGGTTTCGGTTGGTTGGTGGTAGAATTGTGTTGCTCTACGCTCGTTTTGGCTGCGGTGGTACTACTGCCGGTACTGGGGAACTGATAGATCGTTTTGTTATGTCATTTAACTTTTTTTAGTTTTAGCAGATAATCCCGACATTCATGTATTTTTGATTCGTGGCCGTTGATTTGTGTTATTTTTTGACAACATGGGCGACAAATCACCTGGCCAATCTAAAAAATAATTCGTTCTGAGTCCAAAGATCCACAGACATTTTTTTATAATTTCAAGAAGATCTGTCTTAGTTATTGTACATATTATTTTGGATCCCGAAAGCTAGCTGTTTCCCTTTGTTGTCAGTAAAACAACCGCCGAACGAAAAGTCACAAACCCTGCAACTATTAATTCCGATTCTTAGAATCGGCTTCACATGGTTGAAGCGGCCATGACGGCACTGGCACGTGACCATGTTTACGCCTGTCAATCAACTAATTTCATATTTATATTTAGTGCGGTGTGACGTAATTTGTGGGAAGCCCACAACCGTTCAGAAATGAAAAGTTGATGGGCAGGGGATATGGCAGGGGATATGCTGGGAAAATTATAATTTGTTTTTGGAAAATTGGATGCATATGCCTTATACAGTAAGTAATAGTAGTGTTTTATGTACATCTATCAGCTTCTGGTGGATTACTGTATTTGTCCACCAAATCAATGCATTAGAATGTCCATTTAGGAGTGTCGAATATGATGCAGAAAAACGGCATACCTTACTGCAAATGTTGTACACCCCCATCCTGGTTGGATGCTGATTTAGTTGAGCTAAAATGCATCAGTACCAACGCTAACGACATGATAAGTAAGCTGTAACATGTAACGGTGCTACAAACATTTGCCTTCAAATGTATGCATGATCAGCCCCGTGGACGTGGTATCGCCAAACCAGAAGGTATCGCCAAACCAGACCATGCGGTTTTGATAAATGAACATAGCTTCCCTCAGATGATTTATATATCTCCCAGTTGAATGGTGATATCCACTATTCATAACATAATTTCGTTCGACCCGGTGTGATACAATTTTGAAAATCGCAAAATCCTAGCATCTAGACTGGCCTCAAGCTTTCCTAGTGTTGGAAATTTCAAACCTGATACCTCTCTGAGGTTGGAAAAATCCCAACTAATAATCATTTCAGTCCACATTTTTGACAGAATGTGGTATAATATGGTTTTCCTAAAGTAATTAGCATTTTTATTGGCCATTTGGATGGATTGGGACCATGGTTCGGCCCGGTGTGAGAAAATATCATCTAGACTGGCATCAAGTATTCCTGGTGTTGGAAATTTCAGACCTGACATCCCCCACTTAGGTTGGAAAATTTCCAACTGATGGCCATTTCAGTCCAAAATTTTGACCAAAAGTAAATATATGCAAATGTTGGTCGGAAACAACAAACCCCCCTAATAAATTGTTCGAAAATCAAACTACAAGAAGAATTTCTAACCTATTGTAGGTGTGAAATTTCCAACTAATGTTGTGTCAGGTATGAAATTTCCAATTGTTGAATTTTTTTTTTACCTCCCCCCCCCCTGTGGCCACGTCTCTGCACATGCATCATCACCCTAAATATGGTCCATGTGCGGCTGTCCGAATGATAATGGGGGTATTTTCAAACAGAAACGGTCAAAATGCAAAGTATATCATCCGCATCTTTGAATCCCAAATCTGGTTGGCGACATTTCATCGCAGAATCGATATGCGGCTTTGATACCCAAAATTATGGTGGGTACCCACACTTGGTCGCTGATACATGTAGTATTTTTGCGAACCGCTCTGTATGCTAGACAATTTTATTACTAATTAAACATATATTTTTCTATTCATACACGCATTATCCACAGTCAATGGCTGATAGTTATGTTTCAAATGAACTACGTAACGTCAAAAAGTGTCTACTATTTATGATAAAATCGGAAATGAGCCGGAATTTCCATTAAATTTATCGGGATGAGAGCAAGCTATGGTCACTATCGCATTGAGGAAACATTCCACTTTACGAAATTATGTTTTGAATAGTGCTGGATATCACCATTCAACTGGGAGATATATTGATTCATCTGAGGGAAGCTATGTTCATTTATCAAAACCGCATGGTCTGTTTTGGCGATACCTTCGGGTTTGGCGATACCACGTACAGGGGGTGTGGTGATAATTTACATGCAGTGATATTTCGGTTGCATCGCTGAAGGTGGAACTATATAGCTTATAGCTTTTACTTCTTATGTAGTTAGTTGTGGTACAGATGGGTTTTATTTTCAGTTGGAATTCTGGCACGTTGTAACTTTCCATATATTGAAGTGACTGCAAACAAATGTCAGATGTGTGTGAATGCGCCTTTATTTAGTGTAATGTAGTAGCTACGAATGCTCCCGCAGGCCGCAGCCCAATGTTGGTTGCAATCCCATGTTAGCCAAAGTCCCTTAATGGCCAGACAGCTTATTTGCTTATGTCCATGCAAACATTACAACAGATTTTCAACAGAAATTTTTTTGTTTGCATCAATCTAACGAAAACTCTTGAATTGAACGTATCATCATCTTCATTGAATATAGAGTCTGAATAATTATTAAGAGAAGACAACACCAATGGATTTTAGTACATTTCAGACGTTGAAAATTGGAATAATTCTTAACTAATCACCAAACACCTCAGTGTATTGGCTCTGACGGGAGTCTTCATTTGTGTAATAATGTTGTGTTATTTTTTTTTTATTGCATGATATACCATATCCCCATATATTACAATGGAGAATAAAGAAGCCAAATGCACATATTTCAGTCCAATGGAACCAAATGTTGGCATGCTGGCTGATTCACTCAAGCAGGGAACAACCAATTGAAATAGGTCACATTATCAACTAGAATGCACTCAGAGAGATGCCAACGTGCGCAAAAATGTAATAACAAATAATTAAAAAATAATTTCACTTTATTTCACTTAATTTATTTATATTAATTTAATTTAATGTTAACAAAAAAAGACAATTACAATCTTCAATAATTTTATTTAGGGGATAACAGTGTGGTATTTTGTGATTTCGGAGAGGTACACGGCGAATATACTGTGGCATATTTAGTTAATGGGCGACGGTGGAGCCGGAGCCCATTAACGGGTATTTGCCACAGTATATTCGCCATGTACCTTTCCGAAATCACAAAACACCACACTGTTATCCCCATTCTAATGCTCTTCGAACTTAAAAATGTTATTTAGACAAAGAAATGGCTCGTAATTATCAACGAAATGTGCGGCCATAGAAAACACTCAGCCAATTCACGACTTTTTGTTTTAAATTTAATGCGCTAGATAAAATATAGTCCCCCAATTACCATCGCTCTTATCGTTAAAAATACTGATAAACATGAAAAATTGCCACCTCAAAGAGAAATAAATATGTACAACAATTAGTTTTTACATGTACCTGATGTCTTTTTCAGATGTTTACCACTTACAAATTGCGGTTTTGGTTTTACCGCGATCTTGAAGTTGAATTGAAACAATGGGAAATTGTTTACTCAATGTGATGTATTTCACGCCGTGTCTGTCGCGGTTTCATGACAAGAAATTTGGTCAAATGATATCGAGACACTGACATTGGTGGGGTATAACGTTGTGGTGTTTTGTATTTTCTGAAAGTAAATGTATACAGGGCGAATGTATTGACTGTCAATTTTCGACAAAAGCCACATCGCTGGTTTGTTTATATAGCAACGAGCTAGTAACGGAAGTCAGTCCCAACGGCGTCAACTCTATAATCTACTCCGTAGCGTCGCCGGCATGTACTGCGTAAGGGTGACGTCATGGAGTGAAATCGGTAGGGTGAAACCAACGTACGAATCTGACTGATCGCCATACTGTTGCGCGAGCGCACGTAAAGATACCTGCTCAGGTGGGGATTTGGCTATGGACCTATGACCTAAAACTAATCTCAGCCCAATGTTTCATTGATCAGCAAGCATGACATGAACATTCTCAAATATATAAAAATATGTGTGAGTGGTTGTCTTTTTAAATTAAAATAATTGTGAAATTTCTTGAATCAAGAAAATTAAAGTCTCCTCTTACTTCTGAAAAAAAGTTATATCTTACAGAAGTTCTTGGTACCTCAAAACACCGACATATGTTTCATGCCATACAATTATGGTAAATGTGGTTGCTACAAACAGTTGACTTCCAATGCCTGCATGATTTACAAATTATCGCTGCGTCGTGTTTCATTGTAAATTGAGTTGGCGGTTATTAAATATTGTAATTCCAGACAGATGTTGATAAAATCCATTTTGATAACATGTTGGAAAAACGTGAAGCCGACTCTTAACGCCCAACTTCATTTCAAATCACCAGATCGCATTATATACAACATATTCCATATTTATATCCCATTTGAAAGAGGAATCTCCAAAACATTGTATTATCAACTTATCCGGATTGTATTGTAAATGCTATTATTATCCACCCCTTAACTAACACCATTTCCGATTGGGCAAAAGCCGCCACGTGATACTGAGTCCTGGAAAAAGTCATATCGGACTCCCGAAAGTCATATTGGACACCCGACTGTACAATATCACTTTTGTATTGGGACTCCGTGACGTCACGAATTAACTCTATTGCGAAAGGAATCGGTGAAATTGTGATGAGCGCGCAACACTGATGGATTTTAGCAGACGTTTCACTTCCGCATTGAGTTTTTTTCTCACTCCCGTGTTTACTTTTCTAAATCATGCTTTCTGATGATCAGTATACAGGTTTTTATTAGAGAATTAAGTGCCGACAAATATCAAAAGTAACCACAAAAGTTGTATTCCCAAAATTTGGTTAAACATACAGATGGATAATAAAAATGTCATTATACAATGTTGTGTACAGTATGAATTTTTCTTGTACTCGTCCAGGTTGTGGTGAAAAGTCATATTGGACTTTTCACCACAACCTGGACTCGCACACGAAAAACACATACTGTACACAACATTGTATAACTTAGTAACTTTATATTATTCTCAATGAAAGGGGGAAAACTATATCTCTTATTTTGAATTCTGATGCTTTCTGGGTTGACAACGGAGGAAGTCTTGGAATGAATTTGAGTATCTCTATCACTCGGAGGACACTCCTAGGCCACTGCTGTTCCGTATTCTTGTGGAATATATATATTTTCGGCTCCTCTTCCAAATGGTATATAATATAGAATATGTTCTGAATAATGCTATCTGGGTATTCCAAAATTAAGTGGGCCTTTAACCGTTGGCCTGTGGTCGCTAATAGCGATGTAAAATTCACATGAACTTCAACGACTTCAATAGTGGTTCAAATGAGCCATGTCCGTTTAAAGGTACTCAATCCGATTAAGCACCCATAAATTACTATTTCTTTGGCTTCGGGGGTAAAAAATATTTGATTCGAGTCGAGGAACTCACCCATCAAAGCTCAGAGTGATCAGATATCGATTTTTGAAATTTGTTAATTTTTAGATCTGGTCCAATTCCACGTACTCAAACGGACAAATTGCGGTGTAAGATGGATAACTCTAAAACCAAGTGGTTATTATTAACAATAATAACAACTTGATTTTAGAGTTATCCATCTTACACCCCGCAATTTGTTCGTAATTTGTCCGTTTGAGACGTGGAAGTGGCCCACATCTCCAAAAAATAAACACATTTCAAAAATCTAAATCTGATCACTCTGAGCTTTGAAGGGTGGGTTCCTCGACTCGAATCAGATATATTTTACCCCCAAAGCCAAAGAAATAGTAATTTAGGAGCGTCTATTCTGATTGAGTACCTTTAAAGAGTCAAACTTGGATTCCATGGAAGTCAGTGTCTGATAAATGCGCGCAACGGAGAATAAAATTTTTGAATTGAATTTTATATATTTTATATAGTGCATGTTTCACAATAAAATATAATTTGTAATAAGTCAAAAATATATTATATAAATAACAGATAAGAATATTAACAATATCATCAAACTCAACAACAGTTAACACATTCCAATAATAAGTAACATATCCATTCAAGAAACAACACATATAAAGTTTCTTCCTTCAACCGGAATTGGCCACGATTCGTGTCCTTGGCGTCAGCTTCAGTTTGACGTCACCGGTAGGAACTATTGCTCCGCGTGCTTCCAGTTTCAGAATGTATTCAGTTTCCGAACATGTGTCGAATCGATATTTTTGAAGAATGTTTATGAGAACAGTTTTTATTTCGAGCGAAGCGAACCTCATACCGATGCAATATCGTGGTCCAGCACCAAACGGAAGGAAACTGTATGGCGTAATCGCCTGTTTACCCTCTTTAGAGAACCTGTAAACATAAATAATACTGATCAGAACAGAATTGGAGACACCACAATACTGCTATTTGCACATTTTCTGATTTAAAGGCCCACTTAATTTTCGAAACTCCAAATCAAATTCTATAAAATATATGCCATATTATATAGCATTTGAAAGAGTAAGCTCCAAAATATTGTATTTTCAAGTTATTCGATGTAATAAACTGTGAACATGTTGTTTTTGTTGAGAAACTGGCGTCTATTCTGTTATCAAATGTATGCACAATATCAATTATTTTCAATGGAAGAGGAATAACTCTATATATTTAGATATAGAGTTATTCCCCCATTGAAAATGCATCTTGAGTTTGAATTATGTTGCATTCTTGAAGTCAAAGGGGGGAAATGATTTTATGGTTTCTGCTATTTTCTATTACTCTGTGGGCACATTATGAGTTCCAGACGTTCCAAGTGGTGGTGAATTATAGTATTTTAATTATATTTTATGGCATAGATTGTTATTTAAACCGTATATCAAGGCACTATAAAAAAAAAATCGCTGACTCGAAAGTTAAGTGGGCCTTCAGACATATTTCGGTTGTATAGCTGCAGTACAAATATTGGGCTATTGGACGTCAACCTCTTGAAACTTAAACGAACCTCCTCTCACAGAATATAAATGGAACCATTTGTTTATATATATACACCACATTAAGAGTGTGCGCCAAGCAAAACAAAACAACACCATGGTCAATTTTTGGGTAGATTGATTCATGGTGAACCATTCAATACCAATATACTGAGTGGCGAGGATCAATGAGCGATATAACGGTATGTTGTAAACAGTTTCAACCAAAGTTCACTTTGTGGGATCTCCCCGGTGTTGAATGTTTGGTTATCGAACACTCTATACGTACTGTACTGTATCAGTCTTGTTTAATAACATTGCGTACGATTTTGACAATAACATGTTATTTATGCTATATTTATGTTTGGTATAAGACAAAATCTGTCTATATTTTAATATTTTTTCTGCTGCTTATGGTGATTTTAACGGATGCGACTATATTTTAACAACAATACCCGTCGCGAAGATCATACGTATCTTTAAGCCAAAAAGTTTCTTAACTTCTTAGGAAATTCTGAATTATTCGGCATCAAATCGGACAAAGCTTTAGGTCTTTGGATGTGTGATTCCATACAAGTAACCGGAATGTTATCAAATAACTCCAGCTAACCCTGATGATGCTTACCGTTCTGGGTCGAATTTCTCCGGATGATGCCAGTATTGTTCGTCGTGATGTAGCGACCACACGTTTGCCTGTACATTCATGCCAGCTGGTACAGTGAGCCCGTTGTAGCATGCTGTGTTCGACGCTTGGCGTGTAACAATACTGCAAAATAGCAAATATTGCCGTTAGCGTTGATTCAATCAATAATGTACACTTGAATCTAGCGAGAAAACAAATAACATTGAAAATCATTCTTGAATCCCCAATACAATTATATGGAGCATTTCTTGGGTTTTGTTAATCCTATTTTTCAAATTTGGGGGTCCATGCGATTATATTCGTCGGAAAATCATACAAAATTAAAGCCACATGGCGGTTTGCGTTCCAAAATACACCTAATAATATTCGCTTTAAATGTTTTCCCATAGGTCGATACATACTTTAACTACCTTTCACAACATTATATGTCCCATAAAGATGCATTGAATTCATACAAAATACAACATTGAACACGAAGCAAAAAACAGCCATTTGCACGACACGGAATAGAAAAGAGCGTTCCGTAATAGTCTATTTCTGATATGGTATAGAAATAAAGAGCGTTTATTTCAATTATGTGTGACAAATTGGAAAATTGCTGTGACAATGAAACGTATTTTTTCAGAGCATATGAAGCCGGTATATTAATATTTCGTGTATTGGTCCAACTATATTATACATAGTTCCAAATTACGTAGACAATATTTGGAAGCTCGAATGAGCCATATCCGTTCAATTATGTTCTCAAAATGTTGGTTCACTTGGGAAAGCTAGAACGTTTTGCGCTACTGTAAGGGTTGTTAACATATATAAAATAAACCCAGACACCATACGTTCTTTTCAATAGAAAACTATTATTTATCCCACAAAGGATTTATTTGAACATGAAAAACAATGTGTCTACTAAATATTAATGTAAGCGTTCGTGTGTAGTAATTTTCAAAATGTTTCGATTGCATTTCCATTCCCTTTAGTTTTAGCCTTATTATGACCGGAGCTTCGCTGGCGCAGCAATAAATGTCAGTGCATTCTCTTATATAATTATGCTAGTCGCCCCACATTTTTAAGAGAATGCATGGCTCACAAGGTCAACGTAAATATTGTTAGGCTAATGCTTTCTCTTATATATGCGAGGCGACCTGTGGTCGACTCGCTTATATGATAATGCTTGGCACAGGATTTTCGTAAAATTTCAGGAAGCTCCAGTCATGAAAGGGTTAGATATTCTTCAAAAAGTATATCACCTGATTTCGACTTTACGAATTGTCTCCCTTTGGATTCCAAAAAATATAACATCCATATATTTCATAAATGTTTCAAGCTTATTATACATGCCAACCAGAAGCATATATGCCAACATGCGTATATCAGTTCACTTACAGAGAAGCTGTTGGGTAGAGTCGGCAAACTTCGTCGAAGACCATGTCGAAATATGGTAAATCGTGAAGATCGTCATAACATACTTCTTTCTGGAAAACGAAGAATTTATCTGTAATTAAAAATCCAGAAGATTCATCTATCAGAGCGAGTGAATGATTCATGTTCATATCTATCTTGATCACTTCACTGATGTATGTTATTCAGTATAATAACTGTTGCTGTAACTGAGACTAGCGTCTTGAAGCATTCGGTGCACAGTCAACCGTCCAATGAACGCACACACTATAACAACACTTAATTATAACACGAATGATAGTAAAATATATCGCGGCCGGGGTTGGGTGGGGGTTGGGTGGGGTATCTATATATAAAAAGCAGGATATGTCTGTCTGTATATCTGTCTGCATGTTACCGAATTATCTCTTAGACCCCTGGACAAATTTGAACCAAATTTGGAGTGGTGACTCGGGGTATAATGGCGGATGTTCGTAAACTGCAATACAGTACGTGTAAAGCACGAACCATCATAGTCTACATCATTATAGTCTATCTCATAAGATTTTACCATTTTATTTCTACTAATTTGCCAAAATTTAGGCTCCTATGAGAAATGAGACATTAATTAGAAGAATACTAAAATACCGACAGAGTACATGCACTTTGGTCTAGCTTGGGTTTATGAATATTGAAGCAATAAAGTCCTTCGTTATATCGACGTGCCTACCTGTCCTATTTTCTTGTCAATCTCGTCACACAGCTTTTTCTGTACGTCTTGGTGGAATGCGAGGATGTGGCTCATGTACGTTAAGACGGTGCTTGTCGTCTCGTAACCAGCCAACAAAAAGGTCATGCTTTGAGCAACGATACTTCTCTCGGACAGCCTGGGCGTTTCGTCATTTCCGCCCTTCAGCATGACGTTTACGAGGTCGGTGTATTTGGCTTCATCCTGGAATGAACAAAAAGTGTATATGTACTCATCCCATATATCTTGCCCATGCAATCAGGGACGTGGCCACATATGGACCACCCCAAGTTTGGTAAAAATGTTCAACAGTTGGAAGTTTGGTGCAACATTAGTTTAGAAATTTACACCTCATATACTAGGTTGAAATTGTTCCCATTGCTTGATATTCCAAACCAGTAATTAGTGGGGAATTTGTTGTTTTTAGACCAACAGTAGCATATTTTTCTACTTTAGGTCAAATTGTTAATTTTAAAGGCACTCAATCCGATAAGACGCTCTTAAATTACTATTTCTTATTACCACTTGATTTTAGAGTTAGCCATCTTTATCTGCAAGTCCGTCCGTTTGACCCTCCGTTCTTCAATCAGTTTGTGGTCCACAAACAATAGAAACAGCAAAGTTCAAACATCGATATCTAATCACCCTGAACTTTGATGGGTGGGTTCCTCGACTCGAATCAAATATATTTTACCCCCCCCCCCCAAGCCAAAGAAATAGTAATTTAGAAGTGTCTGATCGGATTGAGTACCTTTAAATGGCCATTAGTTGGAAATGTTCCGACCGTAGGTTGCAGTTTTCTGGAAAGCTGGATATACCAGTTGGAAAGTCCCAACCCAAGGCGAATGGGTCCAAATGTATCGGTCTGGTTCTTCAAAGGGGGGGGGGGGTGAAATTGAAAATTCCAAGGTGTATACACCCTCCCAACGGATACCGTCTAGCCACGTCCCTGCATGCAATTAAAAGACTCCACATCCGATTTTACACAAGAGAACTACTCTATGTCCATTTTCCGAACACGAAATGAGCCCATACGTGGGAAGTTTTAATGGTCCGTATCAACTCAAATGTTTCGGTTTGATCAGGTTTTGAGAGCGTTTACCCCTGTTGTGGTTTAAAACACGAAATAATGATCCATTGTGTTACAGCCGGGGCGGTTCCGGACATGGATGTAGGCGATGTATATATACGTTAAATCCTTCATGTATGGACTCAAAGATAAAAACGGATCCAGATTTTTTTTCAGCATGAAAGAATAAAGAGCGTTCGTCGTTAGTATATTCCTGATATGATACGAATAAAGGAGTGTTTTGATCAACTATACATGTATGTGAAAAACAACTGTTGCTATGACATCGGTACGTTTTTCTAAGTATACACGGTCTGTATAATACGAGTATTTCGTGTATTTATCAGGATAATTTTGTCTCTACTGGCGAAGTAAACGCATGCATATTTTTAAAGTTCAAATTATCGATGTCTGCTTAAAGGCCAATTTAATTTTCGAGTCATTGATTATTTTTTTGTATAGTGCCTTGATATACGGTTTTAATAACAATATATGACATAAAATATAATTAATATACTGCAATTCATCACCATTTGGAAAGTCTGTGTCGCAGAAGATGCACATATTGAGTAATAGAAAATAGCTGAACTCATAGAAACATTCCCCCGTTTCGCTCCCAGAATGCAACATAATTCAAACTAAAATATAGAGTTATCCCCCTTCGATTGAAAATAATGGACTTTGCAGTACAGTCCAGATTTAACTTAAGCACAGGAAACACGTCGGTACCTCTCAACAAAAACAACATGTTCACAGTTTATTTCACCGGATAAGTTGACAATACAATGTTTTGGAGCTTCCTCTTTCAAATGGCATATAATATGGCATATATTTTATATAATGTGATCTGTGGGTTCGAAAATTAAGTAGGCCTTTAACACCTATTATTATGCAGCAGAGGTATATTTTATCAACCGCCTGGTATTTACCTCTAGTGATTTCCTTATCCTGATGACCTCCTCCAGTTGTGTCTTCAGCCATACGACCGGATTCATTCCGAAAAGGAAGACGATATTTTTCAAGGCGAATACAAAGTGCTGCAGGAACGGCATAAACACTGAAAACAAAGGGAGTAGGGTCAGATCTCAGTCACGTGGCCAATGTAAGGCACCAGTAGCCCACCGACTGCAGTATACGCCAGTGACGAGTAAATTGTAGATAATATTAGGTTTACATTTAAGTGGAAAGTTGAGAACATATTTTATTTTGTCCCGCCAACACAACACGTGTAGCTAAACCAGGAACATCTACTAAATTCATAGTCAAAGGCTTATATAGGATCAATTGAGAATTAATTTATACAATAAGAATTGCACGAGCAGAAATCTGAACTGACTACGGTTACGTTCACACAGTAAATTTACTAGATGTTAGTAAAATGTACATAATCCACTTTAAAGTGATGTGAAACACTCCAGTAGTGTGATCAAATAGAAAATGAGAATAATCTTGTTCAAAGTAGTTATTTTTTTTTACGAATATTAACCCAAAATGACAACACACACCGTCATTCTTATATATTAATTAAATGCAATAACTCTCGGCGGCGAAATCATTTGTGTCAGTTTATCGTCCAGAATCAAGATGTAAATATTTACAATTGAGCATAATTCAGACGATGTTTTCTATGGAGTGGTATTGTCGATTTCTTTGAAATTGTCTGCGATGTTAGCAGTCTGATTAAAACCATACTCAAAATCTAACGATTTATCATTAGATTTTGAGTATGGTTTTAATCAGACTGCGATGTTAGTAGAATTCATCCAGTTAGTATAGCGCATGAGTATTACCATATCAATTTCACACACCCGAACAAGTCCATAATATGTCATTAAGCGTAAGTACAATCACTCCTGCAACAATAATCTACTGCATGATTTCCAGACATCAGCTGCCCGAACACCCGAAGCGACGGTTTATTGATTACATTAATGACGTAGGTTATTGGCCCTGTTAATTAATAGAAATAAGCATTATTATCCCAAGTTATACTTACTAACTAATGGAAGAATGCACGATTTGCTCATCGTATCGAACAAGGTTCGGATGTTGGTCAGAAATGGATCTTTGCTGTCAGTTTGAGCTTGAGTTTGGAGGCCAAACGCACAACGACCGATGACGTCAAGAGTGAGACATTGATATGTTCTGAAAATTATGAAAATAATGCTGTAGAATCATCAATGGTATTACTTGTATCAAACAAACATTATATCAAGTGGATATGTAAAGTCATTATATGCAAACGTAGATAACTGGAAGCAATGATTGCGTCGATATATACTGTGTTAACCCTTTCTTTATTGAATGGATTCTCCCATACAGTTATAAAAGTAATCAATACAATGATCTTTTATTCATCTGGAGGGATGTTCATGAAATATCAGACGACAGATAGCCAAACATATAATACAATCACAGAAGGATTCCTATTCATTGGCGGGAGAGTATTGGCGGGAGAGTGGAACTACTCATCAATGAGCATGTAGTAAAGAAAGGATTACTATTGTAAAAGAGCAATCAACATGTATATATCTATTAAGGTGACAAAATAATTTGACAAATAAAAGAAATCGCTCTTCGAAAGCTTTTGGTCCTTTTTCTGTTGATATTATTCAGACAAAATAACATGATGGCATTCAGGTAAACATGTACAATTACAATGGACGGTAATTTCTGGTTAAAAGTATCCTTTATTTACCAACCCACAGAGTCCCTCGATCGTCTCCTTGGCCATTTATACACTACTAGTTTTACACAGATTCAAAGGAAAACTCCATAACTAAGTTAGAACTCAATGGTCCTTATTGTGATAGTAAAAATAAGCAAATTATTAGACGAGATGTATGTAATTCTCCAATGTTATAGCTGTGTGTCTGTTAGTATGAATGCTTCTATGTGTATGGTTGTTGTAAATGGAAATCATGTATGTAATTCTTATGTTCACCACTTAGTTGATGACTGTAAATATGTTGAGTTTATGTTCTTATAATTTATATTAATTGTATGCATTCTCTAAATATCTCCATGAATGGAGGAAATAAAGAATATATATTTTCCTTCTCTCTCGAGGCCAAATTTGTGGATACGTTTCGAAAAACAATGGCAGTGAGGTGAAATGTAGTAGATAAGTGAGGATCAATAGAAAGAGCAAATGCGTTTAGTATTTATTTGAATAATTGGGAATATTTGTGACGTTGAAGTAAAAGTAAAATCTAATCCTCACCTATATGCGCTGAAAATACTTCCAGGTTTCAGCTGAGAAAGGAGTGTGTTAGCAGACCACTGCATCGTGTGGAACATATGCTTGAGTTTTCCGCTGCTAAATGCTGGTGTAAGAATGGAGCGGCTGTGTCGCCACTGAGCTCCGTTCTCAAGAAAGAGACCCAGTGCATTTCGTGGAGCCAATGGAAACGGCTGAAACAGAGGACAAAGTTTATTTAACCCTTTCGTGGCGGGAGCAGCACTGGTGCAGCATTAAAGATCATGTGCCAATGCATTATCTTATATATGCGAGTCTCCCATAGGAGACTCGCATACAAGAAAATGCACTGGCTTACAAGATCAAGCTAAATATTGTTAAAGTGATGTGAAACACTCCGGTATGGTGATCAAATAAGGATTAACTGTCATGTGGACTGTTTTTATGGAGATGTAACCGTAAGGTAAGTGGTCATAACTTGTGTAAAATCCGAAGCAAGTTATGACCACTTACCTCACGGTTACATCTCCATAAAAACAGACCACATGACAGTTAATCCTTATATTTATATACATTTAGCGAAAAAGCCACTTTTGTAAATGTATTTAAATCGAAAAGTGTATCGTGACAAAACCAGCCCAAAATATCCCATAGCACCCTTGGCAAAAATTAACAGGAACAATTGAAACCCGATGATTTATTAAGTCAATCCTGCGCGAATCCAACTGCGCCCAAAACATTACGCGTTCGTCTTTCCAAACCCAAATGACGTATCGGTGTTTTTATGAGCTTGCAGTTATTAGCTGTTGCGCATTCACCGAGAAATAATTGCAACTAGCCACGTGGGCGCCGACCAATCAGAATGATGGATTTAGTGATGACAACACTTAGTATGTAAATATATAGAAATGGAGAATAATCTTGTACAAATAGTATATCCAAATTGACAACACACACCGTCATTCTTATATATGAATTAAATGCATTGACTATCGATGACGAGATCGTTTTCATTAGTTTATCGCCGATAGATGCGTCACGAATCGAGTAGTAAATAATAACAATTGAGCGTATTTCTGACGATGTTTTCTATGGAGTGGTACTGTCGATTTGCTTAAAATTTTCGGCGATGTTAGTAGAATGTTACATTCCTTCAGTTGTCATAGCGCTTGAATACTAACTTATGAGTTTCACGCACCCGAACAAGTACATACTATGTCTTTAAGCCAATGCATTCTCGTATATATGCGAGGCGCCCTATGAGCGACTATATAAGAGAATGCATTTGCACAGAGTTTTCGCAAACAATCAGGAAGCTCCAGTCATGAAAGGGTTAAATATCCAACTTATTTTATATGATATATACTAATATGTCAATTTCGACGAATATGTGATAAAGGACATGGTCTTGATCTCTTTTCGAATGCCAGTTATAGAATCCATTAAATAGCCATTTAACAAAATGTGCATTTTAAAATAATATCTCGTGACATCATTATTATTGTATCAACCGTGAGTTCTTAGTGAAGCTGTTTACCAAATTGGGAAAGTAAATCCATAATAGTCGTTTGGTAAAATATATATTTTCATTTGGTTAACTTTTTTCATTACCGAAAGGGAATATTATATATGCATCTAAAACCAGACACCCAACATATTACGAGAGTCCACATGAAGTGCTATCGATGTATCCCATAATTTTGGAAACGTTATACTGGTACTTACTTTTCTTGATAAAAAGTTGTGTGAATCCTTGACCAGAATTTCTCGCAAATATTCTGGATCGCTGATGGACAAGACGGGCGTGTAGCCTTCGAAATATCTGAAATGTTAAACGAACATTGTTCACTCGAGCTTCCAAAATATGTCTACGTAATTTGGAGGGAGGTATATAAGATAGACGAGCTATTGATATACCGACTGCATATGCTATGAAAAATACTTTCCATGGTCACAGCCATTTCTCAGCTTTTTTTTCAAATTTTCGCACATAAGTGAAATAAACGCTCTTCATTTTTACCATATCGGGAACAGACTAACACGGAGCGCCCTTTTCTGTTCCTTCATCCATGTCGTGCAAATGGCTGTTTTTGTTTGGGACCCAAACATCATTTTCAAAGATGTATTTTCCACGACTTCAATTTGTCTTTATGGGACCTATGTTGTTCCGCGTGCAAGAAAGGTAGTTCAAGTATTTATCAACTATTCGATACCAGAAAAATATAAAAAATACATGTATTATTAGATCTAGCTATTTAAGAGGGAGGTACAGTGGTAACACTTGGGTGGGGAATTCAGTATTACTTTTCGGGGGAACTTTACTAAAACGTTACAAAGCGTGGTGACTATATCATATCTTATTGGACAGATTGAATGCTTATCTGGTTACAACGCAGAGCAAAATTTTGATATTCGACCCAGTTTGGGTATTATTAGAAAGTAGGTCAACAGTACATGATTGCTTATAAATATTACCATCAAAATTCAAATGTCACAAAATAAAATAAAAATCCACTTTGCGTTGTCACTAAATATATGTTAATACTTTCCAACAAGACACGAAGCGGTCTTCTGCGCTTTGTAAGTATTGAGTAATCTTTTCCCCGAAAATTAACACTGAATTCTCTATTCAAAGTTACCACATTACCTCCCTCTTAAAAGCAACGATTTTTGTTTATGTAATATCTCAGGCGGCCTCATCGGTATACTTCCTTGGCCAATAACATTTCAGTTTCTCAGTTTGTTGTGATCTGATTAATGCACAACACGACGTAAGAAAGACTGTCTTCGGTAACCGTTCTGTTTATTTAAAATCTACGTCACGGCCCAATTTTTCAGTCTTGCGAAGAAAGAGATATGCACTGAGTGTCATGGCCATGTTGGAAAGGCGGGATGCATGATCATAATTATGGTGAAGCGTATGTGGTCAATGTATTTTTTGTATGTTTTTTATTTGACTTTTATGTCAATGGTTGAAGAAAACGATAAACTATTGATTGATTCACATCAGGAACCATGGGAGGGTGTTATATTGTAAATGCTTCTTTCTGTTCAATAAGAATCACTTCACGTCACAGACCACCATGGGTACACGTTCGATATATCGAACGTGTACCCATGCATTGTGGTCTGTGAAGTGATTCTTATTGAACAGAAAGCAGCGTTTATAATTTAACAGCATGCAGTGTTCCTACAATGTACAGATTGTTCGAAGATTTCAATATTCACATAACTTTCGTTGTATATATAGCTACCTGATTGTTTTCAAATTGTGTATGTGCATTACCCTCGTGAAAATACAGGTCAAGTTCGAATTTGGGTTTGATCCGCCAATTTTTACCGGAGTTATTGTCCTTTTCGACTTATAGTTTACCAATTATTTTGGTTTCTGGATGATCACTTTAGTTATAGTTATCCGATTGGTTTCAAATTTGGTACATGTATATGGACTCACAAGAAAATACAGGTCAATTTCAAATTGGGTTTGGTCCAACTATTTTACCAGAGTTATGCCCTTTAATTGTCGACTTAGAATTTGCCAATGATTCTGGTTTCCGGGTGATAATTTGTTAGACTTGGATTTTTCTGATTATTCTGGTGTCTAGTCAAATAGAACTAGGTGTTTTAGTAACATAGACAGTTGGAAGCAAAGTTTTATTCAATGGTTGTTCCCATAATCAAGGTACGAATGCTAAAAAAAATAAAAAATTTAAAACATCAGTCAAATAAAGACACCATTTTCGGGAGACATGGGGCCTAGCGGCCTTTTGTTTTTAGTTTAACTCACTTTTGTGGGCATACTCGGCATGATACTCGGCAATTTTGGCTGCTTTTACAAGTGTCTGAATGGAAATGTCATGCATTATTATTACTCTATGACTTCTTAACATTAATGCGCCTTGTTCGCCAAACTGCACAAGAACACACATATATTAATGTATTTATACTCACCCAAACTTCCTCCCAAATTGTTCTTTCCAATCAATTATTGCTCTCAGTTGACCCTGAAGTGGAAGCAAATCATATTGACAATAAAGACTAACCGTAGATGATATTATAAGAAGCAGAGCAAAATAGCCAATTTTAGTATGCTTCACGAGATTATTTTTACTGAATAACATGCCGCGCCCATAGATTATCCCTGGGAATTATATTTATTTGGCAGCAAATTTGTCGGTTTTAATTCCAATGTTCTAGTCGAAATTCTGTAGTGATTCGGCATGAAGCTGAAATTTTGTTTAGAGTTTAGCATCACGATGTTATTGAGATTTCGATCACACTATACTATAATTCACCGTTCTATAACCGCGAATTGTTGCGCTCCTTAAGGGTACGTTCATACGCTGGCAATATTGCACTGCAAACTGCAAAAATGCCAGCTGCAAAGGTTGTTTTGTTTTGTTTTGTTAGCTGGCATTTTTGCCAGCAAACGACTATAGCTCGTGCTGTGTCGTGGCTGGTCGTCAACAATCAACGGTGATATATGATAACGGCGTATACCTGTCTGCCGGTGGCCACAACACAAGGCCACTAACAATACTTGATTGTATCTGTACCGTCCTTGATCGAATGGGATCGGGTGTGTTCTCTGTGATTCTCATACACACATAATTATACATGTGTACGGATCTTCGTTATATGAGGATATGATGATATGGCGTGATAAAAAGGGTACCAAAAGTGATGCTTCCCGAGTCATAAATGTGGGAGCTATAGGGGAGATGGTGGCAGGACTCACTATGAGTATCAATGCATTGCTTCAAATGTGCTTACTTCAGTGAGCGTGTACAAATTCTCAATTGTTATCGAAATGGTCATGTATCGATCAGAATGGCACATTGAGATATCACTCAATTCAGATCAAGCTGGGGTTCGAATACGTGCCAACACCATCTACCAAGACTGCGATATCGATGTAATTGTAGTGGTTTAAAAGTGACTGTTTGTGTCGTGGTGGTGTTGGTGGGGTCTAACAGTATGGATAATGGGATGTTAGTCTTTGGCATTGATAAAGCATATATGGGCCTATATAATTATTCATGCCATTTGAATAACAATATATTGTGTGTTTTTGATTAACTTGTGTTACTATTTATTTGATTTCTTTGTTTTGTTTAACATCAGCACCACGCCCCCCCCCCCCCCCCCGTTTTTCTTAAGTTATTATTTTGCTTAACATGAAGACTAACGAGTTTGTGACTAAAATTATTGGAATGACAAGTTTGGAGTTTGGATGATACGTGGGAAGATTTGAATTCGTCGGTTATCTTCGTTGAGCCAAGTGCGGACCCACCATCTCCTGTCTATAGTGTAGGACAATATTGTTTTCTTAAATTACATGCAGTTTTTATATATAGCTGTTAGACAATAAATATGATGATAATGACTGGCCACGGGGAGGGACCAGGTCACAATCTTTCCAAGTGTTGGACATTTCCAACATTACACCCGCCCCTATGATAAGGTTGGAAAATTTCCAGCTGATGGCCATTCCAGCTCAAAATTTTGATAAAAAAGTAGGAAATTATGCAAATATTGGTCCGAAAACAATACCCCCCCCCCCCCCCCACCAAATAAAATGTTTGAAAATCAAACTACAAGATCATTTTCAATCTATTGCTGGTTTGGAAATTACAACTAATGTTGTGTCAGGTATGAAATATCCAACCGTTGAACAAGTTGCCACGTCCCTATCCGTGTTCAATATTCGAAATACACGGGTTGAAATGACAACAAAACTAAAACACATTCGCCAAGCCCGAGTAACAATTAATCAAAACTGATTTGCCTGTCGCAATGCTTCGGCGTTGACCGTGACGTATAGCGGACACGATTTTTGCTCACACGAACTAATACCGTTTTCTTTCTGTGTGCATTTCTATATCAACCCGTTTACACTAGTCTGCGTGTAGATCTATGTACATTTCTATAGCAATGTAAATGCACCCTAAGTAGCATGTCTATTTATTTTGATAATATAATATCACAGGTGGACACATTTGACTTCTAATATGAAAATATGAGTATTATTCAGTTTAATAAAATGAAGTCCATTCTTGCCAGGAGATAATGGAACTTACTATATTCATAAAATATTTCACTCTTCAAAATTTAAGTCAAGTCAATGTCATATTGAACTAAATTTAAAGAAGCCCTATATCCGAGTTGACACCATGCATAAGACTACAAATATGCAAATTGTATATACAATTAATAGGAGATCTCAATGATGACAAGATATAGACTTTATATTTTATTAAAAAGAGGAAGTTTAAACACGTTTTGAATGTTTTGCAACCTTACGAAAATTTCGATGATCGCTTTTTATAAATAACGTACATGATCCGTCGCCCAAAAGCGGTATATAACAAAGAGCCTTCTCAATTATGTGCAAATGTGGTAGTTTTCTACGTATTAATTTACGGGTGATTTTCTGGATTACAATGACTGTGTGAACCCATTGATGATGATTGCAAGTATTTTTTCACTTTCTTTAGCCTGACAAAGATAGGAATTCTAATCCTATTTAGAACGGTGAACCATTATTTGCCAATAGAGACCGGACGATGGAACAAAACACCACAGTCTGAGAGCGAATGCACGTTCTGTGAAATGAAATGTTATTGCAATTGGTGACGAATACCACGTATTACTTCAATGTCCAGAACTATCCCATGCACAACAGAACAAGGTACATCAATAAATCTTATTGGAACTTCCATAATCAGAGAAAAATTACCATTCTTGTTTCAAATAGCAAAACCAAATATAATTAGAAAATTGTGTAAAGTATTATCTTATGTAATTACTATCTGTGTATTTATTATCTCATCTTGATCGTCTGAGGTTGCGAGCAATGACATGTTTCGACTCTATGTTTATGCATATTTAAATATATTCTTAAAACCATGTATTTGGTAGAAGAATTAAAATGAATCTGAATCTGACAAGCGGAAAATTTGTATTTGATGTCAATTCGGACCGTGCACCTTTAAAGAGCTTCCATCACACCTCGGTAGCATGTACGAACCTTTCGCATTATTTCCAGCAAATTTCCCATCAGGATATTCGGTTTTGGACCAGGAATCCCTAGTTTCTTGAACTGGTTAAAATGTTCACTCAGCCACCTATAAAAAAGCCCAAGTATATCAAGACATGTTTTTATTATTATTATTAAAATAGCGTTTCTCTTCATAATAAGTTTTCTATAGACTAAGCGTTTTCCGGATTTATTATTTTATACTCATGGAAACTATAGTATAGTTTCCGGAATATAAAACTATATATAGTATAGTTTACGGGGTAAAGAACAATAGTAAAGTTTCCGGGGTATATAAACTATATAGTATAGTTTCCGGGGTATTGAACTATAGTAAAGTTTCCGGGGTATAAAACTATATAATATAGTTTCCGGGGTATACACTAATAAATCCAGAAAACGCTTCTATCAGTATATTGATTTATTATGTTTAGATTTCTTCTGGTACAATAAATACAATCTGTCGGGACAGTTTTGTGAGCTATTTGTATGGAATAGAAATTTCAGGCGATCTCGCGGAAGAGATCGGAGTCGTACCAAGATGGAGAATTTTTTTTTTTTTAAATTTGTTTAATCTCAATAAAACCGTACATATTCATCAGTATTTGAGATAGATACGAAATACAATTAGTATACATGTGAAATTAATATTTACAAGTGATCAGGCAAATTACATACAAGAAACACAAACCAATTCTCGCCATTAATATCTTGCTAACACAATCAATTAATGCAAATTCCATTGTCCTCCGGAATAAACCGTCATGCTACGCTTCCAAAACAAATAATATGCACAATCTTAATTTTTGTCTGTTTTATAACAGAAAAAGGTATTTGCAGTCTTGAAATCGGGTTTTATCAAAATTATGTTGTAATTGTGGCCCAGAAGAGATACACAATATTTAAAGAAAATTATAAATACCAAGCTTCAAATTATACCAAATGTTCGCTGTTGATGCGTTCCTGTAATCAATATATGTCGATTAATATATACCATTTATTAAAAAATATGCATGTATACGGACTTTATATTTAGTGAAAGGTGTCCAAGAAATAAACGCAACTAAATTATCGATATTTGAATGCAAATATTTTATAAAATCTAATTTGACATAATTTGGATACAATCGATATTATTTTTCATATTTTTCTGCAGTATATGACAATACAGTGCGGTGTCGACTTTGAAACGAAATTATCGATATTTGACTGCAAATATTTTATAAACTCTAATTTAACATAATTTGGATACAATCGATATTATTTCTAACTCAAAAAGCCCAACATTTTGGTGGAATTACAACAAAATACACACGTATATCTACACTTACCAGTATGAACACAGCAGAAGCACAACTACTACTCCGAAAAGGACCAACATTTTCCAATACAATCATATACTCGATACACACTTAGATTTGTTGTCTTTTTTGAGAAAACACTTTTGTGGATACGTTATTTCCCATTTTTATAAATCTCGCTCATAATATTTTGATCGCGGGATCTCCAATCAAAACAATTGTTTTGACAGGAAGGCGGAGCCTGTTGGACGGATGAAGTGTTTCAATTTTCAGATTTTCTGCGAGATAACCATGGGGCTTGACAATGCTTTGTTTCAACATCAACATCCTTTAGCTATATTTATTTTAATCTGGAGAAGATTATTTTAGGGAAACATGCCACCCGATATAGAATCTCGAAAGCCGGATATATAAACGGGTCAAACCTTGGGTACCAATATAGATTACCATACTATCCATTCATATATAGTTACTACTATAATAGATTATACTAGCAGGGTTACCCGGCGTTGCCCAAGTTAGAGTGCAGGTGAGAGCCTCTGCTGTGGACATTTGTGCATGGGTATAGGGAATACTCTTGCTCAAAGTGTTACACGCGCATATTCTCATAATTTTATATCCAAATGGCATCACAAAACGTCATTCAATGGATTATAAGTATAGTGGTTCACCTTTTCGGAGTGATTGTCATTTTGTTCATCAATAATCACTTGTAATAAATTTATCAAAGAATCCCTGGTAGATTTTGAGAAAATCCATTTTGAAATACCAGGAAATTTTGGCAAAACGTGGATCTGACTATACAATTAAAAAGCGTACCGCGAACGCTCTTTATTGGTTTCCGCTGAAGAAGAATAGGTTTTTAAATTACATGATAAACTGTGGTCTTCACACTCTCGTTTGAGTCCGAAACGCACGAACTTAGCTTGCTCACTAAACCAATCTATTTTTATACCCTCCCCCTCGTAACGAAGTTATGGTGGTATTTTGGAATCAGCTCGTCCGTCTGACCATCCTTTCGTCCATGCATTTCCTACATTTTTCAGTAAATTTTCTTGAAACTTGGTAAATATATTTAGTAGCAAGGGGACAAGTGCACCTGCGATTATAAGGTCCGTCCGACTTTGTTTTAGTGGAGTTATGCTCCATTTTTCGACTAGTTATATTTCGCAAGATGCATGCGTAATATGTGCGAGCTTTTATTCCTACACATCTTGGTATTTCAATGGTATTGAAACGTGGTACCCATATTCACCACTGCGAACCTCTGCACAAGCGATTACGAGCTCAATCCGATTTGTTGGTTCTGGAGTTGTCCCTCTTTTTCGAGCTTGTATTTCTTGTGGGTTTTTTTTCGAAAACAAATATGTTAAAGACATATCTTTTACTTATTCGGGTGTGTGAAACTAGTAGTATTCAGGCACTATGCCAACTGGAAGAATATAGCATTCTACTAACATCGCCGAAAATTAAAAACAAATCGACCTTACCGCTCCAGAGAAAACATCGTCTGAACTACGCGCAATTCTAAATATTTACTTCTAGATTCGGGACGCAACTATCTGCGATAAGCTAACGAAAACTATTTCGCCATCGAGAGTCACTATATTTAATTAATATATAAGAATGACGGTGTTTGTTATCAACTTGGATATAATATTTGTAAAAATTACTACTTTGAGCAAGATTATTCCCATTTCTATTTGATCACCCTACCGGAGTGCTTCACATCACTTTAATATGACAACTTACTGCAGCGCGACTGCACTGCTTGGGGGGGGGGGGGGTATCACTAGCTACACTAGGACAGTCCTCCTGCACATTTTAAGCACAGTTGTTGGAATCTGGGATCAAAATCTTCCGATAACTACACACGCCCACTACTTTAACAACAATATAGACATTAAAGGTACTCAATCCGATCAGACGCTCCTAAATTACTATTTATTTGGCTTCGGGGGTAAACAATATTTTATTCGAGTCGAGGAACCCACCCACCAAAGCTCAGAGTGATTAGATATATATGTTTGAACTTTGTGGTTTCTATTGTTTGTGGACCACAAACTTATTGAAGCACGAGGGTCAAACGGACGGATGGATAATATTAACCACTTGATTTTAGAGTTATCCATCTTTATCTGCAAGACCGTCCGTTTGACCCTCGTGTTTCAATCTGTTTGTGGTCCACAAACATAGAAACCGCAAAGTTCAAACATCGATATCTAATCACTCTGAGCTTTGATGGGTGGGTTCTTCGACTCGATTCAAATATTTGTTACCCCCCGAAGCCAAAGAAATAGTAATTTAGGAGCGTCTGATCGGATTGAGTACTTTAATTGGGTGGTATTTTGATTTTGATTTTGATTTCCAATTTTAACAACAGTGATCATAATAAATAAATAAATAAATAAATGGTCCGATTCACTATCTATCTCATTATTATTATTATTATTATTATAAAGAGTGTTCATGGTCGCGTTTTCAAAAAGCAGTAGGTAATAAAGAGCGTTTTATATTATGATTGTTTGAACTCCTTTCAACGTAAAATTGACTGATTGTGTGGATTTTCACAATACCTGTGTCGCACATGATGTGATTGCATGTATTGTTCCTTTTTCTTTTGCATGGCAAGCTGGAAATTGGCTCAGTAAAATTTGACTTATTTGTTGTCAGATATGACAATACATATTTAATGATTGATTGTCTTTTGTCATGTGACAGGCATCAGTCTACATGCATATATGGATATGTGTGCAATCTGTAACGTCACAATTTTGACAAGAAATTATATTTTTCACGCACATATGAACAGCATACTAAACCAGTGCCCAACACATTCCGATATGTGCATAGTTTACTATAAATGGAAATATGTCAACAATTGTCAAGTCTTTTGTATGTCCAGCTTTGTGGACCTGTGGTTTCTGCGATGGGATATAACGGGTCCATTATATTATCGACATAAAAGGCAAATGTCTTGGGTTCTCGTGTACCCGTGGAAGTTTTTATACTATCCAGCGAAAGGAGTTGTGTGATCGATCTTACGGTTTGAATGAATGGAGCGACAGGCAGTTCCTACCATTATTGTCGCGAATCTATTTGCGACTACCGCCCCTACACGCATCAACTCTCCATCCGGCCATTCTTAGCTAGTGATTAAAATAGCAATCAGCCGAGCGATTTCGAATCAAACGCTCATCATCAATATGCACAGGGGTCGGTAGAGAAACAATTCTAGGATACAAGGTCGAGGTGTTTGGGTGCGGTGTGAGCACCCGAACCCAGATTTTGTTCAATGCAAGCAAATTGTTTTCCAAATCCATGTTGAAAGACAAATTATGATCACTAAACTTTATTTATAAATTTGATCGAAACGTATAATTATCTATCACTTCGTGTGGAATTCGATTGTAAAAATAAAAAATGGCGGACAAAATAACGAATGGGTGTAGAAAAATTGGGATTTTAAAAAATAATTTTATGATTAAATGACCAGTTGCGCCACCATATGTATGATGTAAAATCCAAATCCGATTATGTTGTGACATATCACGAGGATTTGTTCCTTCGAAGTTCGAAGTAGGTGTACTAAATTGCTAAATAAATAATAGAATAAAAGAACACGAATCACTTAGAACTAATTAGGTGTCAGATATGGACCACCGTACCAATTTGAGTAGAAATGAAGCCATTATTATCCAAAATAGCGAACAAAATGGCGACAAAATTATCAAAATATGGCTAATACCGGATTTCGACCGAGTTCCAAGCTAAATAACGAGTGTTGCAAACCAGTCAATGAGTCCTCAATCTATCCACCAACTGGTGTATCAAATCATACAAAGAGCATCATATGCAATTCAGCGGCTGTTCCAATTTCCAAACATTGTGGACCCAACTAGACTGTGTCTAGATATATCCAACTAATATCCCAAAACCACCACAGTGTGTCCCACCATCCAACTAGGGTCATAATCCAACAAACGGTTGGTTCAAAGCCACACACACAGAGTGCCCAAAAGAAGCAAGTTTATGACACCTGTTTATGACACCTGTTGGATAGTTTGGGAGATTACATCAGCGGTTTGAGACACTCGTGTGTTTTTGGACACCAGCTGGGTGGTTACGATACACTCATTGGGTAGCTTTTGGTACTGGCTGGTGGTTTGGTATAGTAGAGACCTTTCGCAAAACTCACGATTACGATTACGGATACGGATAGGGTACTACGTCACCAACATTTGTGTACTTTCTAATCGTTGTCGTATTTTACTATCCGTAATAACGGTTACGATTTCATGGTTTCTAATAAGCTCAAGTAACCCCTGCAATATATCACTTTACTCCGTTCGAGACTGTATATGTTTATCATGTAAACCATCCAGTTATATTGAGCTGCGACCTCGGTGTGCTGTTTAGATTGCAATCACTCTACTCGTCGTCGTGAATCTCGAGCTTCCCGCGAAATAAGATTGCTATTCACAACGGATAGTCATCGCTGGTTGCGCCACAAAACTTTGCAGTAATATAGAAGCGCACTATGAAACCAGTCGCCAAAAATGCACGGCTGACACACTGGCTGACATTGATTTGGTGTTACTAAAAGAATATTTGGCACACCCACCGACATCACCAGAGCTCAACGGTCTCTGTCAGGTTTGTTCTTTGCATTGTTTTAAATTTAAAAAACACAACTCGCACAAATGTGGCATTTAAAGGTACTCAATCCGATTAGATGTCCCCATATCATCAGATTCCAACAACAACGATTTTTTTTTAAATGCCGCTTCTGTTATCAGAATCGAATAATTGCCCAAAATTAATGCTAACCACAGTCAACTATAGTATAAAATTGCCCAAAACCTTTTATTTATCAACATTTTGTTCAACGAAATTTTGCCGGTTTTTCAAATATCTGACACAAAAAAATCCACTTGGTGCACATCGCTTCTACCGTGTGTTTCGATTTGGTAGTACCAAATCAGAAGTCATGCACATCAGCGAGCACACCAACCGTATGTCGGATTTCCTAAACCCAAAGAGGTGATAGGCCTGTGAAGCCGTAATCGCATTGACATCAAATTGCGGACTGGAAGGGTCTTGATGTGGTGGCGTCGTAGTTGATGTGAGGTCCAAATTCAGGAACCCCTCTTCCCCCATCAGCATAACGTATATCAGGTCATCCATGATAACAACGAACTGAATTTCCACCACATATGACCTGGTATTTATACCGGTATTGCCACAATATATCACGAGAATCTCGGGTCGTACGTTGTGACTGGTCGAATTATTGACAATAAACAGGTCATGATTATCGCATTATTGCAAATGAGACGATACTGGTAAGTGAGGTATTAAGGGACTATATACCAAACACACACTTTGAGTTGTAAAAGTGGTAAGAAATAATGATGGTACGTGTTCGTCAAAACTCTTACGCGTAGTCGTTTTGCGAAAGGACTTTTTGGCCATACGGATAGACTTACGACTACGAATAGCTATCCGTATTCGTAATCGTAAACGTGAGGATGCGAAAGGTCTCTATTATTGGGTAGTTTGGGACACGATGATGTAGCATGGGACGCATACAGGGCGGGCCAGTGCTCTCTTTGGATAGCCTGGGATATTGATTGGTGGTTTGAGGTACTCATTGGATGGTATGGACAACTTATTGTGTAGATTATGAAATCAGTTGGTGGTTGGGACACTACATGAGTGGTTTGGAGCACTCGTTGGACAGTGTGGGACACCCATTGTGTGGTTTCCCCACACTCGTTAGACTGTTTCAATACAAAACATGTGTGGTGTCTGTGATACAGGTGGTATGGGTTAGGCCACTCCCTTGATGCCTTTGTATAGTCATATGGTGGTTTGGGTGACCCGGTGGCTGGTTTGGGATACTATGTGTGTGGTTTGTGATACCCGTTGTGTGGTTTGGAGTATTCATTGGGTGATATGGGGCACTTTTTGTGTGGAATAGGACGCCCGCTGGGTGGTCGGGGACACTATGTGGTTTGGGACAACCGATTAGTGACTTCTGCAATCATTATATGGCTTGGGACTACACTCGGGGTGGATTGGGAAAACTCATTGGATCGATTGGAACATTCGGTGTATGGTTTTGGGACACTATTTTTATTCTTTAGGACACTAGTTTAATGAATACGGATAGTCATTTTGGTCGGTTTGGCACACTCACTGGATGACTTGGACACTCGTTGTGTGGTTTGGGACTCTCAGTGTGGGGTTTGGGACACTCGTTGTGTGGTTCTGAACACTACGTATGTGTCCCAAACCACATACCTTAGTGGTTTGGGACTCTCTTTGTATAGTTTGTGAAACATATTGGATGGTATTCATTGGTTGCATTGGGACACCTTGGGTGTCTTGGGATATTGCATGGGGCGTTTGTGACACTCAGTGAGTGGGTTGTGACACCCACTTGATGGTATGAGACACTACGTTAGTTTAGTTTAAACATATTTTATTGTATCATTTATGTACAAATGGGATTGGGGCACAAGTTATACAACTTAGATAGCCCCTCTCCCCATATAATTACACACGTTATTATAACAACAAGATGGTATATACATATGTTTAAATTGTTTTTTTGTGTGTGTGTGTTACCAGATCCGGGTTCAAATATGTGAGTTCATTTAATTTGATTACTGGTTGTTGACATAGAGAAGATGTGTTTGTCAGTTTTAATGTTATCTTTTGGCTCTGCATGGGGTACTAAGACGATGGCGTTCGTGCGTGACGTTGACCCAGGGGTGGTGAATGTGTTAATTGGTAAAGCGGTTAGTAGCGACTATATATTTTTGAACTTCTGCAAATATTAATTTGTTTTTGTTATTACTAATGTTTGTTAGACCTTTAAGGAAGCCGGTGGTATTATATACAGTGATACCCTTTGTTCTAAGCCTATTAAAGAACAGTACGCGTTGTGTCTGGTATAAGGGGCATAAGAAAAAGTAATGGTGGGCGTCTTCGATTTCGTTTCCACAATCACAGAATGGGCTAAGAGCTATGTGGTTTTCAAATTTGTCATGATTTAGGTCGCTGCATTTGTTTCTCAATTTGGTATGTATTATATTGTTTTTTCGGGAACCGGTATAATAATAATTTGGGGGTTTGGGTATGTCGTATATAATTTTGAGGAATATCTTGAATTCATGTAGGCTTTCGGCTTTGGTTACAATGTCGGGGAGTTTGTTCCAAGTTAGGCACATTTTTGGCATGAACGATTTTCTGAAATGTTCTGTTTCACAATAATATGCGTAGAAGTCGCCAGGTCTTCTGAAGGAATAACCCGATACCTCGCCGGCTCGCGGTGGTAGGAGTATGGTTAGATAACTAGGTGCGTCAGCATTTATTATTTTGTAAAGCGTTTGTAATTTGTGGAATTCGCGTCTTATTTGCAGTGTGGGCCAGCCAACTTCAAGCATTAAATCTTTAATGGGGGCAGAACGCGTTAAACCACTGACAATTCTTGCTGCATCTTTATGAAGGCGATCGAGTCTTTCAGTCTGTTGCTGTGGCGCACAGTCCCAGACAATATCGACGTAGTCCATTAAGGGGAGTATATAAGTTAGATAAATACATTCAAGTGTCTTTCGGTCAAGCTTATATTTTAGTTTTCTGAGTTGGGATAATCTTGCAGAAACCTTTTTCGCTACGTTATCCAGATACTTGTTCCATTTGAGATTATTTTGGAGTTCCAGACCAAGATGCGTGTGCGAATCTACAAAGGAAACATCGTTTCCCTGGAATTTCAAGTTGAGATGGGGATTTCCGGATACTAGGGAGTAAGATAGCGCTACAGTTTTTTGAGGATTGAAGGACACTAGCCATTTTTGAGCCCATTCGTCAATGTTATTCAAGTCGTTATTTAGATCACTTGTTAGGATATCCATATCGTAATGAGAAGCAGACAAGCATGTATCGTCTGCGAACATTCGCGTATCGGACTGGGTGACGTCAGGTAGGTCGTTTATATAGACCAGAAACAGGAAGGGGCCCAATATAGATCCTTGGAGCACCCCAGCTGGGATACGTTTCAAGTCAGAATATGTATCATTTACAAGGACTCTTTGCTTTCTGTTATGTAAATAATCCTCCAGCCAGGCCAGAAGTCGTCCCCTAATTCCATAGTGACTCAACTTATACACCAGCCCCCGGTGCCAGACTCTCTCAAATGCCTTTGAGATATCACAAAATACAGAACAAGTATATAACTACGTTAGACTAAGTGGTTTTGGGATACTGGTGTGTGTTTGTGCACTCACTGGCTTGTTTCGGACATTCATTGTGTGGTTTTGGACACCCAATGGATGGTTTGGGAAACCATAATTGTGATTTGAGACACTCACGGTGTGGTTGGCTGTACTTCTATGCTAGTCTGGAGCAGTCATATCGCGGTGTGCGACACACTTTTTTTTGCGGTTTGGGACACTACCGGGGTTGTTTGAAGCACTGAATGGTTTGGGACACTAATCGAACGAATTGAGCTACTCGCTGGACTATTTGGAACATACGTTTGGTGGCTGAGGACACTAGTTGGTGGATTTGGACTCTCATTTGGTGGATTGAAACACTAGTTTGGTGGATTAGTACATGCATTTGTTGTGTAGTTCCTTGTGTTGGGACAATCTCTTGTTGGTTCGGGGTAATATGTGGGTGGTCTTTGACATCGTCCGGTGGTTTGAACTGTCCTTAGATTGCTTGGGACACCCGTTGTGACACTTATTGGATATATTTGGATACTAGATGGGTGAATTTGAGCCGATGGCATCTATGACTACTGATTTAGTAACATATATCATTGAAAATACACCTATATGGAATTTATAATTATAGAGATGTGAGTGACAAAATCCTCGTTATTTATGACTCGCCATTATCGGATATGGTCTGAACATGATATATATGGCTTCACACCTGACCACTTACATCAATAATGTCCTATAAATGGGATCTGATGAAATATAGCGCAAAATACCCACATTTGACTACTTCTGGTCACCATTAAATATACGTTATAAGCACGGCGTCCGATTTATAAGTGAAATAAATATCACAAGCGCCCGGAGGATGCTCGTGGTGTTTATTTCACTTATAAATCGGACGCCGTGCTTATAACATATTTATGACACCCAATCAGCCCGAGAAACTTGCAATCAGTGATTAAAATGTGTAGTCACTCGTACAAACATGGTCCGGTGAATACCAATCTATACCCCATGGTCGGTATTTCACCAAGATTGTTCAACAAATTCCATTTATGCCGAATCATCACAGTTCAATTTACTTTTGTGTTAATCGTGCATGGATTAACTAGAGAGCACACTACACTTCTACTCTATTGTGCATTATTCCTACGTATCGGATTTATTTATTCCATACATTCCAAGCCGGATTTATAATATCACAAACAGCACTTTCGACAAATGTAAGTTATCCAATGGGGTCCGTTTACTGACCTTTAGTTACTGTAAATATCGGTTAGTTGCTGTCTGCGCTGCAAATTAAAAACTGTCTGTCGTTGATTACATTTGTTCATTGTGTTGGTGAGGGGGTACTAAATTTGCCACTGTTCGGGATAGTTACTGAATGCGTTTGCCGACGAAGCAAATTCCCATGTAACTTGTCCGAATACCCGCCCCCCCGATCTGAAATTTTAGTATGGCGTATACTTGGTATTACTTTAATTAATTATTTAATTATTAACGTTTATATATTTGGTATGACGTATCGCCCATGTCTTCCAATCGCTACGTCCCTGCATCTGCTCGTTGTGACTAAACATGGTATCACAGCCCATATTAGTAATGCTCACCTCGGTCGAAAAATAACTTGTTTGAATGAAAGGGAGTGCATAATTGGTCAATCAAGGTGTGCACCGCGGATACAATGCATAAGCTTGTTGTAATCACGACATACTGTATAAAGGTCGGTCACCGGACCTCATTAGATAACTTCCATTGGTCGAGGGCTTATTGGCGTGTTATAATAATGTCCAATGTCTTAGATGGTTGGTTCTCGCTTATGGGGAACAATTGCAGTTCAAAAAGTGTCAAATAATAAAACTACGCTAGGGCAATTCGCGACAATATTTTTTTGTTCTGTTGGATACAAATAATAATCAAAATAATTTTCAGCAACACCATTCAGAGGGATTCTAATATTTGGCTACTCCAATAAAGGTGACACCGATACCGAAATTTACCTCCCGACACCTACGTTACCGATTGATTGATCAGCTGTTAATAGTTATTGTGTTGAAGTTAACAAGAAATTCGACCGGAAGCTAACCATCTCTGTCGCACGGTTATGGCAAAATCTTATACTGAGATAATATGTTCGAATAAAATCACGGTGTTACTAATGCCCCTGGCGTATGGGCCGACATATTCTACCTCGGAATGGGACAATTATTTGGTAACGTAGGTATCGCTGTGCTACTGTCGATGTTCATATGTGACATAAAATACATTGAAACAACCATGTAAGTTATTGCATATACATTTGCAATATAGTATTGACTTTCTATGTGCAATGTAGTTAGTTTTCGTACCAAAATACAATATAACCTACTATTCACATGTTTTTGCATGCACCTGCATGGCATGCATAGCAAGCATTTTAAGAAACGAGTGTAATGCATAGCTACAGACATATTCTTTCATATGTTACTTTTTCGTCGTACCTGGAGAGATCATTTGAGAATCACTTATAGGAATTCAATCTATATATTTTTTCTATTTCAATAATTTGGCGAATGACTTACATATATATGCATGGTAACGTAGATAGCACACAGTTGGTGGCACATTGGCCAATGAGATTATGTATCATGTAATTTGGAGTTAATGATTAACTTAACTTTTGGAGCTTTTCCTATAGAATAATGCACCTTTCAACTTGAATGTGCGGAAATTCTTATTTTCACCGTCATCGTTTCAAATATAAACGATTCAGCGCGTCACTGCATTGAAAACGTCCGACGAGCTGCGCCCATTGTGTTACGCGAGCATGCACGGAACAGTGCGACCAACTAAGAGGCATGAATGTATAATCAATGTATGCAGACCCTAATTCGGACAAACGTTTAACTCAACAATTAAAACAGAGAGAGAGAGAGAGAGATAGAGAGAGAGAGAGAGAGAGAGAGAGAGAGAGAGAGAGAGAGAGAGAGAGAGAGAGAGAGAGACAGACAGAGACAGATACAGAGACAGAGACAGAGACAGAGACAGAGACAGAGACAGAGACAGAGACAGAGACAGAGACAGAGAGCGCGAGCGAGAGAGAGAGAGAGAGAGAGAGAGAGAGAGCGCACGAGAGCGAGAGAGAGAGAGAGAGAGGAAACATGTTAAGAGATCGCTATCCAATGATCGGGCGACAATGACTATTGAACCATGCGCAAGCACCCAACGTGATACCATACTTTATAATATATTATATATATATACTAGCCGATGAGCCCGACGTTGTCCGGGCTATTCAAAAACCAAATTTCAAGTCGATAGCTCCACCCGTTTCCGAGATCTGGTCTGCGCATGCGCGAAGCTGGCGTCGCACGGGCTCGGCGACCCGATAAAATTCGTATCCGGGGCAAGATACATTCACATAGCAAATTTCAAGTCGATAGCTCCACCCGTTTCCGAGATCTCGTCTGCGCATGCGCGAAGCTGGCGTCGCACGGGCACGGCGACCCGATAAAATTCGTATCCGGGGCAAGATACATTCACATAGCAAATTTCAAGTCGATAGCTCCACCCGTTTCCGAGATCTCGTCTGCGCATGCGCGAAGCTGGCGTCGCACGGGCTCGGCGATCCGATAAAATTCGTATTCGGGGCAAGATACATTCACATATCTAATTTCAAGTCGATAGCTCCACCCGTTTCCGAGATCTCGTCTGCGCATGCGCTGCACGGGCGTTGCACGGGCTTGCTAGTACGCAACGACCACCGCCTGATCAAACTACACACACGTACCAAGTTTCGTCCCGATCGGTCGAGAATCGTAGATTTGTATTAATGACAGACAGATAGACAGACAAACAGACAGACAGAGGTCTTCAAAATATATATGAGACTAGCCGATGAGCCCGACGTTGTCCGGGCTATTCAAAAACCAAATTTCAAGTCGATAGCTCCACCCGTTTCCGAGATCTGGTCTGCGCATTCGCGAAGCTGGCGTCGCACGGGCTCGGCGACCCGATAAAATTCGTATCCGGGGCAAGATACATTCACATAGCAAATTTCAAGTCGATAACTCCACCCGTTTCCGAGATCTCGTCTGCGCATGCGCGAAGCTGGCGTCGCACGGGCACGGCGACCCGATAAAATTCGTATCCGGGGCAAGATGCATTCACATAGCAAATTTCAAGTCGATAGCTCCACCCGTTTCCGAGATCTCGTCTGCGCATGCGCGAAGCTGGCATCGCACGGGCTCGGCGACCCGATAAAATTCGTATTCGGGGCAAGATACATTCACATACCAAATTTCAAGTCGATAGCTCCACCCGGATAGCTCCACCCGGATACGAATTTTATATGTGAATGTATCTTGCCCCGGATACGAATTTTATCGGCTAGTCTCATATATATTTTGAAGACCTCTGTCTATGTTTGTCTGTATGTTTTTCTGTATGTTTGTCTGTATGTTTGTCATTTATACAAATCTACGATTCTCGACCGATCGGGCGAAACTTGGTACGTGTGTGTAGTTTGACCAGACGGCGGACGTTGTCGTATTGGCGAGCCCGTGCGGCGCCCGCTTCGCACATGCGCAGACGAGATCTCGGAAACAGGTTTAGCTATCGACTTGAAATTTGCTATGTGAATGTACCTTGCCCCGGATACGAATTTTATCGGGTCTCCGAGCCCGTGCGACGCCAGCTTCGGGCATGCGCAGACCAGATCTCGGAAACGGGTGGAGCTATCGACTTGAAATTTGGTATGTGAATGTATCTTGCCCCGGATACGAATTTTATCGGGTCGCCGAGCCCGTGCGACGCCAGATTCGCGCATGCGCAGACGATATCTCGGAAACGGGTGGAGCTATCGACTTGAAATTTTGTTTTTGAATAGCCCGGACAACGTCGGGCTCATCGGCTAGTCTATTATATATTTTGGAAGATCTGTCTGTGTGTCTGTCTGTAATCGATGGACTCGAAAACGGCCGAGCCGATTTCGATGAAACTTGGTATGTTGGGGTATTTTCTGCCGGGGAGTGACATATGCCTATTAATTTGCCCGTGCGACGTGAACTTGACCTTGAAATCGGGTAATTTCAAGGTCAAACACCCGAATATCACGGGATTTCGATGAAACTTGATATGTGGGGGTATTTTCCGCCGGGGAGTGCCATAGGCTTATTTATTTGTCCGTGCGACGTGACCTTGACCTTGAAATCGGGTCATTTCAAGGTCAATCGCCCGAATATCACCGAATTTCGATGAAAATTAGTGTCTAGGGATACTTTCGTATGGGGAGTCTCATAAGCCTATTCATTTGCCCGTGCGACGTGACATTGACCTTGAAATCGGGTCAATTCAAGGTCAAATCGCGAATTTTGATGGGATTTCGACGATATTTGTTACTTAGGGTTACTTTTGTCCACTGGGTGTTTTGGACGGGTCGAGTCGTGAGCCCGACCTGACCTTGACCTTCAAAATAATAAATTCAAGGTCAAATCGGGTAAAACCGGATGGATTTCGACGGGTACTTTTGTTCGGGTACTTTTGTTCGGGCAGTGTTTTGGACGGGTCAAATCGTGACCCAACTTGACCTTGGCCTTCACAATAGACAATTCAAGGTCAAAGCCCGGACGAAGTCGGGTCACCTTCTAGTTATATATATAGTGCATTGAAATATCGATGTAAGTTATATATACATTTGAAAAATAGTATTTCGTTTATGTTATGGCGCGTAGTAGGTCAAATGTCACATTTTCGTTGGCACCGTGCTACGAATCAAAGGGGGCTGAGTGTTCGAATCATGGTACATCTTCGACCTGCACAATGTACAACTATTGATTATATAAGCACATTTTAATTGTGCTAAAATGACAATATCATTAAAACTCAACAAAGAAGACATGCATGCCCTGATGTTTTTTCTCATTTGTCATAAATGTAAGTTTGATACCCACAACAACAGCGGACTCGCTAGTAGTTCTTCACCTACAATTCCAAAACAAAACAGATATCCAGATATGCTAGGTCTATTTAATACAAACTCGATTGAATATTCTTAAACCTCATATATATATATATATATTGCTTGCTGATATGTTGTGCTAACTTTCACATCTGTTTACGTGCGGCCTTGTAATTAATCTGATTCTACGCGAAAAATGGAACGTTTTGGGCGACTTAAAAAAACCTTAACATTTTGGTAACGTAAGTATCGGTAACGTAGGTATCGATTTCACACTTCATCTGGGTACAGCAAATAAAACAATTGGATGTCAAAAGTAAGTCACCACCCATAGTGATCCTTGGTGGGTACCAGATAATATGTAACATAAATAAAACGAAAATATGTAGGTCGTAGTGTCATAATACCATGGTAACGTAGGTATCGATATTTTTACAACCATTGGTTTCCTGACATATATATGGTAACACTCACAATGTAGAATATCAATTGTTATACTTCATCACCCCTCCCGAATAACAATTACATGTGGATATTTGTGTATGGTGGTAGACATGTATCCATTGCGTTTGTTACGAATTACACATCGCTGTCCTCGGTGGTAACGTAGGTATCCACATTCTGGCTTCATGGCATAAACTGATCTTAATTCTGATGTAATGTTTCTGACAGTTGCAACTCAAACGATTTCTTATAGCTTGCCTCGAGTGCTGTAATCTGAGGCGATGCGAATAGCTCAGTGGCTTATTTAGTCAATGTAAATCGTGTTGAAACACCTGAATGTAGTCTTGGCTTCAGTAACGTAGGTATCGATTCTACATGCTGAAGCTGCTCTGGTCTTTGGGGGATTGAATATCGTGCAGTGATATTTTATTTTTTTGATTTCGCACACTCTACCTGAAATTCTCATATGCACTATGTCATGATAACATGCACACATTCTATGCCAGATGGCTGCTTCATCAATTGTTCCCCATAAGCCAGGGGGGGGTCGGAAAAAAAATTCAGGCACGTATGGCATTTTTTCCCTTTCGATCATTTTTTGTACCCACCAACCCCCACCGCCAAATCTTTTTCCGTTTTCGGCAGGGGGGGGGGGGGGGGCGGAAAAAAACTGCAGACACAGGGTGGAAAAAACTGTTTTCTTCGAGTTGGGCACGCCCCCCCCCCCAAAACAGCAAAAACTGCAGTTTTTTTCCACTGACCATTTGCCCCCCCCCCCCCCCCAGAAAAAAAAATCAAATCTACCCCAGCCGGACAACAACTCGGTTTGACCGGAAACCGAAAACAACACCGGAGCATACAATTCACGAGAAGGTGCTTGGTAACTTAGTTTAGATTATTATGACTAAAATGGTCATTGTCTACCAGTAGAACGCAGATTTGTTCCTCGTTATGTCATGACATGTACAAACATGTATATTGGTGATCGCAACGCTTTGTATGCACTTTAAAAAATGACAACTAGTCATTACCTCGACTTTGAAAAAGATGCAAATGAGATGAGTGAGATACCAGCATATAACTGTTTTCTGATACCATTGGAGGAGAAATTGTTTAATACATGGGATAGTTCTGCAGTAAAAAATTGCCAGATAAGCGATCGCAGGGTAGAATTCTGCATTCGACTTGTAGACACTGACATAGTCGGCATTATTAAGAGGGTTAATGGGGTCAATATCACATGTAAACCAAGACAGTGGTTATCCAAAATTGTTTTAGGTGGATTGTACTACTCATGTATATATGATTTGGATATTAAGGTTAATCCATATTCTATAAAATGAGAGAAAATTGAAGTTGTGAGTCTGAAAATACATATTTGGAAAAAAATTACATGCAAATTTTTTCCGACAACCCCCCCTAAATGAATAAGGAAAAAATTTACATGTAAATTTTTGACGCTTATGTACCCCCCACCCCCGGTATACGTTGTGTCCCGCAGTTTTTTCCCGGCCCCCCTTGTTTTCGGCAGTTTTTTCCGACCATTTTTTACACCCACCCCCCTTTTAACACTAAAACAGAGATTTGCGGGGGAAAATTCACTGTAAACAGCTGTATATGAATTTCTGTGCATACTATTTATCATGGATGTTAACATGGACATGTAAATTGGAATGAGTCATTTTGAGGTCATTCGGCCAAAAAAACATGGCTGCCAGCGGCCATCTTGGATTTCAAAATTGGCAACAAAATACAACACGATAACTGCCTGCAGTAAGTTTACAGTTAGAATTACATTATTTCTCTAATTCAAAGTGGTTTTGAAGCCCAACTCATTGCCAAAACACTAAAAAACATGCAGGAATTTTTTTTTTAGTTGCGGAAAAAATTGCTTGTTGGTGTCTTTGACCACCCACCCACCCCGGCATACGTGCCGGAATTATTTTTTTCACCCCCCCCCCCTGCATAAGCGAGAATCACCCAGATAGTGATACCTTATAATTTCTAATCAAATAGGAACTAGTGGTCCATATCACACCGGTGTTCTAGATTCCGGACATTCTGAATATTAAGATAGACAATGTGATCTTGCACCAAATTACAGATGTACTTCATGGCAGCAATTATAGCGAGTTTTTTGTTGCATGATTAATTCGGTGACTGATATAGCTCCTGTGCTATATAATCGTGACTGGTGCGCATTGGACCGGAATCGAATCGCGGGAACAATGGGGTGAGTTGTCTGTTCGTAATGCATTCATGAAATGCTCTCTTTTGTTTTATATCCAAAGTCAGATATTTAAATATAGCTACCACGCATTTGAATTACTCATTGCACATTTCTCAACTAATTGATCTTTATTGACTTAATTGGTGAGATACATTTCCTATGAACAGCGACTGCACATTGTTTTCCTTTGTGGTGAGGGTTAGCGTTTCCGCTATTACTCGAGACCAGTCCAGAATTGCGTCATCATATGAGTTGAAGTGGCAACATTTCTTCAAATCGTCACAAAAACAATATATGTGACATCAGATATCTAGTTCAGGATAGATAACAGTTCAGACAAATAAAAAACTGCATTAAAACATTATAGTACATGGAGTATGATGAACCCCTTGACAATTGACGATAATAGCGTTTGGTATATATTGCATTATCCACTTCGCGGTCATCGGCAAAAACATCGTGAAATTTGAAGGGTGACATTGAACATAGGCCCGATATCCATTTTTGGCTGCCACTTTGTACTGTGCAATGAAAGGATTCGGAATCAGTGATAATTTTGCCATAAGAGAACACATGTCCCAATAATTCGTTTTTGGTGACACCTCGCCGCCATCCACATCTAGACTATAAATAGCAATAACTAGTTCAAGTTCAACTATTTTGATGCGAAGCGGAAATGACTGAGCAGTTCAGATTGCAGCCATATAGTCTATCAAATCGGAACAGATATTTGTTTTGTAATACAAAATAGAAAACTTATCGGATAATTTTAGACAAGTAAGCGGACGATATTATTGTTTTTGAACAGGCTTAAAGTAGGCTTCGGCCAATATTAATGTGTTGTTTATCACATTTCTATAAAGGCCAAGGCAATGTGTTGATAAATTGCACGTTGCTACATGTAGGTGTATAGTGCGCGGCAGTACAACATTCAATATCTCTCATGCATGGTATGTATAAATACACACAACGACACAAGTGTGTCAATGGGTTTGTTGATACGGCACGAGTGTTGTTTGTTTATTCGTCTAAGCCGTATAACATACAGTGTTAAGAAATACAAAAACGTAACGTTATGCCGTCTTCTCCCAACACAATATACAATATGCATAATATACAATCCACACATAACATTAAACGTGATGATATATGACAATGCAAAATATTTTATAACATAAAGGTACATATAGGTGATTAGAAGGAGATCGGTCCGCGATATAATCACAACGCATGCGCCGGTTTGATAATTTTCAACAGAGAAGTTGGAAAAATTATTAATTATGGGGGAGATTCGTCCCCAACTAGTACAGCGAGGAACTAAAGGGCGTAGTCCTCGTCCGACAGATTGGTCGGAACTTGGTCATGATGGTGGGGGCTCGGGGGGCCCTAGTATAATGATACGAGTAATTAGGAACATGTCTCGTTTAACGTATACGATTCACTAAGAGAAGGAACTTACATATGTTGCGCAAAATTAATGGTCGTCGGATGCTCATCAATTGAGACATTTTCATTGTCGTAGGATTAGTATAATAGTAACTGTGTTACGCGGAAAGATAGAACGAGAGGCGCGGAAAGATAGAACGAGAGTCGCGGAAAGATAGACGAGAGGCGCGGAAAGATAGACGAGAGGCGCGGAAAGATAGAACGAGAGGCGCGGAAAGATAGACGAGAGGCGCGGAAAGATAGACGAGAGGCGCGGAAAGATAGAACGAGAGGCGCGGAAAGATAGACGAGAGGCGCGGAAAGATAGACGAGAGGCGCGGAAAGATAGAACGAGAGGCGCGGAAAGATAGACGAGAGGCGCGGAAAGATAGACGAGAGGCGCGGAAAGATAGAACGAGAGGCGCGGAAAGATAGACGAGAGGCGCGGAAAGATAGACGAGAGGCGCGGAAAGATAGACGAGAGGCGCGGAAAGATAGAACGAGAGGCGCGGAAAGATAGACGAGAGGCGCGGAAAGATAGACGAGAGGCGCGGAAAGATAGAACGAGAGGCGTGGAAAGATAGACGAGAGGCGCGGAAAGAAAGAACGAGAGGCGCGGAAAGATAGACGAGAGGCGCGGAAAGATAGACGAGAGGCGCGGAAAGATAGAACGAGAGGCGCGGAAAGATAGACGAGAGGCGCGGAAAGATAGACGAGAGGCGCGGAAAGATAGACGAGAGGCGCGGAAAGATAGAACGAGAGGCGTGGAAAGATAGACGAGAGGCGCGGAAAGAAAGAACGAGAGTCGCGGAAAGAAAGAACGAGAGGCGCGGAAAGAAAGAACGAGAGGCGCGGAAAGAAAGAACGAGAGGCGCGGAAAGAAAGAACGAGAGGCGCGGAAAGATAGAACGAGAGGCGCGGAAAGAAAGAACGAGAGGCGCGGAAAGATAGAACGAGAGGCGCGGAAAGATAGACGAGAGGCGCGGAAAGATAGACGAGAGTCGCGGAAAGATAGACGAGAGGCGCGGAAAGATAGAACGAGAGGCGCGGAAAGATAGACGAGAGGCGCGGAAAGATAGACGAGAGTCGCGGAAAGATAGACGAGAGGCGCGGAAAGATAGAACGAGAGGCGCGGAAAGATAGACGAGAGGCGCGGAAAGATAGACGAGAGGCGCGGAAAGATAGACGAGAGGCGCGGAAAGATAGACGAGAGTCGCGGAAAGATAGACGAGAGTCGCGGAAAGATAGACGAGAGTCGCGGAAAGATAGACGAGAGGCGCGGAAAGATAGACGAGAGTCGCGGAAAGATAGACGAGAGTCGCGGAAAGATAGACGAGAGGCGCGGAAAGATAGACGAGAGGCGCGGAAAGATAGACGAGAGTCGCGGAAAGATAGACGAGAGTCGCGGAAAGATAGACGAGAGTCGCCGAAAGATAGACGAGAGGCGCGGAAAGATAGACGAGAGGCGCGGAAAGATAGACGAGAGGCGCGGAAAGATAGACGAGAGGCGCGGAAAGATAGACGAGAGGCGCGGAAAGATAGACGAGAGTCGCGGAAAGATAGACGAGAGGCGCGGAAAGATAGAACGAGAGGCGCAGAAAGACAGAAAGAGAGGCGCGGAAAGATAGACGAGAGTCGCGGAAAGATAGACGAGAGGCGCGGAAAGATAGACGAGAGGCGCGGAAAGATAGACGAGAGGCGCGGAAAGATAGACGAGAGGCGCGGAAAGATAGACGAGAGGCGCGGAAAGATAGACGAGAGTCGCGGAAAGATAGACGAGAGGCGCGGAAAGATAGAACGAGAGGCGCAGAAAGACAGAAAGAGAGGCGCGGAAAGATAGACGAGAGTCGCGGAAAGATAGACGAGAGGCGCGGAAAGATAGACGAGAGGCGCGGAAAGATAGACGAGAGGCGCGGAAAGATAGACGAGAGTCGCGGAAAGATAGACGAGAGTCGCGGAAAGATAGACGAGAGTCGCGGAAAGATAGACGAGAGTCGCGGAAAGATAGACGAGAGTCGCGGAAAGATAGACGAGAGGCGCGGAAAGATAGACGAGAGGCGCGGAAAGATAGAACGAGAGGCGCGGAAAGATAGACGAGAGGCGCGGAAAGATAGAACGAGAGGCGCGGAAAGAAAGAACGAGAGGCGCGGAAAGATAGACGAGAGGCGCGGAAAGATAGACGAGAGGCGCGGAAAGATAGAACGAGAGGCGCGGAAAGATAGACGAGAGGCGCGGAAAGATAGAACGAGAGGCGCGGAAAGAAAGAACGAGAGGCGCGGAAAGATAGACGAGAGTCGCGGAAAGATAGACGAGAGGCGCGGAAAGATAGACGAGAGGCGCGGAAAGATAGAACGAGAGGCGTGGAAAGATAGAACGAGAGGCGTGGAAAGATAGAACGAGAGGCGCGGAAAGATAGACGAGAGGCGCGGAAAGATAGACGAGAGGCACGGAAAGATAGACGAGAGTCGCGGAAAGATAGACGAGAGTCGCGGAAAGATAGACGAGAGGCGTGGAAAGATAGACGAGAGGCGCGGAAAGATAGACGAGAGGCGCGGAAAGATAGACGAGAGGCGTGGAAAGATAGACGAGAGTCGCGGAAAGATAGACGAGAGTCGCGGAAAGATAGACGAGAGGCGCGGAAAGATAGACGAGAGGCGCGGAAAGATAGACGAGAGGCGCGGAAAGATAGAACGAGAGTCGTGGAAAGATAGACGAGAGGCGCGGAAAGATAGAACGAGAGGCGCGGAAAGATAGACGAGAGTCGTGGAAAGATAGACGAGAGGCGCGGAAAGATAGACGAGAGTCGTGGAAAGATAGACGAGAGGCGCGGAAAGATAGACGAGAGTCGCGGAAAGATAGACGAGAGTCGCGGAAAGATAGACGAGAGTCGCGGAAAGATAGACGAGAGGCGCGGAAAGATAGACGAGAGGCGCGGAAAGATAGACGAGAGTCGCGGAAAGATAGACGAGAGGCGCGGAAAGATAGACGAGAGTCGTGGAAAGATAGACGAGAGGCGCGGAAAGATAGACGAGAGGCGCGGAAAGATAGAACGAGAGGCGCGGAAAGATAGACGAGAGGCGCGGAAAGATAGAACGAGAGGCGCGGAAAGATAGACGAGAGGCGCGGAAAGATAGAACGAGAGGCGCGGAAAGATAGACGAGAGGCGTGGAAAGATAGACGAGAGTCGCGGAAAGATAGACGAGAGTCGCGGAAAGATAGACGAGAGTCGCGGAAAGATAGACGAGAGTCGCGGAAAGATAGACGAGAGTCGCGGAAAGATAGACGAGAGTCGCGGAAAGATAGACGAGAGTCGCGGAAAGATAGACGAGAGTCGCGGAAAGATAGACGAGAGGCGCTGAAGATAGACGAGAGTCGCGGAAAGATAGACGAGAGTCGCGGAAAGATAGACGAGAGTCGCGGAAAGATAGACGAGAGGCGCGGAAAGATAGACGAGAGTCGCGGAAAGATAGACGAGAGGCGCGGAAAGATAGAACGAGAGGCGCGGAAAGATAGACGTGAGTCGCGGAAAGATAGAACGAGAGGCGCGGAAAGATAGACGAGAGTCGCGGAAAGATAGACGAGAGGCGCGGAAAGATAGACGAGAGGCGCGGAAAGATAGACGAGAGGCGCGGAAAGATAGACGAGAGTCGCGGAAAGATAGACGAGAGGCGCGGAAAGATAGACGAGAGGCGCGGAAAGATAGACGAGAGGCGCGGAAAGATAGAACGAGAGGCGCGGAAAGATAGACGAGAGTCGCGGAAAGATAGAACGAGAGGCGCGGAAAGATAGACGAGAGTCGCGGAAAGATAGACGAGAGGCGCGGAAAGATAGACGAGAGGCGCGGAAAGATAGACGAGAGGCGCGGAAAGATAGAACGAGAGGCGCGGAAAGATAGACGAGAGTCGCGGAAAGATAGAACGAGAGGCGCGGAAAGATAGACGAGAGTCGCGGAAAGATAGACGAGAGGCGCGGAAAGATAGACGAGAGGCGCGGAAAGATAGACGAGAGTCGCGGAAAGATAGACGAGAGTCGCGGAAAGATAGACGAGAGTCGCGGAAAGATAGACGAGAGGCGCGGAAAGATAGACGAGAGGCGCGGAAAGATAGAACGAGAGGCGCGGAAAGATAGACGAGAGGCGCGGAAAGATAGAACGAGAGGCGCGGAAAGAAAGAACGAGAGGCGCGGAAAGATAGACGAGAGGCGCGGAAAGATAGAACGAGAGGCGCGGAAAGATAGACGAGAGGCGCGGAAAGATAGAACGAGAGGCGCGGAAAGAAAGAACGAGAGGCGCGGAAAGATAGACGAGAGTCGCGGAAAGATAGACGAGAGGCGCGGAAAGATAGACGAGAGGCGCGGAAAGATAGAACGAGAGGCGTGGAAAGATAGAACGAGAGGCGTGGAAAGATAGAACGAGAGGCGCGGAAAGATAGACGAGAGGCGCGGAAAGATAGACGAGAGGCACGGAAAGATAGACGAGAGTCGCGGAAAGATAGACGAGAGTCGCGGAAAGATAGACGAGAGGCGTGGAAAGATAGACGAGAGGCGCGGAAAGATAGACGAGAGGCGCGGAAAGATAGACGAGAGGCGTGGAAAGATAGACGAGAGTCGCGGAAAGATAGACGAGAGTCGCGGAAAGATAGACGAGAGGCGCGGAAAGATAGACGAGAGGCGCGGAAAGATAGACGAGAGGCGCGGAAAGATAGAACGAGAGTCGTGGAAAGATAGACGAGAGGCGCGGAAAGATAGAACGAGAGGCGCGGAAAGATAGACGAGAGTCGTGGAAAGATAGACGAGAGGCGCGGAAAGATAGACGAGAGTCGTGGAAAGATAGACGAGAGGCGCGGAAAGATAGACGAGAGTCGCGGAAAGATAGACGAGAGTCGCGGAAAGATAGACGAGAGTCGCGGAAAGATAGACGCGGAAAGATAGACGAGAGGCGCGGAAAGATAGACGAGAGTCGCGGAAAGATAGACGAGAGGCGCGGAAAGATAGACGAGAGTCGTGGAAAGATAGACGAGAGGCGCGGAAAGATAGACGAGAGGCGCGGAAAGATAGAACGAGAGGCGCGGAAAGATAGACGAGAGGCGCGGAAAGATAGAACGAGAGGCGCGGAAAGATAGACGAGAGGCGCGGAAAGATAGAACGAGAGGCGCGGAAAGATAGACGAGAGGCGTGGAAAGATAGACGAGAGTCGCGGAAAGATAGACGAGAGTCGCGGAAAGATAGACGAGAGGCGCGGAAAGATAGACGAGAGTCGTGGAAAGATAGACGAGAGGCGCGGAAAGATAGACGAGAGGCGCGGAAAGATAGAACGAGAGGCGCGGAAAGATAGACGAGAGGCGCGGAAAGATAGAACGAGAGTCGCGGAAAGATAGAACGAGAGGCACGGAAAGATAGAACGAGAGGCGTGGAAAGATAGACGAGAGTCGCGGAAAGATAGACGAGAGGCGCGGAAAGATAGAACGAGAGTCGCGGAAAGAGAGAACGAGAGGCGCGGAAAGATAGACGAGAGTCGTGGAAAGATAGACGAGAGTCGCGGAAAGATAGACGAGAGTCGCGGAAAGATAGACGAGAGGCGCGGAAAGATAGAACGAGAGTCGCGGAAAGATAGACGAGAGTCGCGGAAAGATAGACGAGAGGCGCGGAAAGATAGAACGAGAGTCGCGGAAAGATAGACGAGAGTCGCGGAAAGATAGACGAGAGGCGCGGAAAGATAGACGAGAGTCGTGGAAAGATAGACGAGAGGCGCGGAAAGATAGACGAGAGGCGCGGAAAGATAGAACGAGAGGCGCGGAAAGATAGACGAGAGGCGCGGAAAGATAGAACGAGAGGCGCGGAAAGATAGACGAGAGGCGCGGAAAGATAGAACGAGAGGCGCGGAAAGATAGACGAGAGGCGTGGAAAGATAGACGAGAGTCGCGGAAAGATAGACGAGAGTCGCGGAAAGATAGACGAGAGGCGCGGAAAGATAGACGAGAGTCGTGGAAAGATAGACGAGAGGCGCGGAAAGATAGACGAGAGGCGCGGAAAGATAGAACGAGAGGCGCGGAAAGATAGACGAAAGGCGCGGAAAGATAGAACGAGAGTCGCGGAAAGATAGAACGAGAGGCACGGAAAGATAGAACGAGAGGCGTGGAAAGATAGACGAGAGTCGCGGAAAGATAGACGAGAGGCGCGGAAAGATAGACGAGAGTCGCGGAAAGATAGACGAGAGTCGCGGAAAGATAGACGAGAGTCGCGGAAAGATAGACGAGAGGCGCGGAAAGATAGACGAGAGGCGCGGAAAGATAGACGAGAGTCGCGGAAAGATAGACGAGAGTCGCGGAAAGATAGACGAGAGGCGCGGAAAGATAGACGAGAGGCGCGGAAAGATAGACGAGAGTCGCGGAAAGATAGACGAGAGGCGTGGAAAGATAGACGAGAGTCGCGGAAAGATAGACGAGAGGCGTGGAAAGATAGACGAGAGGCGCGGAAAGATAGACGAGAGTCGCGGAAAGATAGACGAGAGGCGTGGAAAGATAGACGAGAGTCGCGGAAAGATAGACGAGAGGCGTGGAAAGATAGACGAGAGTCGCGGAAAGATAGACGAGAGGCGTGGAAAGATAGACGAGAGGCGCGGAAAGATAGACGAGAGTCGCGGAAAGATAGACGAGAGTCGTGGAAAGATAGACGAGAGTCGTGGAAAGATAGACGAGAGTCGCGGAAAGATAGACGAGAGGCGCGGAAAGATAGACGAGAGGCGCGGAAAGATAGACGAGAGTCGCGGAAAGATAGACGAGAGTCGCGGAAAGATAGACGAGAGGCGCGGAAAGATAGAACGAGAGGCGCGGAAAGATAGACGAGAGGCGCGGAAAGATAGAACGAGAGGCGCGGAAAGATAGACGAGAGGCGCGGAAAGATAGAACGAGAGGCGCGGAAAGATAGACGAGAGGCGTGGAAAGATAGACGAGAGTCGCGGAAAGATAGACGAGAGTCGCGGAAAGATAGACGAGAGGCGCGGAAAGATAGACGAGAGTCGTGGAAAGATAGACGAGAGGCGCGGAAAGATAGACGAGAGGCGCGGAAAGATAGAACGAGAGGCGCGGAAAGATAGACGAGAGGCGCGGAAAGATAGAACGAGAGTCGCGGAAAGATAGAACGAGAGGCACGGAAAGATAGAACGAGAGGCGTGGAAAGATAGACGAGAGTCGCGGAAAGATAGACGAGAGGCGCGGAAAGATAGAACGAGAGTCGCGGAAAGAGAGAACGAGAGGCGCGGAAAGATAGACGAGAGTCGTGGAAAGATAGACGAGAGTCGCGGAAAGATAGACGAGAGTCGCGGAAAGATAGACGAGAGGCGCGGAAAGATAGAACGAGAGTCGCGGAAAGATAGACGAGAGTCGCGGAAAGATAGACGAGAGGCGCGGAAAGATAGAACGAGAGTCGCGGAAAGATAGACGAGAGTCGCGGAAAGATAGACGAGAGGCGCGGAAAGATAGACGAGAGTCGTGGAAAGATAGACGAGAGGCGCGGAAAGATAGACGAGAGGCGCGGAAAGATAGAACGAGAGGCGCGGAAAGATAGACGAGAGGCGCGGAAAGATAGAACGAGAGGCGCGGAAAGATAGACGAGAGGCGCGGAAAGATAGAACGAGAGGCGCGGAAAGATAGACGAGAGGCGTGGAAAGATAGACGAGAGTCGCGGAAAGATAGACGAGAGTCGCGGAAAGATAGACGAGAGGCGCGGAAAGATAGACGAGAGTCGTGGAAAGATAGACGAGAGGCGCGGAAAGATAGACGAGAGGCGCGGAAAGATAGAACGAGAGGCGCGGAAAGATAGACGAAAGGCGCGGAAAGATAGAACGAGAGTCGCGGAAAGATAGAACGAGAGGCACGGAAAGATAGAACGAGAGGCGTGGAAAGATAGACGAGAGTCGCGGAAAGATAGACGAGAGGCGCGGAAAGATAGACGAGAGTCGCGGAAAGATAGACGAGAGTCGCGGAAAGATAGACGAGAGTCGCGGAAAGATAGACGAGAGGCGCGGAAAGATAGACGAGAGGCGCGGAAAGATAGACGAGAGTCGCGGAAAGATAGACGAGAGTCGCGGAAAGATAGACGAGAGGCGCGGAAAGATAGACGAGAGGCGCGGAAAGATAGACGAGAGTCGCGGAAAGATAGACGAGAGGCGTGGAAAGATAGACGAGAGTCGCGGAAAGATAGACGAGAGGCGTGGAAAGATAGACGAGAGGCGCGGAAAGATAGACGAGAGTCGCGGAAAGATAGACGAGAGGCGTGGAAAGATAGACGAGAGTCGCGGAAAGATAGACGAGAGGCGTGGAAAGATAGACGAGAGTCGCGGAAAGATAGACGAGAGGCGTGGAAAGATAGACGAGAGGCGCGGAAAGATAGACGAGAGTCGCGGAAAGATAGACGAGAGTCGTGGAAAGATAGACGATAGGCGCGGAAAGATAGACGAGAGGCGCGGAAAGATAGACGAGAGTCGCGGAAAGATAGACGAGAGGCGTGGAAAGATAGACGAGAGTCGCGGAAAGATAGACGAGAGGCGTGGAAAGATAGACGAGAGTCGCGGAAAGATAGACGAGAGGCGTGGAAAGATAGACGAGAGGCGCGGAAAGATAGACGAGAGGCGCGGAAAGATAGACGAGAGGCGCGGAAAGATAGAACGAGAGGCGCGGAAAGATAGACGAGAGTCGCGGAAAGATAGACGAGAGTCGCGGAAAGATAGACGAGAGGCGCGGAAAGATAGACGAGAGTCGTGGAAAGATAGACGAGAGGCGCGGAAAGATAGACGAGAGGCGCGGAAAGATAGAACGAGAGGCGCGGAAAGATAGACGAGAGGCGTGGAAAGATAGACGAGAGGCGCGGAAAGATAGACGAGAGGCGCGGAAAGATAGACGAGAGGCGCGGAAAGATAGAACGAGAGGCGCGGAAAGATAGACGAGAGGCGCGGAAAGATAGAACGAGAGTCGCGGAAAGATAGACGAGAGGCGTGGAAAGATAGACGAGAGGCGTGGAAAGATAGACGAGAGGCGCGGAAAGATAGAACGAGAGGCGCAGAAAGACAGAAAGAGAGGCGCGGAAAGATAGAACGAGAGGCGCGGAAAGATAGAACGAGAGGCGTGGAAAGAAAGAACGAGAGGCGCGGAAAGATAGAACGAGAGGCGCGGAATGATAGAACGAGAGGCGCGGAAAGATAGAACGAGAGGCGCGGAAAGATAGAACGAGAGGCGCGGAAAGATAGAACGAGAGGCGTGGAAAGAAAGAACGAGAGGCGCGGAATGATAGAACGAGAGGCGCGGAAAGATAAAACGAGAGGCGCGGAAAGATAGAACGAGAGACGCGGAAAGATAGAACGAGAGTCGCGGAATGATAGAACGAGAGTCGCGGAAAAGATAGAACGAGAGGCGCGGAAAGATAGAACGAGAGGCACGGAAAGATAGAACGAGAGGTGCGGAAAGATAGATCGAGAGGCGCGGAAAGATAGAACGAGAGACGCGGAAAGATAGAACGAGAGGCACGGAAAGATAGAACGAGAGGTGCGGAAAGATAGATCGAGAGGCGCGGAAAGATAGAACGAGAGGTGCGGAAAGATAGATCGAGAGGCGCGGAAAGATAGAACGAGAGACGCGGAAAGATAGAACGAGAGGCACGGAAAGATAGAACGAGAGGTGCGGAAAGATAGAACGAGAGGCACGGAAAGATAGAACGAGAGGTGCGGAAAGATAGATCGAGAGGCGCGGAAAGATAGAACGAGAGGTGCGGAAAGATAGATCGAGAGGCGCGGAAAGATAGAACGAGAGACGCGGAAAGATAGAACGAGAGGCGCGGAAAGATAGAACGAGAGTCGCGGAAAGATAGAACGAGAGGCACGGAAAGATAGAACGAGAGGTGCGGAAAGATAGATCGAGAGGCGCGGAAAGATAGAACGAGAGGCGCGGAAAGATAGAACGAGAGACGCGGAAAGATAGAACGAGAGGCACGGAAAGACAGAAAGAGAGGCGCGTAAAGATAGAAAGAGAGCCACGGAGATAGAACGAGGGGCGCGGAAAGATAGAACGAGATGCGCGGAAAGATAGAACGAGAGGCGCGGAAAGACAGAAAGAGAGGCGCGTAAAGATAGAAAGAGAGCCACGGAGATAGAACGAGGGGCGCGGATAGATAGAAAGAGAGGCGCGGAAAGATAGAATGAGAGGCGCGGAAAGACAGAAAGAGAGGCGCGTAAAGATAGAAAGAGAGGCGCGGAGATAGAACGAGGGGCCCGGAAAGATAGAACGAGAGGCACGGAAAGATAGAACGAGAGGCGCGGAAAGATAGAACGAGGGGCATGGAAAGATAGAACGAGAGGCGCGGAAAGATAGAACGAGAGGCGCGGAAAGATAGAACGAGAGGCGCGGAAAGATAGAACGAGGGGCCCGGAAAGATAGAACGAGGGGTTCGGAAAGATAGAACGAGAGGCGTGGACAGATAGAACGAGTGGCACGGAAAGATAGAACGAGAAGCACGGAAAGATAGAACGAGAGGCGCGGACTTTCCCAAATGAGAAAATTGAAATATCTTCTTAACCGTCAGACTCTCGAAATATTATATTTATCTCACGTCCGTCCATTAATGGAGTATGCTAGTTGTGTATGGTTTGGAGCACCTGACTATCTATTAAAAAGACTAGATGATATACAAATCGAAGCTGCACGTATAGTTACAGGTTGTATAAAATCGGTCCCCCATGATAGGTTGCTCTTTGAACTCGGATGGGAGAAGCTGGAAAGTAGGCGGTATGTTAAACGAATGAGTATATTTTACAATATTGCAAACGGCAAAGCCCCCGCCTACTTAACTCAGCTTCTTCCGTCAAAGGTTAAGGATAAATGTGATTACGAACTGAGAAATGCATCAAATTTAAATCGTCCCATTTCAAATAGCAAAAGAACAGATAAAACTTTCTTCCCCACATGCGTTATGGATTGGAACAAATTGGATGAAAAAAAAGAAAGAAACATTCCACTCGATAGGTTCAAGAAAGCACTAGTAACTAAGCCATTAAAACCACCAACATATTTTTCATATGGTAAACGGCTATTGAACATCCTTCATTGTAAACTGAGGTGTGAATGTAGTAATCTACAAGCTGATAAACTTCAAAATTATATAGCAATTTCTGCTACATGTAGATGTGGACATTCTGTAGAAAATGCTTTCCACTATTTTTTTGAATGCCACCTACACTTTGAAGAAAGAATTACACTTCGTAATAATCTTCTGCGCTTTAATATACATTCAGTTAAAACACTAATATTTGGGGACCCGAACTTAAAACAATTAGAAAATGAACATATCTTTAAAGCTGTGCAAAATTACTTACGAGATACAACTCAAGAGGAAAATCCGACAAAGTTCTATTAAGACGCTCGCATCATTTGAATGCAAATTGTAAAAATGTTAACAATGCACCTTGAGGTACATGTATCACATTTAAAACAGCTATTTGAAATCATTATTGAAATTATTTAGAATTGGTGGGGTGGTGAGACTATACAGACTATTTTTCAAATAATATACAATGATATACTGTATGTATACACTTGTAAATATGTTATACCTATTGTGTTGACAACCCCAATTATTATGTATCAGTGTTATAACGGCAATTGGGAGAGGGGGTTATGTATAAGTGGATCGCACTTGTCCTCCAATCCCAATGCCAATCTGTATTGTTATATACTTATTGGTAATAAATATGTTTAAACCTGAGAGGCGCGGAAAGATAGAACGAGGGGTGCTGACAGATAGAACGAGAGGCGCGGAAAGATAGAACGAGAGGCGTGGAAAGATAGAACGAGGGGTGCGGACAGATAGAACGAGAGGCGCGGAAAGATAGAACGAGAGTCGCGGAATGATAGAACGAGAGGAGCTGACAGATAGAACGAGGGGCGCGGAAAGATAGAACGAGGGGTACGGACAGATAAAACGAGAGGCGCGGCGCCGAGTGCTATCCTTCCGTGATGTCACATTACACGTTACCCGTCATAGAATCCGTGCATTTAAAAAAATACAGGCTTACAGGATTTATTTAGGCACATACATGGTTTGTTTTGTCATGTGTGATGATGCATTATTTTACAGTTCCGGTTTCATGGTTGAGGCGAACGTCATTTAGTGTAAACATATTTTTATTTCGAAATCCAAAAAATAACATAATATACAGATTGACACATATATACAAAACAGAAGAGTTAAGGTTGAGGCGAACGTCATTTACGTTCCATACGGATTTGTAAATACGGAACAGCAATAACACTGTAATTTTAGGAACAAGCGTGTAATAAAATGTACTCCGCAAGACAAGAACGTAAACCAAACGGTTAAATTTAAACATGCAAGCTATCTATATCAACCGGAATGGGTGTTTTGGTCAGTCAGATTAAAGTAGGCTTCGATCCATATTGGGATGTGATTTTGATCACAATTCTCTATACGAAAGCACCGGTTCTGTTTTGAGAACTGGCCGGATTGCAAATTTACGTTTGCAGAACAGTCTATATATTTCCTCTTTCATATAGCTTGACATGCTGTTCGAAAAGATCGATTTATAAAATGAGAAGATAATTATACCCATAAGTCACGTGGGCCGTTTGGACCAAGTTACTTGAAATAGCACACTATTGGTGGACCAAGAACGTTACTGGAACCTGGGTCTAAAAACAATATACTTTACACATAATATTGGTTGGAAAATTTAATTGTATATTAGAGCTATCAGAACCTATTTTCTCAGTCTGAAAATTCCAACTATTTTCCTCATCAATCGATCGGTCTATGAAATAATTTGTGAAATCCAATTGAAAACGTTACGACATTGACTGAAAGAAAATCAGCGGCCCCTTCCCACTCAATGTCGCCTCGTTCCTGATGAAAGCTACTGATTATCCAGAGGCCCATCGTCTCCATAGCGGTAAGTATAATGCCGGGCAATATAAAGCGAATACAAATAACAATTTCTTTATATAGCATACTAGCCGATGAGCCCGACGTTGTCCGGGCTATTCGAAAACCAAATTTCAAGTCGATAGCTCAACCCGTTTTCGAGATCTGGTCTGCGCATGCGCGAAGCTGGCGTCGCACGGGCTCGGCGACCCGATAAAATTCGTATCCGAGGCAAGATACATTCACATAGCAAATTTCAAGTCGATAGCTCCACCCGTTTCCGAGATCTCGTCTGCGCATGCGCGAAGCGGGCGCCGCACGGGCTCGCCAATACGATAACGACGACCGGCTGGTCAAACTACACACACGTACCAAGTTTCGTCCCGATCGGTCGAGAATCGTAGATTTGTATCAATGACAGACAAACAAACAGAGGTCTTCAAAATATATATGAGACTAGCCGATGAGCCCGATGTTGTCCGGGCTAGTCAAAAACCAAATTTCAAGTCGATAGCTCCACCCGTTTCCGAGATCTGGTCTGCGCATGCGCGAAGCTGGCGTCGCACGGGCTCGGCGACCCGATAAAATTCGTATCCGGGGCAATATACATTCACATAGCAAATTTCAAGTAGATAGCTCCACCCGTTTCCGATATCTCGTCTGCGCATGCGCGAAGCTAGCGTCGCACGGGCTCGGCGACCCGATAAAATTCGCATCCGGGGCAAGATACATTCACATACCAAATTTCAAGTCGATAGCTCCACCCGTTTCCGAGATCTCGTCTGCGCATGCGCGAAGCGGGCGCCGCACGGGCTCGCCAATACGACAACGTCGACCGCCTGGTCAAACTACACACACGTACCAAGTTTCGTCCCGATCGGTGGAGAATCGTAGATTTGTATTAATGACAGACAGACATACAGACAGACAGACAGAGGTCTTCAAAATATATATGAGATATATAAATTTTGTTGCAGTTGGCTCACCATACATTACCAGTCGATGTGCTGAATTCTACCCGTGAAAAAGTTTGCGATTACAAAACGTGTACCGGTACCCGTATATATGCGTACCGGTTTGAAATCGCAAACTCGCTACTATCTGGCGATAGTGAGTTAGTCCGAGGGTTCAATAGTCCGAGGGTTCAATAGTCCGAGGGTTCAATGGTCCGAGGGTTCAATAGTCCGAGGGTTCAATTGTCCGATGGTTCGATAGTCCGAGAGTTCGATAGTATGTGGGTTGGTGTAAAGCGCACAGACCGAGTGTTCAATAGTCCGAGGGTTCGATAGTGCGAGGGTTCGATAGTCCGAGGGTTCAATATTCCGAGGGTTCGATAGTCCGAGGGCTCGATTGTCCGTGGGTTTTTGTAAAGCGGCACAGACCGAGGGTTCAATAGTCCGAGGGTTCGATAGTCCGAGGGTTCGATAGTCCGATGGTTCGATAGTCCGAGGGTTCAATAGTTCGAGGGTTCGAGGGTTCGATAGTCCGATGATCCTATAGATGCAGCGGGGTTTTGTGTCACACTTCCAAATTTGGTGAACTTTTCAACAGCTGGAAGGCAATATACATGTATCAGGGTTGTATAATCACAAAAGTCAAATACAGATTGTACGTATTCACGTATGACAGGTCAAATTTATACAAATTGCAGTGATCATGCATTGCACCTTTGTGCATGTGTATATATGAACATAAAGACATTTCAAACTTTTAAAACATGTCGCTTTCTAGCGGTACCTCATTCCAATATACGCCACCAAAATTCTTGCCCCTTTGTTAAACTCGCGTTTCAAGGGCACGATTCTTGTTAAATGTCGCGCTAAATGAGACTTAACTTATGAGAAAGCAAAGACGTCATTTTGCCTCCACTGTCTCTCATAATTGAAAAATCGTGCGACTTGTAAACTGTATACAATCACGTGATCGGTGTACGGGTATGATACTTCCGGGTTCGTTTGCCAGCATATTTTTGACAGCAGGTTTGTCTATTTTTTGTGCTCCTACTTCGCTCTTTGAAGTCTCATTGATTATTCCTTATCTTAATTGTGGTGAGTTATATCTGACAACTTGGACATACACACTGCGTAACTACAAATTCGCGAAAATCCAATTTTAATGTTGAGAAAAATAACGCGAATTACCATTTTGACCACTTCAATGTGTAACTATTGCATTTTAAAATAAAATCAGACCTCGTATTGGCAGCTGTTGGGAAGCGTAAACAGACCATCGTCCATTGGTGTGTCAGTCTTATTGATGGTCAACAAATGACGAATATATATGCACCATGTTTTCAAGACGGTGACCTGCTGAAGTTGTACGGTACGGGTTGGAGGCCAAATCTGGTAGATAGTATATTTGTCAAAATACAATTTAACTGAAAATAATGAAATAGACAGATATATGCCGGCATCTTACCGGGATTCAATTCAATTCAAATTTATTGGTATTCTGATCATCAAAATAGATTTAACAGAAACATAATTATTGCAGATATCGATGCAAGTATATATATTTTTTGCATGGATGCACATTTGGATATAATATATTTGTGTATAGCAATAGTGTATTGATCTGTATATAATTATATTTATATTTATCTAATAGATATATAGGGTTATTGTTATTGAGTTCGGCGTTATTGGTTACGTGTTCGATCAATGGATATGGATTTTGAATGGTCTAAGTGATTAAGCCTCAAGAGGAATCAGATTGTAGTACTTGTAGCGCTTATCAAATAACTGGATTGACGTGGCCTTTATTTAAGGCCGTCTTCCTGACAACCCCTTTAATGAATAGTATATATGCATGTGTATCTTGCTGATAAGCATGTCGCTGGTGTTATGCATGGGTTATTAGTGTATGTTTACTTTCACATACACATACTGTAAAATGACATAACGCAAGTCAATTGCTGCACAGGTTATCACACATTTGCGTATGAATTTATCTGTATGGGTGATAAAACACAACAGCTAGATTATAAGATAATGTTTGTACACATGGGATCATGTTTACAAACCAATCTGACGCCAGGTGATTTTGGGGCTGCATGCATGGTGTGAGATGGACTCTCAGGGAAATTCACGCCTTGATTTAAGGAATATGATGGTGCGGTTTAAATATGTCAAGAGTGGCGCCGTTCGAGTCAGGGTTGCACTGAAGGGGAGAGGGGCACCAAAATTAATAAGCTAAGTTTAGCGCCGAGGGAACATCTAGATGGCACCAAACGGTCTACTAGGGGTATCATTTTACGAGAAGGTTAATGGTGCGGGTTAGAATATTCTAAAGTGACGCCGTTGTCAGGATCAGAAAAGGTGGAGGGGTAGAAAATGTTTGCCGCCGATTGCCACGTAACTTTCATATAATCATTCCCATGCTATGAGGAATCTAATGGTGTTGTTTAAATATGTCAAACGTGGCGCCATTCACGTCAGGGATGCACGGAAGGGGAGAGGAGCATCAACATTGATAAAACTAATTTTAGCGCCGATTTCCACCAAATTGATATATATTCTTCTCCATGATAAAAGGAATCTAACTGTGCGATTTAAAGACACCAAATTGCTGTCGTTTGGATGAGAGATTGTGAGAGGCGCACTCGATTTGATAAGAATGGGTTTAGTCGCCGATTGCCACCACACTTATACAATATCATCCCCATGGCATGAGGAGTCTAATGTTGTGGCTTAAATCTGTCAAAAGTGGCGTCATTCGAGTCAGGGTTGAGCTGAAAGGCAGAGGGGCACAACAATTGATACGCAATAATGTTAGCGCCAATTTCCACCGTAGTGATACGCATTCTTATCCATAATACGAGGAGTCTGATCGTGTGATTTAAAGACGCCATGTAGGTGCTGTTTGGGTGAGAGATGGGGGTTAGTGGGCACTAAATTTGATCAAAATTGGTTTATCAAACTTATCAATAATCATTTCCATGATATCAGGAGTCTAATTGTGTGTTTAAGGATGTCACAAGCTGCTGTCACAAGTGGGGCCATTCAAGTCAGGATGCACAGAGGGTGAGAGGAACACAAAACAGATGAACAATATGTTTAGCGCTGATTTCCACCAGATTGATACATATTCTCAGTGATACGAGAAATCTAATCGTGTGGTTTAGATACGCCAAATTGATGCCGTTTGGGTTGATAAAAAAAATTGTGTAGTCGCCGATTAGCACCAAACTTACAAATATTTATCTCCATGATATCAGAAGTCTAATTGTGTGGTTTAAAGATGTCAAAAGTGGTGCCATTCGAGACAGGAATCCACAGAGGGTGAGAGAGAAACAGAAATGGATAAACAATATGTTTAGCGCCGATTTCCACCAGACTGAAACATATTCTTCTCCGTGATACGAGGAATCTAATTGTGTGGTTTAAATACGCCAAATTGGTGCCGTTTGGGTGAGATATGGGGGCCCTAAATTGATACGAATTTGCATACTCGCCAATTTTTACCAATTTTATATATATTCATCTCCATAATGAGTCTAAGTTTGTGGTTTAATGATGTCAAATGTGGCGCCGCTTGAGTCCGACATAGGGACGGGCAGGTCACCACAACTGATAGAAATATGTTTAGTGCCAATTAACATCAAATTCATACACGTTATTCTCAAATGATACCAGGAATCAAATCGTGCTTGTTAAAAACGTCAAAGTTGGTGCCTATATATATTTGGAATATATGTCTGTTTGTATGTGTTCTATATATAACTTCACGGGGTACAATCGAGATGGCACCAAGGCGTTCTAACAGTGGTAACTTTTTACGAGGAAGATAACGGATAACAGAGTCAGTGGCACATTACTTTTAATGATCCTCCAATACTGAAATCTGACAAGGTTATATCTGTCCAATATACAGAGGATATCTTTCATGGTTTAGAACAGACTCATCACCTAACACAAATAATTCAAAATCTCGCTCTGAGTCCGGCACATGTAGCTGACATAGTGCATAGCAACATTTGTTTTAAACTGAGAATAATTAGTCAGTATATAGCACAATGAACAGAGCAGCACCTGGACATTTCTTTAAAACATCTTATCTGTATCTTCATGGAGATATGATAACCAGGTGTTCCCAAATCTTAGTCAAACCCACTAGATTGATTGATACATATCTATGTATAACCCAATTGTCGTCTTTTATTTTTGCGAACTAATGTGTTTATGATGTTCATGTTATAACGTCTGAAGTATACACAGTTGTAAATAAATAAATAGTTATTTATTGGTGGGACGGATTAATCGCGATAAACAAAATGACAATCGCTCCAATCCGACAAGTTGAACTACTACTTATATTCCGTATGTAAGAATCATGTTTTGTGATGCTATTTGGATAAATAATTTATGAGAATATGTTTAACGCTTTGAACAAGAGTATCCGCTATTCCCATCATATACCCACAATATGCAGAGGGTATCACATCACTTTAACCTGGGCAACGCCGGGTAACCCTGCTAGTATTCTATAATTACAATCATGGGTATATAATATATGATATTGAGCGCGTTATCATTTCTGACATTGGTTTTCTTGTAAGAATATATATCTGACTCTGGATTTGATGTCGGAGGAGTACCATCGTTATAGATCATCAGCTGCGTCAACAGTCCACTGAAGATGCGCAGGGGTGGGTGGGTAAACTGTAACATCGGAGTTCGGTTCCCAGTAAAGGCATGTTTTGTATCCACACATACAGAGGGTTAACTGATTCATCTGTCTATATATTTTTTCGTTTCTTACTGAGAAACCTCGGGGAGCATGCGGTTTCTATGTCAAGTGGAGTAATTTTCCTATGAAATTAACCCTTTGTGATTTCGTCCACCAATAAGACTGAGTGTGTCTTGGTCATTTCTATGTATGGCATGCTTGACCAAATATTGAGTTATGAGAGTAATATAATTTAGAGCACAATCCCATTGTTGCAATCGTTCCCTGATTTTTGATAAAGCACACCAATTCCCAAGGCTGGCGAAGGAGTAGTTCAGTGATTATCCCATTGTTAGGCACACGAAACTCACAACAGACAAATCGCACGGGTGCTTTAAAGTGGGACAAATCCGTGTTGTTTCGGACCTATCTATTCACATTCAACGGATATCATATGTTAATCTCATTGTTGGGTGTGGCTAACCGGCTATTGTGTCCAATCGCGGCCAGCGCACGGATTGTGCGTCGTGGTCATAACACGCTAAATGGCACATTTCCAGTTGATTGCATTATGCATGTGGGATCAATTGTGCTCTAAGTCGGTCAGAGCACGCGAATAGTTCTTTACCAGAATAAATCTCGTCTTCGACTCGATTGATTCTGGTAAAGAACAATTATTGTGCTCTAACCCTTACGTAGTGTCATTAGTACTTATGGTATATATTAAAGGAAGACTGAACCCAAATCCAGCCATTGTATAAGCCATCTCCCACTTTTTTCAACAGCAAATATGAAACAAATGAATGAATTTGAGTCTGGGGTGAGTGCAAAATACTATAATGTACTCTATAAACGATGTAAACAACATGGTAAATATAATGAACATGGGTAAACGGCTTACGCCCTTTACTTAATTTTGTTATAATTATCCGGCTGTTATATGTGGTTCTTTGTTTTCGTGAGTGAATATGCGGCCCCATAAATCACCGAAATTAGGTACAGCCTTTCATTAAAACCAACGCAAGCAAACTACATTGTATGTCAAGTAACTGAAGTTCAAAGTTCTTTATCTAAACCTACCTGCCCGTATCGTTGCCTGGGATGTGATCAGTAATTAAATCAGTGAAAAGTCTGCCAATATATATTTAGCTTTCTTGTTATTTTAGATTGATTCATTATGTCATTTTACAGTATGTGTATGTGAAAGTGATCTGAACATGGACTATGTGTGCATAGTTGGGCTATTTTCAGGATTGACTTATTTCCATTGTTGAATTCGGGATCAATCATCTTGTTTCTGAATATCCAGTAGCTCGTTTATTAAAGATGGATTATCTCTTTAAATAACAAATATTAGATAGTTACCTGGGTATGAAATAATCCGGAAATCTCTACCCGGAAACGCTTCTATCAATTAATATTTATTTTATTTCGAATATTTTATTATAAAATTAGATGATTAAGTGGGACACTTTATTGTTCTATTTTTAGAACAGCCATTCAGGCGATACCACATAGCGCACGGGTTCGTTAGGGTATTCCCATAGCTATTCTCCGAACGTCAAATGTCTCAGATTGATTGTTTGTATTGTTTTATTACAAAATTATAAGCGATAATGAGTCTAATTGACGTTTAGTGATGACAAAATTACACAATACAATTTCTGGTCTCTCTTAACAGTAACCACTATTGTTCGTTAGCTAAACAACTACACGTTTATAGACCTGAACATATTCGAAATATGATCAATATTAATCGATAGAAGCATTTCCGGACAGGGGTCTTCGATTCATATCTAATATTTTGTACCCCGCTAACGATATAACACATGTATACAAAGAGATAGACCATCTTTAACCATGACATAACTGACTGTGTGGAATGACATGTGGACAATTCTAATTGGCAGAGAAAACAACCGTAATTTGCAACGTTCGTCAAGACTGATAATTTGATTTACAAGCAGCATGATATAATTTGCTATAGAATCAAAATGAATCATATTTACATTTACATGCACCTAAAAAATTTCGTTTACACATATCAACCTTTAATTGAAGACGGCGTATCTCTTCGTTACATTTTCTATATCAAAAACACACATTGAGTCCGAGGTACCAGTTCATACTACTTGGAAATATTTGTTCAGGAAAGGTGACAGGGGGTGTTTTTAGAATATTTAATTTTTGTTTTGTTGAAGTCAATATTTTAAAGGTACTCAATCCGATCAGACACTCCTAAATTACTATTTCTTTGGCTTCGGGGGTAAAAAATATTTGATTCGAGTCGAGGAACCCACCCATCAAAGCTCAGAGCGATTAGAGATCGATGTTTGAACTTTGCGGTTTCTATTGTTTGTGGACCACAAACTCTAAAATCAAGTGGTAATAATAACCACTTGATTTTAGAGTTATCCATCTTTATCTGCAAGACCGTCCGTTTGACCCTCGTGCTTCAATCAGTTTGTGGTCCACAAACAATAGAAAACGCAAAGTTCAAACATCGATATCTAATCACTCTGAGCTTTGAAATGTGGGTTCCTCGACTCGAATCAAATATTTGTTTACCCCCAAAGCCAAAGAAATAGTTATTTAGGAGCGTCTAATCGGATTGAGTACCTTTAAAGGTACTCAATCTGATCAGACGCTCATAAATTAAAATATTTGATTCGAGTCGAGAAACCCACCCTTCAAAGCTCAGAGTGATCAGATATCGATTTTTGAAATTTGTTAATTTTTGGAGATGTGGTCCACTTCCACGTGCTCAAACGGACAAATTACGGACAAATTGCGGGTGTAAGATGGATAACTCTTGTTAAATAATAACCACTTGATTTTAGAGTTATCCATCTTACACCCGCAATTTGTCCGTAAGTTGTCCGTTTGAGCACGTGGAAGTGGACCACATCTCCAAAAATTAACAAATTTCAAAAATCGATATCTGATCACTCTGAGCATTGAAGGGTGGGTCAATTCCTCGACTCGAATCAAATATTTGTTACCCCAGAAGCCAAAGAAGTAGTAATTTAAGGGTGCTTAATCGGATTGAGTTAATTTAAACAAGTATAATACCATGTAATGTGATCATAATATTATTGTATTGTTATAATTATTTATGAAGAAAATTCTCAGGAGCCCACTGAGAAAAAACTCTTTGTTCTGATAATTATAATAGCATCTACGGTTCTTATTTTTAGGGGAACAGTTCTGCAAACGAATGTCATGGGAATATGTGTTTTTGTATATGTAGTCTTTCCAAAAAGAGATATAAGCTATCTCTAATTGTCAGAATGCTCTAACCACATTTTCAGTTTACTGGTGAAAACCCGTACACGATAATTTTGCAGCTAATTTAGTGCTCTAACCCGCACACCAAAACCGTAAAACCTTTGCTCTGACCCGCACACCCCACATTCTAACCCGTACACAAAAATCACCACCGCCTTTTTCAAATGCCTACTTTCGGAACCTTTCGGAAGTCTGGTAAAATTTTCCCGACAAAATCATAAACATAAACTAGACCATCGAGCGCAAGCAATATTCTGACCCGAGACGAGTTAAACAACCCCAACATGTGGGAAAAATTGTCAGAAACTGGTGATAATGTTACTAATTTGCCAATTTAACATCGAAATTACCTAAATTAACAATAGCCTATGTATAAATGCCCGGCATTCTGAGAACTTCAGTGTCTTGTTGTTCGATAGAAATGGATCGCGTCTTTAAATGTCATTGTAATATTCGATTATTTTGGACATATTGAAGCATACTGATACCAAATGTGTTTGTTTACATTGAATCAGGAAGTATCCTACCCGTACACCAACCACGTGATTGTATACGGTGTTGTAACAGGCAACCACAAATGATTTCACGTTGGGGTATATATATATATAAGTGTATGGTCGACTATCGAACCCTCGGACTATTGAACCCTCGGATAATTGAACCATCGGACCTTCAAACTATTGAACCCTCGGGCATTTGTACCTTCGGACTATCGAACCCTCAGACTATTGATCCCTCGGACTATTGAACATTCGGACCATTGAACCATCCGACTAGACTACTGTACCCCTAATATCGATACACGACTGAACAGTGTTCAGTGAAAAAATTACTCATAACCGCGGTTATATTCGACGAGTTATTCGCTGTTCATAATCTATAAATAATTAGCTAAACCCCTCTATTGGAGAGTATTTGCAAAATCACGAATGCAATAACTGTTACATAACATTAATATGTTAGGTTCTCTGGTCGGCAACATTCACGGAGCGTCAAACACAATGTTCAACAACGAGGAAAACATTCAACTGCGACAATACCATAACATCTGAACTAGATGAAGTTTGATCTCATAAACTTGCCGGCACCCAATATTTCATATCGTGTTTTACGTTCCATTCTTATCGGCCACAGGCATGTGACCCATATCTTAAAACGTTATACATAGATGCTCGACATCTTTCTGGCAACACTGCAAACAACAAATTCGATGAAACTCTTTTTTGAGACAGGTTTGCATTATTTTCACCTGAAACACGAGAGAACCACCTGGTGTTACATATACATTTTATTTCAAAGTGTTTTAAAGGACCACTTATATTTTCGAACCCCCAGACAACATTATTTAAAATATATACCATATTATATACCATTGGAGTGAGGAAGCTCCAAAACATAGTATTATCAACTTATCCGGCATAATAAATTGTGACTATGTTGTTTTTTATTGAGGTACCGATGTGTTTTCTGTGCTTAATTTTCATCTGGAATGTACCACAAAGTCCATTATTTTCAATGGAAGTGGAATAACTCCCTATCTTAGTTTGATTTATGTTTTATTCTAGGAGCGAAACGGGAGAAATATTTCTATGGTTTCAGCTTTTTTATATTATAAGTTACAGGGCGAGTTGTTGCCGGATACGGTGTCATATGAGGCGAAGTGAGATTAATATCGGGCGAGGCGCTAGCCGAGCCCGATATTAATCTCGCTGAGCCTCATATGTCACCGTAGCCGGCAACAACGAGCCCTGTAACGATTTTATCATGTCACCCACATATCATGTTTTCCGTGTGAGAATTTGAATTACTTATACGAAGTTGATTACCTGCCAGTCAGTAATTTTTTTGTCTATGGCTATTAACTTGTTTAACGTCACAGTGATCGACGCGTCATGGGCGTTGAACGTCAACGCATTGAGTCAATGGCTAATCACCAGAAGCAGGACAACAAACTTGAGTTTGATAGTTAATTTATGAGTGTTTAGAATTTCTCAAATATATCACATGCAGGTTTTGGTATATGGTACTATGTCTTTAAATTAACAGAACTTGATTTCCGACAGATATCCCTTTTCTTGGTGGCAAAATACACCGAAAATATACCCGAGGCGGCAGAGTTCCATGAAAAACAAAATGGCGGACATCGACCCCATATGGGAACCTAGCCCGTCCCATATGGATTCCATATGGGACGGGCTACAAAGATGACGACCCCATGTCTCCTGATATGCTTCTACCAACGGAGCGTCCTCATTGGTCGATCCAACCAGGTGACATGATAATACTCTATATGGGCACGTTCTTAGACACAGACTTTCCAAATTGTGATGAATAATAGTATTTTAGTCATATTTTATTAGAATTTGAAACCATATATCAAGGTACTATACAAAAATAATCGGTGACTCGAAAATTAAATGGGCCTTTAAAAATAGATTTTTAATTGAAAGAAAAACCTCAAGACAACTCACAACAGTTGAACTGTTATAAATAGTAACTTTTCCGGTCCCAGTTCGTGGTTAAAAATTAGAAAACAGAAATTTAAGGAAATAGATTCTCCATCTTAGTTTGGAGAAATATCTTTCGTTATGATATTCCGTGTGAGATACGACATGCTAAGACGTGTGCATTTATAACCGTTAACGGTAAATAATTTGTTTGCGAAATCACTCTATTTATTTACGTGTATCACAGTGATGAGGAAAACACAAATTCGCCCATGGCAGTGGCGATTTATCTTCGTGGTAACAACTGTAAGCAGCCGCCACTGACCACGAATGCGTCATACAAAATAACGAGAGGATAAACAGAATGGCCCACTCCACAGCTGTCAATCAATAATTATTAGCAGATATTTTCGACCTATCAACGACTTGGTCAGTCGCTTGCTTCATTGAAAAATCTTTGTTCACTCTAATTCCGATATCCACGCATACGTTCAGTGTTAAACTGCCTATTTTGAAACAACTTTTTGTTGTCAAATCATAATCTATGGAAATTTCGATTCATGGAATGGTGTTTGAAATTCATCATGCATGATTGTAACACTGTTTTCACTTTCCGTGACAATCATAATATATCTCACAATTACAGGACTAACATAAGGTTTGTTTTCGGTTGTATTATAGCATACGTACATATGGGCAGGCGCTGTCAAACTAATTATACTATTTCTGCTGAAGCATTGTTTCCTAGCAACCATAATCTCTTCCCACTAGTGAATATGTGTGGAAACCTCATTTATGCTCAAATATTTCATCAACACATTATAGGTTCATATCGTAGCACATTGACTGTCTGGTGGAAATCGATGAAACTTAGACATTTGAAGCCCATTTGGCATATACATAATACTCTATGGATGAGACGAAGGCCCTGGCGATGGGGGTGGTGTGTGTGGTGGGGTCGGATTATTGGGTTCTGATTGATCAAATGTTTTACCAGTTGGAAATCTCATGCCTGACACAATATTAGTTGGAAATGTCATTCAAAAATAGGATGCAATTGTTCTCATATTGTTTCCAACCAGTGATTAATGAGGGGCGTTCTTTTGAATTTTAGACCAACATTCGCATATTGTCCTATGTTGGTCAAACTTTGGGACTGAATCCGACTGATACATGTATGGCCATCGCTTGGACATTTTCCATCCTTAGGGGTGTCAGATTGGAAATTTCCAACAGTTAGAAAGCTTGAGGTGTCAGTTGGTAAATTCAACTGAGGGATGCATTTCACAAACTTTGGTGTTCAAGGATATTCAGTTTGGAATTTCAAAGTTGACACCCCCCCCCCCCAACAGAGATCCCTCTAGCCTCCCCGTGGGTGAGACGCCATTAATTTCATCTAGCAACTGGTTATAGCTAATCTGCCTCGACAATGTTATACATGTAAAGTATGGTAAGATGATAGGGCATTCCCACACGTTTACGTATAAATAAATCCTTAACCGGGGGGGTGATTATATATTGTTTAACACTCTCATGACTGGAGCTTCCTGAAATTTTGCGAAAACCCCGTGCCAATGCATTCTCTTATACATGCGAGTATCACATAGGCAGCCTCGAATATATAATAGAATGCATTGGCGTAACAATATTTACCTTGCCATTGTAAGCCAGTGCAGTCTCTTATATATAGGAGTCTCCCTCTGGGCATTTGCACAGAATATTTAATGCTGCACCAGCACAGCTCCCGTCATGAAAGGGTTAATATCTAATCACAACCACAGGGGACACACGTGCATGGTCACTATATAGTAAACCAAGATATATCAAAGGTACTCAGTCCGATTAGACGCTCCCAAATTACAATTTCTTTGGCTTCGGTGGTAACAAAATATTTGATTAGAGTCGAGGAATCCACCCTTCAAAGCTCAGAGTGATCAGATATCGATTTTTGAAATTTTATAATTTTTGGAGATGTGGGTTCCTCGACTCGAATCAAATATTTTTTACCCCCGAAGCCAAAGAAATAGTAATTTAAGGGTGCTTAATCGGATTGAGTACCTTTAAGGATTAATATTGACAAAGAAGAAGTGTTTTTAAGATTCTTCTTAAGATTAATCGAGGATTAATATTGACTAAATAACGGAGATATTTGAAGAAGTGTTTTTAATGATTATTTTTCTGGAATAGAACATGTACTAATAGTAATTATATATTAGACACCATTCGCATAATGAACTACTGCTGATAAGAATTACAAATAGCAAATAGTAGTCGTAAATTTTTCGGACGGTCCATACACCTTTTCGCAGAATTGACAAAAACGAGTTAAATTGTGAGAAAATCGTGTCGTTCAAATATCTTGCCAGTCACAGTAAGGTGCTATGATTCTGTTTGCCGTGACTATTTTGTTCTTAATTATGTTGTTATCGGGTCATAGCTTGGTGCTTTGTGTTTGCCACGATTCCTGTCTTTCACAACGACGAATAATTTGATTGCTAATATACAATTTAAGGACACAATCTCAAAGTCAACTCCCACATTGAGGACCAGAGAAATTTAACGATCTGATACTTTTTACTAATTGATGTATTTGTGACTTTTGTTGAAAACCCGAAACCGTAATCGTAACTACGGGTATGGCAAAAAAGATAACGGATAGAAAGAACTTTTTTTTTAGTGACGTGGTACCCTGTTCATTGTTATTATCAGTAGTAGTTCATTATACGAAATGTGTCTATTGTCAAGCAGGACCGTGGATCTTTAACGATGTATTCAGGATTCCAGGTTAATTTTAATTTTAAAGGTCCACATAATTTTCGAAGCCCCAGATCACATATATAAAATATGCCATATTATATACCATTTGAAAGAGGAAGCTCCAAAACATTGTATTATCAGATGTAATAAACTGTGAACATGTTGTATGTGTTGAGTTACTGACGTGTTTTTTTTCTTCATGTGGATTGCAGTTCAAATTGTATTATTTTCAATGGAGGGGGAATAACTCTAAATATTAAAAATAGAGTTATTCCTCTTCCATTGAAAATATATTTTTAGTTTGAATTCTGTTGCAATCTGGGAGTAAAAACGGGGGTAATCTTTCTATGATCTCAGCTTTTTTCTATTTCTCTATGGACATCTTCTGAGACACAGATGTTTCAAATTGTGATGAATTATAGTATTTTAATAATATTTTATGGCATAGCTTATTATTAAAACCGTATATCAAGGCACCATAACAAATAATCAGTAACTCGAAAATTAAGTGGGCCTTTAAATCATGCTTACTTTTTAATCAGATACTAGTGTATAAAATAACACCGTTAAAAAGTGTCAACTGAAAGACTATATTATATCGTGCGTTGAACTCCCCCATATCGTTTGGGTGTTTTAGATAGCCCTTAATAATTATTGTGTGAAGTTTTCAATTACCATGTGACCATCTTTTGTATTTATAAGTCCAGTTTACATGTCGCATTGTGTTTTCACCAAAAAATTTCAGTGGAACAACGCCAAACAAATTGAAATAAAATTTTGCATGTTGTTGCTGTAACGAAGGTCTGTAAACCTGAATACATAATTATACATTCCACACTGCACGGGACATGTATGATGGTGCTTTTTGAACCCTGAATACGTAAGTATGCATTCCACATGCATGGGACAGGTGTGGTGATTCTTTCTGAACCCTGAATACATAGGTATACATTCCACACTGCATGGAACTTTCTGAATTTCAAGTTAGTCCTCGGTAATATACTCCGAGATGCAGACGCACCGTATAGCGTAGGACAGTCTCTTTTAAAAGCCGACGAAAATCCTCTATCGGATGTACGTCTCTAGACTCTCTGTTAAAATTAGGTTTGTTTTGAATGGATTCCCTCCATTTCATTTGAGAGTGGCGCAGACTACGCGCGATTTCATTGGTTTATGGCACAACAGATAACTTCGCAGATCAGAGGTCAATGACGTGTTGACAAGTTTCCTACGCATTATCAAACTCAACTATTGTTGGAAAACTGAATACAGGCGATATATCCATAACTCATTTTACTTATCGCAACATAGGAGACATCATCTTCCAGTTTTTATCAGTCAACGATATTCTTGACTGATTATTCTTTCGCATCTTGTTGTATTTATAACTATTTCTAAATACGATTCTCACAAACATTTACTTCGCCAGGAATGTACTCCATATTTGGAAGTGGTTTATTACGTCATGTTCGGAATGCTGAGTCATTGTATAGAAATGAAATTTAGTGGACACTTCATCAGACGTGATTCTGTTAGGATTATCGTCGTCTTTTTAAAGAGACTGAGTTTATGAATCAGATGTTATTTATCCACGATCAAGCAATAAGAACAAACAAACAAACAAACAAATACTACAAGAAAACCATTGTCAAAAATGGTAACGCCCTCAAGATCGTATTATTAAGCATAAATAAAATATATTCTAACTAAAATGGACTCATTGTAAAATATGTGGACATAGATAATAACTATGTACTTAATAATATATAAATGTATGTATCTGTGTATGCAGTGTGCTTGCTGATAAAAGTACGGGTTTGTGAAAATAAAAAAAAATCAGAAATCAGAAATAAACATTTTAAATACTGACACACGATACGTCGCGTATTATACCTGTTGCATTGATACAGCGACAAGCACACATCGATGCCAAAACGAGAGTGCTATAACGATCGTCAAATGTTTAACTTATCTCTTGGCGATAGTAAATTACTATGATCGCAATAATAAAGAGTTTTGATGTTGAATTATTGAGTATACTGCTATGTATTATTATCGACAAATTTAGATAGCACAAATTATTGTAAGACGAGGGATTTAATTAACGTTCATTATCACTCGAACCTCGTATAATTTGTTTAGATTTTTTTTATTTTTCTCGGGATGATTTTTGGTCGGCGAAAATCGGCGATTTGTTTCTTCGAGCTCGAAGAACAAGCTATTTTGCGATCTAAAAATTTAATAATTTATTGGAATCAAATAAGTGTGGGACTTAATTTAATTTGTCGTGTATATATATATATATGAGTGGTCATATCGTCTGCGTGAAATATGCGATTAAACATTTATTGGGGATGCAATGACATTTTTTTCTCAGTAAAACTTTTCATTTTATCGGGTTTCTAAGGACGCTCTGTTGTAACCGAAGCGATAGCATTGGTCAGTTAAATGACGTCAGAGCCAACTGTCGGAGGTCAACTCCCCAAAGTTCCGCGACTTTTCTCATTTGCATCATTTTCAGTTTATCTGTCCAGTGGAGATTGCTTTATCCGCCTAGTAGACGGATAAAGGCGTGGTTTAACTGACAGGCGTTATACGTATAGTAGAGAGTGGTGGGAGGTGGATAAATGTACTCATCTGTGAAATGCAGCAAATATTGTCTACTCTACTGTTAATAGCATGTCATGCGTATTGTTGAAAGATTTTGAAAAAAACCAGATACCATAGGTTTCTTTATCTGCACATTCGGAAAAGAGAGATCAGAAAATGATACAGCGATATTAATAGATGAGTAGTCCAAAGTCATGGGATGGAATTGGTGACGTCATTGGTGAATTGGGTTTAATATCGCTCCAAACAAATTGACATTTGAATTGGTTTTGACTGGTATGTATTTTGTGTGTGTTATCTGTTGTAATTTCTATTGAAATATGTCTGAATAGTCCATGAAATAGCATGCAGCATAACAATCAGGGGGAAATTGTTTAACCACTAAAATAGCGAGCACGTTTCTAATCAGTTTTAGTCGATCAAAGTATACAGAGAAAGTTTCAATAACAGTTAGTACATAGCCTCCTACACGGCTTGATATGTGTATTGTGTGTGCTTGGTGATAAAGTATAAGACTTACAGATTATTTTTTGGCATATCTTATCACAAACCAAAAATCAACATTATTGACATAACAACCACACCTTTTATCGGATTGGGGTAGCACTACATCTTTTAATGCGTCCCAAAACAACCAGACTCGGCGGGGTCGCACTACAACTTTTAATACGTCCCAAAAAAATAAACCCCAAAAAAATAAACCCATATCTATAAATAAAACGCCCAGCGACCATAGGTATCAAGAATTTCTACATTAGTATACACCCGAGGGGCGTAATAAATTTTCCTTTGATAATTCATCAGGAACTTTCGTGCATCCGATGTCAGCTATAAACACACACAAATCATCGCACATCATGATCATTTTCTGATTTTTGGAGCTTCACCTTTGACATTCGTGGTCTCTACTTCATCTGAAAATATAGTGAATAAAGCCGAATATTCAAAGATGTGTTCAATGAAGAGTTGTTGGGAATTATTCGTGGACTCTTTTGTATTCCAACACCTTAAACCGGTACTATTATTCTGGACCAACTATCTGATATGCTACCACAATTATTATTTGAACGCACAAAAGTAGGTGCTATTATGTAAAACAACTTTATTGCATTCTAAATCGATCGTACACATAACGAGATGACCGTTTAATTTAACGACTAATTTATTCGAAATGGTGTTCATTTGCTTGCGGTCCATTGAGTATGGATGCACGTTGGTCTAACATTTTGTGTGGTGCGCGAAAGTGTTCCACACATAAAATGTGAGACCAACTTGCATCCATACTCCATGGAACACAAACAAATCAACGTCCATTCCTTATATTTACACTCGGCAGATTAAAAGACCATTTAGCGTCAATTTTCAATGATATTCTATAATAGCGAGTTGAAAGATGAATTCACACGCCACGTGACGCGATTTCAACCAACCATCTTTATGTATTCAAGTTCCACAGAACGAATGCATGTTGGGAGTGTAAATATAAATCTATGGTGAAATGCAGATGTAAATATACGTATAACCGTTATAATAATCTCTTTGGAATATTTCTATACACGTTTTCTCAAATAAAATCCATTAGAAGATCTGCAATAATATATAAGTATACACTCGGTGTCATACAAACTCCGCGTGTGGAATTATTTAACACATTTTCACCTACATGTAATAGTACATGTATTTAATTTTGATCACCGGAACCGAACTAAAATGTGATAATAAGCGGACGACCATGGCTAGTTATAATTTGAAGCTCAAAACCGCCACTTGCATGACAATGAGTTTACCAAACGCGGACTACATGTATACACACATTTCACATGTTTGCATGTTTTATTGAATTGGCTCCTAGCTATACAACTTACAACATCCCATTTGTTAGACGGTGGCAATGCTCGTCCACGTGACATATGTTGCATCCGCACGGGCTTTTCCATTCTGTAAGAAGAAACGCAAACGAAATAAGAAATTGTGTTAGGTTAACAATTTCTACACTAAATGGATTCTTCCACTCAGTGATAAAAGTATACATTGGAATGGTCTATTATTCATTTGGAGGGATGTTAATGATGTATGAACCGACGACAGCCAGACGAACTGATAATACAAGTGCGGACGAATTCATATCCGTTGGTGGAACATGTTTAGATAATAAATTCAACGTTTGTTCAACTTATTATCTGAACATATCCTAAGGGAACTAGATGTACTCGTCCATGCGTATTTAGTATAGACAGTGTTAAAGGGATCCAAGGCACTCGCAGGGGGTAATTGTCCAAATAAATGTGCAAGTCTGTAAAACAACAAGACCATAAGAAGAACATGGAGAAATAGATAACAAATTGATAGCATTCCAATAACAAACATTCGCGCGTTGAAACCATTGTTATGTAAACAAAACTGTTACAGCGATTTTCCAACAAACATCGCTAATAGCGTATAGTAAGAAAAATGTTCAAACAGTTTAGTCTAAAATTTAGACTAAAATTACTTTCAGAATATTCTTTTCCAATATTTACTGTCATGTTTTGATAAGGCTTTGGTATCTTATTTGATTATTTGACATTGGTCGGTAATGTCGCTGTGATATATAAGATTGATTGTATATCACACGAATCCACGTTTACTCCTTCGATGTTAAAGTCTTATCAAGCCTTGAAATAGTGTGTCTGTCATTTGCAGAATGAGGTCCCCAGAGGGTGAATTTAGTTATGCTACCCCGCATAGTGGGCTAGCATCACCAAATTCCCCCTCTGGGGGACCTCATTCTGCTTACACCTCAGCAGAATGAGGTTCCCAGAGGTGAATTTGGTGATGCTAGCCCGCTATGCGGGGTAGCATCACTAAATTCACCCTCTGGGAACCTCATTCTGCAAATGACAGACACTATTTCAAGGCTTGAGTATCATTGATGAGTGTAGTTATCCCATAGGAAATGTTCAGACCATATAGGTCGTTTCTTGAACTTATTATCTAATCATTATCTAAACATTTCTCCAAATAAATATGGCTTCTTCTGCACTATCAATTATCTGTCGTCTGCTTTTATCACCTCAACATCCCTCCAAATTAGTAATATACCATTCCGATGTACATTTTTTTTAACTGACTGGGAGAATCCATGTAGTATAGAAAGTGTTAAACTAATCAGTGACAGTATGGCATAGGCTACGTTCACGCCTTGGCGAATTTTCCAGACAAATCATCGTATTGATTTATATCGAATCGATAGTGTTGTTAATTTACATGCAGAATCCGATAGCATAGTGGTCCAATTAAGACTTGACCCCAATTGAAGACGCCTGGCATTTTAGAGAGACAAAATTTACTGAAGAAATTAATGTAGTGTCAATGTGTTTTATTGAAGGGTATATCGCTGTGGCTGTTGGGCATTCGCGGTTCATGAATTAAATGTGCCCCAACGGCCAACAGCGACATACCCCTCAACAAGAAAACCAAAGTCAGAAATGGTAACGCACTCAAGATCATATAGTATATACCCATGATTGTAATTATAGAATATAAAATATATTGATTTCACGAATGACCAACTCATAGAATTAATCGCCTTGCACTTCTTGGTATCCGAATAACTATTGAAATTGAAATTGAAATTCCCAACTACACCTTTTACCGGACTCGGCCTCCGGGTCGCAGTTCGACTTTTAATCCGTCCGAAAATTCCCAATCTATAAATAAAAAGCCCATGCGCCAACTGTATACCAAGAAACAGCGAAACATACACACGGAGCGCGGAATAAAATACATTCAAACAACATCGATATTTTATATTGATATAGCGTTTTCTTTATTAGTTTCTATAACCCATCTGGTGGTTTTTTTTAATCTGTCTGCAGTTCGGATATTATACCATGCAACACTGTTCCTGGTTTATATCAATAACTTAGCCGACGATATACAATCTGATACGAGCATGTATAATGCGGATGACACAACTGGCATCACGAACAGCCATTATGATATCAGCGTATTAGAAACCGCTATGCATAGTGATATTGAGAAAATATCGACATGGTTGGTCAGCTTTAACCAAACAAAAGGGCTCGAATTTTCTTCTTTTTAATATTTCCAACAACAAAGCACCGGGATCTTAATTGACCATCGATTGCACACTTTTCGGGGTAAACTTCGGAATTATTGAGTGTGTACTTCCGGTTGTCGCATCTGTGAGACATGATATCAATAGCACCGGGGTTGTCAAATTTGGACGGGATTTGGCTACACGCAGTGCAAAAACTTACAAACCAAACCAACAACTTTTTTTATTACAATTTTATCGAGGAAACAAATATAACAGGATAAATAGATGAGATATATAGTCACAAGGCACACACATTGTTGTGGATTAGATATAAAACAATATCTAATCAAGGTTCACGATTAGATAGCGATTGGTATTCAAACGGGAGCATATATACGTGCCACGCGATGTTAGTATTTCAAAATGAATATCCTGATTTAATCGGAAGGGGGATAAGTGGAGAAAAACTATAGCCACTACTAAATATACTTTCATTTTGAATGATTATATTGACTAAATAATGGATATATTCTGAAATTATAAAAAAAAATCCAAAAACATTTTTATAACCTTTTCATGATGGGAGCTGCGCTGGAGCAGCATTGAAAACCGTGTGCCAGTACATTCGCTGATATATACGAGTCTCCAATATGGAGCCTCGCATATATAAGAGAATGCACCGGCTTACAATGTCAAGGTAAATATTGTTAGGCCAATGCATTCTCTTATATATGCAAGGCTCCCTTTTGGGAGACTCGCATATATAAAAGAATACATTTATCGCACTTCATAAGTACCGGAAATGTAATTTTTAAGAGTGTTTTTATCTGAGAAGTCATTTTTAACCCTCCCATGGTTGGAGCTTCCTGAAATTTTGCGAAAACCATGTGCCAATGTATTCTGTTATATATCCGAGTCTTACATAAGGAGCCTCGCATATAAAACAGAATACATTGGCCTAAAAATTGGCCTTGTAAGTCAGTGCATTCTCTTATATATGCGAGGCTCCATGTGGGATCCTCGCATATATAAGACAATGCACTGGCACATGATACCAGCGCGCCTCCTGCCATAAAAGTGTTAAGAGGCCAACCAGGAGGTTGTTATTGTATTTTCTCATATACAGATGCAGTTTGGCTCAAACCCAGACAGTTGAACTATCTGCATTTTCATTATCATTGTCATGATCATCTGTATTGTTTAACATCTATATATCACATGGAACCCCTATTTTATCATTAAAAAATCCATTACATATTTCCTTATGTCTCACTATATATAGTGATGAATAAGCGCGTACTTCCCGGGATGTTTGGCATCGCGACAACAAAAGTACCGAGCGGATTAATAGTATTTCAAAAGGCCGCGCATGACACCAAACCGGACATTGCAAGGTTATTGCTTAGTTCATCAAAATTAAATTCTTGTCCGACTTCGTTGCACTAACGAAAATAAGCACAAAAAGAGGCAAATATTTATTTTTCGTTCACAGCCAGAGCGGTTGTGACGCGTCTCAGACGTAAATTAATTTTGCATGTATTTTTCAGCTTCTATTAAGGATTTTGATTTGTTAAAAAGGCATAAAGCTCTAGTTTTTTCATGTGATATACAAGATCTTCAACTCCTTTATTTTGGGATATAAGATTTTATGAAACTCGTCTGACAAAATTTGATTCACAACTCATCTACGACTCGTTGTGAATCACATTTATCAAGAAATATTATATCCCAACATAACTCGTTGGGGATCCTCTACATATAAGACATTTTAGACACATTACAAATAATTATATACAATTACTATATACAGTCACGTGTGCATCCTCACACACATTACAATCATGCATAATACATATGTAACTAATTTCCATGTTTAGATCATTCTAAAATGTATTCAGTTTTACTGAGACATTTAATTAATTTGATTTATATCTATCATATATAGTTCGATTATCTGAAACATTTCTGCACCTTTCATATTACTGCCGTTATAAATAGATTTATCGGCAATCTCCGCAGAATGCCACGACGACACCGCACACAAAGTAGTTTTATGGTTGAAAGATTTCTACCCTCGGTTTTGATTGTTCGAATAACAAATTCTTTGCTAATTTCTGAACTGAAATATTTAAATCAATTCTCCTTGTTAGGTAATATTGCAATATTTCTGCATGGACTCTTTATTCACACTTCTAGTATATACTTAGTTGTCCTAATCTCTAAATTTGTAATCACTGTAAAATTAGCCATGTGGCAGGAAATTTGTTACGCCCTTCTTTCAGCTATGTGGTTGGGTTTGGAAAGAAAAAAGTTACTATTTTTATCAAATTGGCATCAAGAAAATTAAAATATGACTGAGCCGATTATTCCAAATTTTAAAACTTGTGATTAGGTACATTATTTATATTAGCGAATAATTATTGCAGTCAAAATATGATGAAAATGATATTATAAAGATTTAAATTATAATATAATTATATATATATAAGATATTATAATACATATTATGATATATCTATACATTTATCATATTATATATTAATATATGTATGATTGTGTGACAATTGTTTTTTTTGTGACCTATTGTAAATATTGTATATATGTTATAGCATGTTTCGCCTTAATTGACGACTTTGCAATAAACAATCAGGTTTATCGGAATCGTGTCGCTGATGGAATTCTGACATGTCTTGGAGATTCCACGCGACTATCGTCTATTTTTACTGTGGAATGATGTGATTGGCTGACACTGACGTAATGCTTCTTGGAAGTAAATGGTTTCCCTGCTATTTGTTTCAGACCATCGAACTACTGTTGACTCAGACTGTGACAGATGATACCTACCTTGGGGGATGGCGCTGTCTTTGCCAGTTACCACCACGTCGATGCCGGTTCGTCACACTGTTCATTAAATGGAAGGAAGTGTTATTTCGAAGATACATTGAAAAACGACAATAATTGCTTTTCCATCCATATCAATATTTGCAAAAGTCTGTCTGTCCGCTATTGAAATTAATATGTGCATTACAATAGTAGTCTGGTCGATAAAAGGTTTGACCTAGAAAAAATTTGGACTAAGTTGGTTTGTATACCATTTTGAAGAGGAATATATCCTCTATAACATATCCAAAATCCGCTAAAATCCGCTTTGAGCATTTTTTGTAATTCAAAATGGCGTCCAAGATGGCTGCCATTTTCCTATAAGTCAGCTTGAAGCAATTATAGTGAGAAAATATTGTCATATGTATACACATGTATACACTTTTGTGAAGCTAAGACATAACGCCACCTTATGTGCCAAAATTGGAACTCCCCCCGTCCAAGATGGCCGCCAAAATGGCGACCGGAAGTGGAATTTTAAAGTTTTTTACTAATATCTTTTAAGATAAGTTTCTGTGGTTTGGAACTGGTTGAGAATTGTGACTTTATTTTGTATTTAGCATGTTAACTGACCATTGGAGCAATGAAATATGCTATTCGTGGGGTTCACACCCCTTCCGATCACTCAAAAATTCGATTTTACAAAACGCGGTATAACATTTTAGAAAAGATCCCCATTGGGTTTCTAGTCATATTTCATCAAGAAGTGGGAAGAACTGTGCAATGTAAGTGATGAATTCTATATCTTATTGATATTCGAACTCAATGGTACAAAAATTGTCACTTTGGCTCAAAATGGCTGTCAAAATGGCCGCCAAAATATGGAAAATGTTAATTGTTATCCCAGCGTGCCATGCAACCGCTTACAAGTTGTGGTGATGCACACAATTGACAATTATGTCTTATATAGCTTGACTACTAACATTTCTGATGCACCTTGGGTATTTGTTACTATTTCAACCACTGAAATTGCCAGAATTATTCGGAATTTTCTGTCACAAACCTGAAATCAAAATCGGCAAAAAATCGCTGTTCAGGTTTCAGCCATTGTTTAAAAGTAAAATGGAACTATGTTTGGTAACAAAGATGTTTATTGTTTTGATATGTGTTACATGATGTGTCACACAGGTGTTTTAGACAAAATTACTCAAGATGGCTTCCAAAATGGCAACCAAATTTGGTAAACATTATTATATACATATACATATGTGTATATACGCGGTGTATATGTATGCATAATCAATTGTGACTCACATGCTACTTAATCAACTAAATGTTCTATTCTGGTTGTCCCGGTACCACACGAGGCATGACAAGTTCATTTTGAGGAATGCAATATGGATTTTGCCAAAAACTTCCTTGTTTTTGAACGGAAATGGACAGAACGTTGAAACGGAAATGAGAGTTATCATATTATGTGGCTATTCTGGCCCATTAGCTTCAACATTAATCAACTTAATACAGTGTGTATGTCTGTTGAATGTATGGTCATAGGCGAGGTGAGTAGGTATACATGTAGCTAGTGTATTCATGAATGATGTGAATTGTTATACAATGTGTGACTATGTGGTCATGGATGGGGTGTCCATTGTTAGATGCATATATGGTGAAGTGTGAGGTGAACATGTTTACAGTGAGTGGCTGTCTGGTCATTGAAGTGGTGTATGGCCATGACGAGAGCGGCTACACTGTCCTGCATGTCTATATTGAGTGACTGTGTGGTCAGGGGAGGGCTGTACATGTGTACATTGGGTGGCTATATTGTCATTGGTGGGTGTATATGTATGCATATGTTGGATGTATGGTAATGGATGGGTGTATGTATAAATATGGTGTGGTTGTATGGTTATGGGCAATGTGTATATGTGTACATGGAATGACTGCACGGTCATTGTTGAAATGTATATGCATACATGGAGTACACTTTGATGGCCACTGGCGGCTAGTATATATAGAGAGTGACCTCATGGTGATGGGTGGGATGTATATGTTTATATGTATGGCCTATTGTATTGCCATTGGTGGTGTGTACAAGCATACAGTGAATAGCTGAATGCTCATGGAGACGGTGTTTAAGTATACAGCGAGTGGCTGAATTATCACGGTTGAGCTGTATAATTATGCAAGTCTGAAGTGTACGAATGGCCGTGTGTGCGGGGTATTGGTATATCTAGAAGGGCTGTATGGCCATTGATGAGATATATATACACACCTGGAGTGACGCTGTGGTCGAGGGTGAGGTGTATAATATTATGTATATCATGAGTGACTATATGCCATGGCACGGCCAATTTGTATATAGGGATTGACAGTATGGCAACATTAATGGTGGGATGAATTGATATACAAGGAGTGACTATGATCACGAATGTGGTTTATGCGTATACAGCGATAGGCTGAATTGTCAGTGATCAGGAATATATGCAAGTCTGGAGTGTATGAATGGCCGTGTGCGCGGTACTGGACATTGATATATCTAGAAGGGCTGTAAGGCCATTGGTGAGATCTATATGTATATACCTGGAGAGACTATATGGTTTTGGTTGGGTGTATATGTATATTTTTAGTGGTTATATGGCCACGGGTGTCGCAAATATGTATATATATACAGGGAGTGAGACTGTATGACCACTGTATGATCATGGATGTAGCGAACAGGTATACCAGGAGTGACTGTATGGTCATCGGTGGGGTTTATATGTATATCTTTAGTGGCTATATAGCTATGCAAATGGCAAATACATATACATGGAGTGACGACTGTATGACCTATGGTGAGGCGAATAGGTATACAAGAGGTTACTTTGTGTTCATGTATGTAGTGAATATGTATACAGGTCGTGTGAGGTGTAGGAGTATACCTGGTGTGTTTGCATGGTTATTCACGGTTATAGGGCCATGCGTTGGTGTATGGGTAAACACAAGTGTGGCTGTGTGGTAATGGGTGAGGTGTATGCCTATACAGCGAGTGGCACATGGCCATTTATGTGGTTTCAATGTATATATGGAGTGACTGCATGCTCATGTGTGATTTGTACTGGTGCACCTTTGGGTGACTATAGCTTTCCACAATAACTCAAGGATATGTTAATCGATAGAGTTAATATCAGAGTGTTATTCACATTAATTGCGTCTTATATGCAATGTGATGAAAACGGTTTTCCTGACAAAATAGTTAATCAATTTTGATGCTTGTGGGCCAGAGTAGCCACCTAATGATCCCTTTCAATTCAGTGTCAACGTTCTGTCCGTTTCCGTTAAAAACATGGACATAATCCCAAAAGAGGTGTTCGGCAAAACACATAATTCATCACTTAAAATGAATTTATCGTGCCTCACAAGGTGCTGGGATAACCAGAATATAAGATTTAATTGTCAGTTGATTAAGTAGCATGTTTAATAACCAAGTGAGTTACAATTTGCCATCATTTCGGAACAGCAGAGAATAATGTTCGCAATATAAACTTTTTACCAAATTTGGTTGCCATTTTGCAAGTCATCTTGAGTAATATTGTCGAAAACACCACACTATGACACATTTAATGCATATCAAAATAAAAAGAACCTTTGATACCAAAGATAGTTCCATTTTACTTTAAAAAAAAATGGTCCAAACATGAAAAGTTATTTTTTGCCGAGTTTGATGCTGTTTGTGATAGAAAAATCCCATAATTCTGGTAATTTCATAATAGTAAATAGTAAAAATTAATCAAGGTGCATAAGAAATGTTGGAATTCAATGTATATAAGACAGAATAGTCAATTGTGTGCATCACCACAACTTGTAAGCGGTTGCATCGCACGCTGGGATAATAATTACCATTTTCCATATTTTGGCGGCCATTTTGACAGCCATTTTGAGCCAAACTGACAATTTTGGTACCATTGAGTTCGAATATCACTAAGATATAGAATGCATCACTTACATTGCACAGTTCTTCCCACTTCTTGGTGAAATATGACTAGAAACCCTATGGGGATCTTTTGTGGAATGTTATACCGCGTTTTGTAATATCGAATTTTTGAGTGATCGGAAGGGGTGTGGACCCAACGAACAGCATATTTCGTTGCTCCAATGGTCAGTTAACATGCTAAATACAAAATAAAGTCACAATTCTCAACCAGTTCCAAACCACAGAAACTTATCTTAAAGATATTATTAAAAAACGTAAAATTTTCACTTCCGGTCGCCATTTTGGCGGCTATCTTGGACGGGGAGTTCCAATTTTGACACATAAATGTGGCGTTATGTCTTAGCTTCACAAAAATATATACATGTGTATACATATGGCAAGATGTTCTCAAAAAATTGCGTCAAACTGACTTATAGGAAAATGGCAGCCATCTTGGACGCCATCTTGAATTACAAAAAATGCTCAAAGCGGAATTTAGCGGATTTTGGATATGTTATAGAGGAGAGCTTCCTCTTCAAAATGGTATAAAAACCAACTTAGTCCGAATTTTTTCTATAGGTTGACCCTAAAATTTGAGTTTATCGACCAGACTATAGGGACAACTCAAAATGTCTAACTGGGAAAACTTTATAACTTTATATAACTAGCTCTAAATACTACGATTCTCACAAACATTTGCTACGCCAGGAATGCACTCCATATTTGAAATTGGTTTATTACATCATGTTGGGAATGCCGCGTCGTTGTAGAAATGAAATATAATTGACACATCTAGAGACGTACAGTAATGCCCTAATCAATCGACTCCTTAACCACAGCTGGGGAGAGCTTTCCGATGAATGGCAACACGCCATATTTCCGCTAAATCCTGAAAAGTTACCCATAATTCTGCTGTGGTTAAGGAGTCGATTACTTAGAGCATTACTGTACATCCGTCGGCTTTTCAAAAAGACTGGGCCACAATGGTGACTACATGCACATGCACGTATATACACGATCATATTTTAAATAGGACTAACGCGAAAATCGAAGACTAGTTTTACCAGTCACGTGCCGTGTATAGGACATTGAAACGGGAAACTAACCAACAAATTGAATATATATATATATATATATATATACATAAAACATACCAGTCTTTTCCGAATCGCCAGTGGATATACAAGGCGACTAACACCAAACATAATGTGCCGATCACTGCAAAGATAGTGATCATGGCCACGCCCTCTTGAGTGCAGGTGAAACACGGCCATGGCTTTCTGGTTGTTGTCGTGGGTACAGTTGTGACGTCTTGATAATGAACAGCGAAGCTCGTACATCCTTTTAACGGTTGAGATCCTTGATCTGTGGCACATACGATTACAGAAATCGTCGTCCCCACAGCCCAAGTCGGAAACTTTTTCAGTGATACCCAGCCAGTAGAACTATCAATGTTGAACGTGGCTTTGCCTTCACCGACACCGCCCATCGAGAAATACGTAGCTGTATTGACTCCTTGTATATACATGTAGATAGAAAATTGTATACCATGTATGCAATTGGATAGCTACGCGGATAAAATAACAGCATATTAAGGTGTGCATGCGAAACCAACTGCTCGATCTTTTTATAGCTTTTAAAACCCTTTCTGTACTGAATGGATTATGTTAGTCAGTTAAAAGTGCACATCTGAATGGTCTATTATTCATTTTAAAAGTCGACGACAGATAACAAAAGTGCACAAGGAGCGCTATTTATTAAGGGAAATGTTTAGATAATAAGTTCAACAAATGGTCGTTTGTTGAAATTATTATCTGAAAATTTCATATGTGATAACTACTCATCAATGATGGTTTAGTATAGAAATGGCTAAGGGGTCATTCTCACTGGAGGGTTTCTACCATAGACGTAGGAGTATGAAGTATCAGGGTGTCATATCCCCAAACTTTGGTCCACTGAAAAGAGACGTCAGTAGTTCACACACATCAATAGGCAACTCTCACTTGAAGCGTGGCGACGGGTTAGAGATCATGGTTCATTTACTTATAAGAATTTGTATCTACTTTGGGATTGATTGACTGGAGTTTAATGTCGCTTTCAGCAACTAATGCACTCTTACGGCACACTTACGGCTAATCCAACAGCGATTTCAATGGCTGACAAACTCATCGACCATGAACACTTAATTCTGATTTCATTTGAAACTAATGAAAGACACAGAATAATTATTTACTGAGAATATTCAATACAACAATGAACAAATATTCAAACCAACAAAATTTCAATATTCAAGAAATTTTGAGTTCCCTCTCTTACAACAGTGAGCACTGTGCCAGGAAGACAAATTGATCGATCGGTGGTTCACCCTGACCTGTTCAATACTCTGGGTTCACTCATGCAGACTATTTGTCCATACTGAGGAAAATGATATGGCGCTATGGATTATTTTTTTTACACAGCATTCGCGGGTCACTCTAAATGTTCTCCAAAGGGCCACAGATCCGTGTCTCCCAATACAGCATACCATGCAGGCTACATTAATTTCTTATATTCAAACAGTGGGAAATTCCACGAGGTATGACGTACAATTTAGGAAAAAACTACATATCAAATAGATTATCGCAGTCTTGGATCATATTCAGTATTTTCTTAAACTGCTAGTCTATTTTCCATACCATACGGGTTGAATTGAATTGTTTAATGCATAAAGCCACCATTTAAGGTGGAACATACACGAACATATATACACTATATACATAAGATATTTCAACAAGCATTTTGGCATCATACTACATATGGATTATATAAGTAATAAATTCATTTTTAAAATCACGAGTCTATCTGTCGATCGACTCACACCAATAGTGATATATATACATACATATACATACATATACATATATAGCTATATATACATATACACATATATATATACATAGACATATACATACATATATGAGTAATTACATATAGATGTAACTACATATATGAGTAATTACATATAGATGTAAATGCTGTCAATGCCAGATCATCAGTATAGTTGTAAGTTATTATCTCAATTTTCTGAAGGCTAATTTTAGAAATATACTCACCCTCTTCAGGAGCGATATATTAGCTATAGATATCAAACCATAAAACTTTTCTCGCGTTGGAGATAGCCAATAGTATTTTGGAATGAACTGTTCACGGATATCTCTAAATTCGTCGCATATCAGTAGGAGATGATACTCGTCCCCTATCCCGTTACCGCACTGTTCACAGGTATTACAAGGTATACTGTTTCGCCACCGCCTTTTTTCAACGGGGAGTCGGTGGTTGGCTGTTCTAAATTTCACCATACAAGGGATCAGATGATCTGGCAACTGAAGCAAATACCGGCTAATACAGGGGCTGGTTTTAATATTTCTGTAAAAAGTTGCTCTTGACGAATCAGATAATTCTAAATCGATAAAAAGTTTAGCCCAATGCTGCTCTATAAGAAAGGTCATAATATTGCGAATGTCCTGTTTAGATAAAGCAGACTGTGACTCCCATATAGAACGTAGATCAAGTTCATTCAGGGTGTTTGTCACAAAGTTAAGCCATTTTGACTTGCGTGTTAACTTGGGATCGTTGGCGTGTAATTGCTTTACAATAAGATATATGTTCTTAGCCAGTTCTGATCCATCGCTAGATACAATTTTTTACCAATAAGTTAACACTCTGCACTTTATATTCACTAAAATGGGATGTCTACCAAGTTCTCCGTACACCATATAATTAGGTGTACTAGATTTCATGCCTAGTAATATTTTACAAAATTTCATATGTAGAGCCTCGAGGGTGTGGATTCTCTCAAAACACCATATTTCGCTACCATATAAAATTATTGGCATGATCATATTATCAAATAAATTCAACATCATATCAATTGGCAGATGTAGTTTACGGACCTTATTGAATAGACTGAACATAGCCTTTGATGAAACATTTAGCGTTTTCTTCAAGGAATTGCAGAATCTGCCGTTATAAAAGAAATTAACACCTAAGTAGTTAAACTCTTTGACTATTTCTAGTTCACCTCCATTATAAGTAAAAACTGGCAAACGTTTGTGCATTTTGTTGCAGAAAATGAGAACTTTCGTTTTTCTTGTATTTACCTGGAGTCTCCAGGAATCAGCGTAATCTGCAAATGCCAGGAGGGCACGTTGCATAGTTTCCTCCGTGTCGGTTAAAATAACAGTGTCGTCCGCATAAAACAGACATAGTAATTTTATGTATGTGCCTATATGATCGAAGAATAATTCGTCTAGATAGTTCAGATTACTAATTGCACAATCATCCATAAAATTAGTCAGATCGTTTATGTATAAAGAAAATAGAAAAGGTGACATGATTTCACCTTGGAAAAGTCCAATAGAGCACGTAAAAAAATCAGATTGGGAATCATTTCCCTTAACACATACTTTTATTTTATTATACATATCTCTTATTAATTTAAGAATTTTTCCGTTGATATTACATTTTATCATTTTCAACCACAAGGCATCTCGCCAAATTGTGTCGAATGCCTTCTTAAAGTCTATGAAGGTACAGAACAGCTTACGACCACTCAATAAATATATATCAATTATGCTGTGTAACACAAATATGTTGTCAATTGTTGAATGCTCTTTTCTGAAGCCGGTTTGAAATTTACTAATAAGTTCTTGGTCTTCTGAGAAGGAAACAAGTCTAGCATTGAGAATGGAGGTGAAAACCTTAGCCAAGCAGCTAAGGAGTGTTATACCACGATAAGATTCTGGGCTATATGGGTCGCCGGATTTCTTATAAATCGGTTGTATGATGCCGATGGCCCAATCACGTGGGAAGTTTCCAGTGTCCAGGATTAGGTTGAAGTAAGCTCGATAAATAGGCATCATAATATCACATGAAACCCTTATATACTCATTGTGTACTTTATCAATGCCTGTTGCTTTACCCCCCTTTAACTGCAATATTACTTTTTTAATTTCATCCTCCGTTATCGCGTCGTTTATATATGAGCAGTCTGCTATATCAAAATCGGAGTCGATGAAATTCTCCAATTTATCAGAACTATCCTCACATATATTTTGCTCCTTAAAATATTCAAAGAATGTTTCAAGTTTAACTTTATTGTGCGTGCGTGTACATTTTTTGTCACTGAGATCGTCAAGTTTCTTCCAAAAACTTTTGGATGATATTTCGTTTAATTTCCTCAATTCTGATACATTTTCAACTTGCAGACCACGCTTATTTCGGGGTCCGGCCGCAAACTTTTACCAGAGCTTGTTGAAATCGGGGCCCAATGTCCTCCATTTCCGGATGATAACTTATTTTGTCAATATTAACTGGATTTAATGAAATTTTGTATGTATATTTGCAGTTATAAAATACGGATGGGGTCAGATTTTGGGTTCCGTCGGCCTATTTTTTTTATCAGTGTTGCGGACCTTTTTCGACTTTGAAATTTGGGGCTTCTTGGTTTTCGGATGATAACTTCAGTAAATGTTGAATGAATGGAATGATATTCCGTATGCACATTTTAAACCATAAAGTACAAGAAAAGTTCGATCTTTGCTTCCAGATAATAAATGAATAGAAATTAATTTAGTAAACATAAAGTAGAGGTCAAGTTCGATATTCGGTTTACTCGGCCAATTTTTTACCAGAGTTATGGAAATTTTTCGACGTTGAAATTCGGTTTTCCTGTTCATACATGTAACTGCAGTTATGGTCGGTAAGTGGCTGAAAAGTGACGACAGTGGGTGTGTGTTTCTTTCTCACCCCTCCCTCGATCCCGAGTCAAAATAGTTGAAACTATTTTCCCTGCTATATAATAATAGTGTGCCATTACACAATCAAAGCATATAAGTTGAACTCGTTCACAATCAAATAACTGTCAATTAGGTTGGATATCGAGCGTCCATTATTGAAATAATGGATCGTTGTTTGTATCCAATAAATTGAACGCATTGAACAGTTGAACAACGAAGTGACGTCATAGTCATGTTTTAAAGATACTCAATCCGATTCGATTGTCCCCATATCATCAGATTCAAACGACAACAACAACATTATTTGAAATACTGCTTCAGTTATAAAATCGAGTAATGGCCCAAAGATAATGCTAACTACAGTCAACTAAAGTATAAATTTGCCCAAAACCTGTTATTTATCAACATTTTGTTCATAAAAAATTTGCCGGTTTGTCAAATATCTAACACAAAAAAGCCACTTGATTTTAGAGTTATCCATCTTCATCCGCAATTGGTGCCAGACCGTCTTCTCGTCGTCTGTTTACTGGGCCACCAAAAATTATCGGGGGTTAATAGATTTCAAGCATCGATATCTGATCACGTTGAGCTCTGATGGGTGGGTTCCTCGACTAGAATCAAATATTTCTTACCCCCGAAGCCAAGGAAATAGTAATTTGCGAGCGTTAATTCGGATTGTGCATCTTTAATTATAGATAAATACCTGAGTCTGCGTCTGTTGCCGTAAACTGGACGAGGCGTTCTGCGATGCTGGACATAGCAGACACTGTTATTTCCACTTTTGCTGGTGTCACAACAGGTCTGTTATCGTTTATGTCGTTTATGGTCATGGTCACGGTTGACTGAGCTTTCAAACCAGCCGGATCCGTAAGCTCCACAACTAATGTGATGGAAGCAGGGCAGCCGTTTTCTAGGTCGCATTTTCTCGCAAGAGAGAACTCACCAGTCGAAGGGTTAATTGAGTAGAAGAAGCTAGGATTACTGGCCGCAACGACAGACCATGTCAGAACTCGTTGGTCGGGTAAGTCTGGGTCTGTCCCAGTGAACGTTGTCAGCGAAACAGGTGCCTGTCGTAATTAACCCAAATATTCATTAACCAGCAGTTCCCTTAAGAAATATCAAGTTCAATCATAGACCATTTGTTGAACTTACAGTCTGAACATTTACCTATAATCTAAAAATGTATACCTATAATCTGAACATTTACCACCAATGAAGCGTATTAATATACGGGATCTTTCAGCACTTGTATTATGTATATTATCTATTCGCTGTCCGTCGTATGATTATTTATTATGTCATCTCTTGCTATTAGCCAATCGGCGTCGATATATAGTGACGGTATATGAACCCATATTAGGTCGGTGACCTAATATGAAATCAAAATTAGGTGCTTATCCGCCATCTTGTTTTTTTAGAAACTCAGTCGCCTCGGGAATATTTTTGGTGTATTTTGGCGCCAAGAAAGGGGATATCTATCGGAAATAAATTTTTTGTGAATTTAAAGACATAGTACCATGTACCAAAACCTGCATGCGATACATTTAAGGAATTCTAAAGATTCATAAATTAACTATCAAACTCAACAAGTTGTCCTACTTCTGGTAATTAGCCATTGACTCAATGCGCTGACGTTCAACGCCCATGACGCGTCAAAGTGACGTTAAATAAGTTAATGGCCATAGACGACACATTTATCTTACAAATTACAATAAATTACAGCGACGAGTAATTAAAGGGATATGCTGGATTTTGTCCACTGACATAATAAAAACGTTAAGGGACGCTTAGTGGTCGGATATGGTGTCATGTTAAGCTCAGTGAGATCCATATTAGGCTCGGACTACGGCCTCGCCTAATATTGATCTCACTTCGCCTCACATGACACCATATCCGACCTCTAAGCGTCCCGTAACTTATATTGTAATACGACCCTGCCTAACTATGCTTAAAAGCCATGTCCTGATTGGTCAGTGGCCCGAGTTACCATGGCTATCTCGTTCCAGTTTTGTGGTACAATTCTACTTTTTCCAATTGTACCACGAAAAAAATCGGTTTATTCAGATCGCCGCACGCGACTTTTCCCGTCTTTTCTAACTCCGCGCAAACGGGGCATCAACGGAGTACACCCGCACCCGTAACTCTTTGAATTAATTTGCTACATCTTGCGAATTTTCTAGCGATTTTTCGCTTGAAACCAGTTTGGTTGCCAATGAATATGGTCCAAATGATGTTATTATATACTGATATATGTTACGACCAAAGAAAGTTACTTAATAAGTATATTAAATGACAAAATAAATCCATGGGGCCGGGCTGTGCATTCGTCGATTCGAATCTCGATCATATTCGATATTTCGGAATCAAGTTGAAAATGAAAGCGCTTGTTCACCAGTACAGAAGGGGAATAAGATTAGTTTAGTAAACTAGATCATTTAGATCGCTTTGTGTAAGGAAAATGGTCCATAGTCGATGATAATATTCATGTTGTCCCAACAACGGTCAACACAGAAATGACAGCAATCGTATTTCCTGTACAATTTAAATGAAAGACACGGGCGCCGCTGAAAACACATCGTTTTTTAGCCAATCACAACGATTATTCACGCAAACAAATTACTGGAGTACTCCATGCAAAGAATCTAGTACGCCCAATACGAATTACACCACGAAATGTTTTCTCACCTGAGACCGAAAAAGCGCAGTATTTCGTTGACTATTCAGTCGAATTGTGACCATAAACTTTCAGTCGTATTACAAAAGAAATAAATACACGGTGTATCGGTGTGTATGGTCAAGTTGTACCACAAAAAACTTATTGTAGGACTCCGCTACGCGTCGTCCTACAATCAGTTTTTTGTGGTACAACTTGACCATACACACCTCTACACCGTGTATTTATTTCTTAAATATCCTACATGTAATATTATATTACATATTTTAACCGGATGTGAGAATCCATTCAGTAAGCTAGGAGTCGATTACTTAGGGCATTACTGTATATAATTATGTTTGTCGATTATTTAGGGCATTACTGTATATAATTAAATTTGTAACTTACGTTTATCTCCTCCTGCAGGGTAAACGAGAATGGGCCGTTTATTATGGACGGGGCTTCGTTTGCGTCCAATACTCTGACGTAAATGAGGCATTGATCTTTGTTGGTATGTACTCCATCAGAAACCTGGATCTCGAGTTTGATAGTGTCTTGTCCATTATTGAGTGTTGCGTACGTGTTCTCATAGTCGATAGTCTGAGCAACACTGAGTGCCGTACCTATATCGACAAATTTAGTATCACTCACAAACACATGTCTCAATCGTTTTCAACGAACATAAACAAGTTAAAGGTACTCAATCCGATTAAGCACCCCTAAATTATTATTTATTTGGGCTTCGGGGATAAAAAATATTTGATTCGAGTCGAGGAACCCCTTCAAAGCTCAGAGTGACCAGATATCGATTTTTGAAATGTGTTAATTTTTGGAGATGTGGGCCACTTCCACGTCTCAAACCGACAAATTACGGACAAATTGCGGGTGTAAGATGGATAACTCTAAAATCAAGTGGTTAATAATAACCTGTTACTATAAACAGAAAAAAAATTGTAGGCGAGTAGGAATAATAAAATAAATAGCAGTATACAGACAATCAGAATGCAAGAAAGTCACGTGAGATATAATATCACATAATATTTCACCTCACCCATGCAGAAATGGCGCCTTCTGATTGGCCGAGAGCTGTATTCTAAATTGTGTAGTGTTGTGCTAAATTTAGAAGACCATGCTGCACTACATTTGTATAGTGTCGTGTTAAATTTAGCACACTATATACCAAACTACCATGCAAAAAGCCATAAACAGAGGCAACGATCTCGAAAGCAGATATACATATGTGTCCACCAATTTACTAAGGCATGCCCAAATGAAATTAAAACATTGCTGTGAAATCTCACAGGAACGACGTCAACTTTCGAAGTGGCCACATTCAATTGAATTCACCTTGTAATACAGTTTTGGGTTTACTGCATTCAAACCAAAACCTAAATACTGCGAGGTTCGGTTTATTGAAATTTTTAACACAATCTTGCGACGATTACGTTTCTCTTAAACTGTTTATCGGTAAATTGATAATATAATCTTAATGTTTATTCTCAATAAAACAAGTTGCACGTGATTTCTTTTGTCGTCTTATGAAAAGAATTTGAACAATCTGGCTGTTTGTGTATGTTGGAGGATACGATAATGTACTATGCATACTACAAGATCGAATTGTTCGCGTCGTGAATTATACCCACCCCATGCACTGGGCACTATTCCTGCGTAGTCAATTCCATGCCATGCTATATTTATTAAATAGTGTATTTCGATAAACTTACCAGCAACACGGAAGTTGTTGGCGAACGTAACAGGGGTGGTTTTCATCATAGTGATTGCATGGGTCTGAAAGTCCGTTTTGGAATTTGCGTCCGTTACTGTCAACTCGGTCAGGTCTCCGGTACTACCTTCAATCATTGGGAACGTCTTACCACACTGGAATATGATTGGTCGCACATTCCGACCTGCAAATAACCATAATGTCTTTGAAAATGACTTCACATATATAGTAAAATATTATTACAATAAAACCTTCGTGGGATCGCGGTGACTCAGCGGCACACATTATAGATGTACGTATAGGGCTCCAACCAGAAATATGGTTAAAACGAAAATACACTTTTGCAGCAAATTGACTTCTCTCGAAAATGGTAAGTTAGGAATGACGTGTCATAATAACATTCCCTCATGCAAAATGTCAAATTGGAATAGGCGAATGTGCATACGGTGCAGATTATTTAACAATAAATAATCAGATAAATGTTGTTCGGTTGGAAACTATCAGCCGTTTTCCATCCATTGCGTGTCGGTACATTAGCCAAGACAGTTTCAGAATAAAATGGAGCGTTTTTCCAAGGTAATGCCATTATTTCTTGATTTCATCAGTTAGACCAGCTACATTTGTATTTAGTCATAATATTATGTTATTATACGGGGAGTCATTTGACAATTTCGCCCCAATTAAATGTAGATTGCTAGTGTTGAAATGACAACATTTTAATTTTAAAGGTACTCAATCCGATTAAGCACCCCAAAATTACTATTTCATTGGCTTCGGGGGTAAAAAATATTTGATTCGAGTCGAGGAACCCACCCTTCAAAGCTCAGAGTGATCAGATATCGATTTTTGAAATTTGTTTAATTTCTGCAGATGTGATCCACTTCCACGTCTCAAACGGACAAATTACGGACAAATTGCGGGTGTAAGATGGATAACTCTAAAATCACAATGTGTCCGTAATTTGTCCGTTTGAGACGTGGAAGTGGATCACATCTGCAAAAATTAACAAATTTCAAAAATCGATATCTGATCACTCTGAGCTTTGAAGGGTGGGTACCTCGACTCTAATCAAATATTTTTTACCCCCAAAACCAAATAAATAGTAATTTAGGAGCTTCTAATCGGATTGAGTACCATTAATATAGGGATATTTAGATTCAAAATCTTCTAACTTCTCCTGTCAAACATAACACACTATAACTCTCTGTGTCCGGGCGCTAAACAGTATCCAGTATAGTTAGACTAGTATGTTACATAATTATGTAAACATGTATTTCCAAACGAAGATTCCACGGCGGTTTTGTTACTCAATGGCTGTGGGCACACGTTCCACAGTAGCGATGGTATAGTAGGTGTGACAATTTATTATGGTGGAGTTTGGTGACAATTGGTTGGTGATAATTCTGTGCCATAGATAGCCAAGTTGCCCGCTGAGTTTTCGCACAATGAGTCGACTGGACCAATTAACCCATTGCGTTTCACCAAGTTGATATCTATACTCATTACGTCTTGCTACATTGTATTCTCTACGATATATATAATTGCACGATCGATCGTCCAAAGTTGTGTTTGACCGTGGAAATCCCCCATTCACTCACATATCATGCACGTAGTACGTTTTATTGATATGATCTCAATGCATGTTTATCTACTTATATTAATTTCATGCGTATTAAACAGTTCCTCAATTGCGTTTTTTTTTTATTTTGCGACGTTTAGTTCTACGCATAATTCCGCTAACATAATAGTGTGGGCCGATGAAGCTGTGTCGGAACTGTTGGATGAAATGCAGCTGCGAGAAAGTATCTTGAATAAACAAAGCGAACTATATATACAAGGACCAACGCAAGAAAAAGGCTGATTATAACCACAGGCCTTCTAAACAGTGACAATTGAGTGATATTATATACTTTTGAAGTAATGAGATCACTTACCTTACTATAAATGGACCAGGTATGCATCAAGAATTCTGTCCGAAATTTTGTCACATCGATCAAGAAAATAGGTTAATGTCGATTTTATCATACAATTTACCATTAAACTGCAGGATTTTTACAGCAACTGGTGCCTCTATTTTTGAAGAAACGTATGCCGTTGGCAGAATCAATGTATCTCACCTGTATCATGTCTATTATTCAACAAATGTCGCTTGTTTTTAGCCATTTTCTATTTCCATCGGACCACAATAGAATCGCGCGATAAATGAATTGGGAATTCAAACGGTCGCTCAAAAGAAGTCCGCCAAAGACTGTTGAAGTCCAACGTTGACAAGCGGCTTAAAAACATAAATATTATGCTGGATTTCAAATATCCAGTCGTGGACATACTCACTCTGCTTTAGTTTAGCCGCAGTTGTTTATTTTTTGTGTCATTAATAACAAAGGACTCATTTTGTTTTACACCTACGGGACTTCGTTGGTCACCTACGGCCTTCGCCGGTATTCCTTCAGTGAGACTCAACATTTCTTCGCTCCCTGTAGTGTCCCGTTCCCGAACACATCGGAGCCATCTTAGTCAAAATAACGGCCGAAATATAGCATCTAAAATGATGGATAATTCGAGAAGAGGACGTCCTACGGCCATTTTGACAGCGGATTCGTGTTTCTCGTAAGTAGAAGCACATGTTGGAGTATCAAATAGTGGTAAAGTATAAATTTGGAAAAAGTTTTGGAACACTTTGAAAAATGTTGGGTCGAACTTTGTAAATTTACAAACTTTTTGATTCATACCTTCCCCATCTTATATAAGTGATAAAGAATAGATGCATTAAATTTCTATTTATTAAGATCTCAGTAACTGTTTAGAAGACCTGTGATTATAACGAACTTTAAAAGACTTATGCAGAGAAGAATATGCATGCAGAGGGCGAGTTGGCTAGCTATGGCATATTAATAATGACGACCAATTGTCACCAAACTCCACCATAATAAATTGTCACACCTACCATGCCATCGCTACTGTGGTACGTGTGTCCGCAGCCAGTGAGACAGGAAACGCACCACCATAGAGTCATCAATGGATAAGGCAGCTATATACTCGTGCGTAACGATTCACACTTAATTTTATGCAGAGTTTATCAATATTATAGATGGTCACTATCAACCGCCGCACGCCAGGGATAGTATTGTAATATTATGATTGCATGGGCACCGATATTCAGATATTTGGAGACACGTTTTAGAAACTATTTTCTTATTCAAGATGCATAACTCTGCAAGGAAAACAAAATAAAACTACAGCAAATTAAATGTTCCAACTCGATAAAACGAAACGAAGCATATTATCACATCCTCTCGGTATTGAAATTTATGCTATTTACAGTACATAGACATTTAGTTTTTTTGGTTTAGTTCGCAGCCTAATTGACAGTCGCTCATCCAGCCATGTCCATCACTTGAATTAGCGTTTCGTGTTTGTGACGCCAAATGAATTTGTAAAGTTGCTGCATTGCTTCTTACTTGAACGCGGTTGCGCCGAAACAGTCAATTATCCCCATCAATGAAATAAGAACGCTCATCCAGCCTGTCTTTGATATATAGTTCCTTGATTCTACTCTTTGTCACAAAGTTTATATGGTTTCATGTTTACTTTATCGCCTTGCATCAAATGTGAAAGTTCCTTAGATGACCTGTTATAGTATAGTTTTTGTTTCATTTGATTGTCATTTAGTTGTTCGGTCTCAGTTTTCATATCTATACTCGGTACAAACAATGATTCACTTGTAGGAATTATTGTTCTTGTGCGGCGAAACAAACTTCTCTGGGCTGGACAGGTATCAATTCATGTACTGGATGTGTTTCCGATGTCTAACACTGCTAGGTATTGATCCTCACGAGAAGCACTTCCTCAACATATATGTTTGGCTGCCTTCACTGGCGATTTCACAGTCCACTTTACCATTTGATTGGTGATGGTGTGGTGAAGATGGTGTGACCAATCCCCATTTTTCACTGAAAACTTGAAAATCAGAACCAAGAAACTGACTCGCACTGTCACTCACTGAAATGTCTGGAATTCCATAGCGACTGAAATGAGCTTTCAATATGTGGATGATTGTTTTAGCATAAGTATATACTCAGTAGAAAATCTATCTCCCAAAAATTTGCCCAATAGTCCGTAGTGATTAGATAGTTTGTATTCCTATATGTCATAACATCAACCCCAACCTTTTGCTACGCAGGGTCTGGCAAAACAAAAACAGTTCCCGAGCTCTACATCAGTTTAAATCACAGGGGCAGAGCCCTCTTTTGAGAGATCGATAGCGAATCTAGATATCAAATTTCAGTACATCGATCGCTGAAATATTTGTGTGAGCGGACAGAAAATCTCTATTACCTCCAGTTGCGCTATATTACACTAATGATGGTCTTACTAATACCGTACGCGTTGTTTGACATATTGATAGAACAATATAGACATCGCTCATATATTAAGGATGTGAAGACGATTTATTACTGATGATGCGATTATATATCAATTGGGTTAAATTACTAGTTTGACAAGAAGGATTTGCGTAAGCCCTAGCACTTCAGCGGTGAAAAAAATATCAAAGTCAATTTCATATGCCGACACAAATTAGTGTCAATGTGCGCATGCCCCAAGAGACTGATCTCCAGTCTTCGGGAACATAACAGGTATTTAGAAAAAATGCCACGTGTGCAGAGATGCGCATCATCAAAATGTCTATTGCGTTGAGAACGAGAAAGCTTGTTTTCCCAGTTAATTAATAAGGCATTTTAATAATCCATGTTTCCACATACACATTTCTCAGTAAAATTGTGTTTCAATAGAACCATGCATTGGACTGTTTGGCCGGACATGATTTACATGCGTCTGCATCTTTCGGAAAAACACGAAGCTGTTGGCAGATGGATCGGTTTAGACTGCCCGTGTAATAAGAGTCTCAGCTGTCTGGACATTGACGCAATACACACTTAGAACAAATGTGTATAAATACTACACAATATGTGTTACATTTGATCTTAAACAAAATTGTGTAGAAATGCAACATGACATAAATGTGTCGGTGGAATTTTCTCAACATTGAATATGAGTCAATATCTGAGTATATTATATTTAATAGATGAGATATGTTCTATTTGAGACATAAACCTCGTAAAAGCTGCCATAATAAAAAATTGGCAGCTGCTTTAAAACTTTGAGTTACACAATTATGTGTTGCTCAGTTTTTACACAAACATAGTGTAAAACAAAGTTTAAAGCTGCTGCCAATTGTTTGTTATGTGGTAGCCTTTACGAGTTTTGTGTCTCCAATAGAACACATTTCATCTAATAACTATGATACACTCACATATTCAATCATATTCAACATTGATGATATTCCACCGACACATTTAATAATTATATGTCATGTGTCATTTCTACACAATTTTGTTTAAGATCAAATGTAACACATTTTGTGTAGTATTTATACACATTTGTTCTAAGAGTGTACTGTCTGGAATTTTGCGCGCCCATGCAGTGTGTGACGTTTGATGTGCGTCACGGCGTCTTTACAGGTTTCCAAAAAGCAATCTTTCAATATTGTTTTGTTATATGACCGATTTAAATAACCCGATAAAATGCAAATAAAGTATACATGTGGATTTAAAATATAATTCGTGCAAACATTTCAAAAATGTGCATTCTTTACATTCTGCACTTCCGGTATGACGTAACATATTCGCGGAAGGACATCCGAAGAAAGAAAGAAAGAAAGAAAGATCCGTATAACAGACCGAAAACATTACGTGCGTCCAGCATAGACTGGCGCAAGTAAATATAATGCTTCCTTTATATGTGAAATGGTTTAACCTTTAATGGTTTAAAGGCCCACTTAATTTTCGAATCACCAGATAACATTATATACAACATACTCCATATTATATACCAGCTGAAAGAGGAAGCTCCAAAACATTGTATTATCATCCGATCCGGTCGAATAAACTGGAAACATGTTGTTTTTGTCGAGGTACCGATGAGTGTTCTGTGCTTAATGTTCTTCCGGAGTGTACTGTAAATTATATTATTCTCAATAGAAGGGGGATAACTCTATCACTTCTTTTGAATTCTGATGCATTCTGGGTTGACAGCGGGGGACGTCTTGGAATGAATCTGGGAATCTCGATCTATCACTTGGTGGACGCTCCTAGGCCGCTGCTGTTCCGTATTCTGGTAGAATATATATTTTGGGTTCCTCTTTCAAATGATATATAATATGGAATATGTTCTGTATAATGCTATCTGGCCTTTAAACAAGCCTATGGTATAAAGACTTTGGTATAAATTTATTTCCGCAGGAATAACGGCCAAATGTTTAGGTTCATCGAAAATATGTATAGCCGACCACAACCCGTGGTTAAAATCTCAGACTCATATGCATGTACTTCTGGTGTGTTGCAGGGAGAGAAATATTTCTTCTTTCCTATTTTTACCCTACCTTAACCATTTCTGATGACAAACTCCGCACAAGGACTTGGGTTCACCAGATGTTATGGTAAATGGTGAAACTTGAATTTATCCACTTATAATAGATATAGATGTTCGTATGATCTCATACTGGGTGAGTGTTATCAATTCCGGAAGTGCGAAAATTAATGCTATTCTTTATAGATTGTTACTACGCCCATGCATGGCTGAATCATGTTGAAAATCATGTTGAAAATATTTTTATATAACACTTATTTAAACTATATATGGATTATACAATGCACTTTACAAATTGACCCCACGTGGATCAAATAATGTTCACTTTAGCGGCATATCAAGCGCAAATTTAATATCGAAACTTATTTAAACCATGTATCCAGAAAAGATGCAATATCTATTGTTCGCTTTCGGTGTCGAAAACACCGCCTCCCGATTGAAACAGGTTCATGGGGAAAACAACAGGCCATGGGTCCAGATATTACTGTACCACATGAAATGGAGCGGAAACTGGGGACGAATATCATTATATGTTTAATTGTAGGAAAACGGATCACTGAGGCGACGTTTCTTACCTTTATTCCTTATTTAGTCACCAAATTTATACAATCAAGGGCTAATCATTAATACAAAAAATGCTATAAAATTTCACAAATTAGGATAATTTATACTAGCCCTAAATACACTGCTTTGTTCACCGCTGATCGACCAAATCATAACCATTTACTGGATAATTCATGCACGTGTCACCAACGCTAGTTCCTTGATTCAAGAATATTACTTTTCGACCTCTTAATATGTCACATATGTGTGTTTTAAATGAGTGAATAAAAGATTTATTTTAGATTCAATGATATCGATCAAATTTAATACTATGTTTATTAGAATATAATTATGATATTCAATTTGCGTTGGGTTATTTAGTGTTGACTGTGAGATAAACGTGGGTGGTAAGGGTGGTTGAACAATTTGTCAACAGGAAAAGACACATTTAAAATGGAACTATATTTTGTCTTGAAGGTGTCTTTACTTCCTCTTTGGTTGTGATCAGGAAATGAATGTAATTTGTTTTAAAACTCAGCCGTTTCAAAAAATTTCCTTGCTAAAATGTGATTATGTGAAACAATTATCTCAAATTGATCGCAATTCTATACGAAATTAATTAACCTTGCTGAATCGAATTTGGTTCACTCGGTTAATACATTTCGTATAGAATTGCGACTCATTAGAAATCCTCTATATATAAATTAATAATAAACTGTGTATCGACGGAATACTATGAAACGATGTGTAACCATCAATGCACAAGTACCTAGAGCAATCAACAAGACTCGTTCTAACATTTGCAAAGAAATGAAACTAACAATAGCCGAAATATATCAGAAACACGTGAAACGCAATTGCGTGATCAAACACGACGAATTGATGACGCCACTTGATCAATCAATAATTAGAGGTCTGAGTGAGAGCTAAACCTAGTCCTCTGAGACCACAAGAGCTTGGGGTATCGGTTGGGTTGATGCTTTGGTGCTGTTTTGGACCGAGTCTCACCTCGTTGCCTTTCTTTAACGGACTCTCATTCAAAAGACGTATTACATGTACACATGGCGACCGGACATTCACGTAAATCCCTGTATGTGATTAATCATCTGACATGTCCGCGATTAAGTTGTCTTCAAAATTATATATCACTTACTGTGATAGAAAAGGGCATAGTGATGATACGATCGTTAAACGTATTGTTTACATGCATTTTTTTATTGGGTGACAAATCGAAATTCTCTGTAAAACAAGGCTTTGTTTACTTATAAATTCTTGGCTGTGACATTTAAAGGACCTCTGATATGCTCATATTTGATTTCACCATTCTTGGAAAAGGCTGCCCTCTATGTTCATATACGCAAAGCTTCTATTTGAACTAATCCTACGACACAAGATAACTCCCGCCCATGATAATGGGCGTAACGTCCGTAGGAGAGTATACGTAACCTGAAGGGACTCGGCCCAAAACAGCACCAACCCAACTGAAATCCCAAGCTGTTGTGGACCGAGAAGAGAGTGAGAGTACGTCGGGTTTCAACTTTATGTGTAGTTTTCTTCAGAAACAATCTCCGATTTGTGCGCTCGTTTTACTTCTACCTTCTCATGCCAATGACTGATTAAATTGTAAGAAATAACTCTTGTTTCGACTAAGGTAATGCGTTGTAGCCTAGAAGTTTGAAGACAAATTTTCTGTAACACACTTCAAACTTTTGGGTTATAACTGCATAACCTTAATCGAAACAAGAGTTATTTCTTAACTAATCTTACCAACTATATTTAGACAGATGAAATATGTCGTCAATGAATTCCATTTGTCCCAAATCCTTAATCTGAAGTCGTATTTCTCTACTTCGAGAGTACGGAAGTCGATGTTAGCCTTCAAATTTCTGTTGGCTGGAATGATTGAAATAATAGAATTCGCTTTATCTTTATTTAAAATCGGGTACATATCTGCACTGTATACGAAATTTACTATATTTAACCCTCACTATACCAAAGCATCATTGGTTAGTAGTTACCCCATAGGAAATGTTCAGATAATAATTTCAATAAATTACAAGTTTGTTGAACTTATTATCCAAACGGTTCCCTCAATAATAGGGCTTCTTCTGCACTTTTATTTATATGTCGTGTGTCTGATTCTATCACCTTAACATCCCTCCAAATCATCAACAGACAATTCCGATATAAACTTTTTAACTGACCGGGAGAATCCATTTAGTATACAAAGATATAACATTTCCGTGCCCATCCACCAAAACATACACATTATTTCTCCAATGCATGTACAATGACAACAGTGTGCGTATATGTGGAAACGATTGTGTGAACTAAACTAGTAATTTTCTTTCTCAAAGTTTTACGTTTTAGCATTCCACACTTAGTATAATCTGTGATTACTTGAATAAGTGTAAATTAGTTTAAAGGCACACTAAACAGTTCTATACTAACTGCTTTCTCCCACCAAGTTGAAACAGAGTACATCGGAATGATTTATTATTGATTTGGAATGATGTACAGGTAATATAAGCAGACGACAAGCATTGAAAGTGCAGATGGAGCCCTATTTAATGAGGGAAAAGTTCAAATAGTAAATTCAACAAACGTCTGTTAAACTTAGTATCTGAGCATTTCCTACAAAATAACTACTCATCAATGAGTGCTTAGTATAGAAAGAGTTAATGTTCGAATCCCCTGATCACACTACAACATGTATTTCAAAATGGAAGTTGATGGATACATTGACACGAAGGTCGGCTTGGTGAAATGAATAAAACCCGAATATTTTCTTTCTGTCAACTGTCAAAGTATTCGTTTTTGGTAAGTTGCGCTATGTATATTTAGGCAGTTCATCCGAGTATACTAAAACGTGGCCGGGTAATTTATTTAGAAATGACGTTTTTTGTTGGACGAAGACAGTGACATTTCTAGTAAATTTGGGATTATATTTTTTAAAACTTGCTTTGCTTTATCATACTGTGTGGGTGTTAGTTATGAATAATAGTGTCCAATGTAGGGCTATAGCGCTGTCAACAAATTTGATATTTTGAAAAATAGTGCTTTGAAGTCATTTCACCAAACTCCGTGTGATTACTCGAAAATGGAACAGTTCCCGAACCCCTATTTTTTTCGCATCTAAAAAAACACAAACAAAAATAACAACCAACAAGGGTGTGTGTGTGTGGGGGGGGGGGGGGGGGGTAGTCATTGAAATCACTGTTAGATTAGCCGTAAGTATTGATCAATTGATTAATTTGCATCTTGTTTTATCATTTTCAACTGTGGAGTGTGGACTGTCAGTGCCACGTCAGTCATCACTCAGTGGTCCGACGTTAAACGTTGAATGATAAAACAAGATGCAAATTGATCAATTGACCGAGCAAGAGCCAAGACTCATGTAGGACATGCATGTGGAAGAGAAACAAAAAACATACCTTGCTAACATGTATATGCCCGATCAATACTTTAAAGGTACTCAATCCGACTATTTCTTTGGCTTCGGGGGTAAAAAATATTTGATTCGAGTCGAGGAACCCACCCGTCAAAGCTCAGAGTGATCAGATATCGATTTTTGAAATGTGTTAATTTTTGGAGATGTAAGATGGAAAACTCTAAAATCAAGTGGTTAATAATAACCATTTGATTTTAGAGTTGTCCATCTTACACCCGCAATTTGTCCGTAATTTGTCCGTTTGAGACGTGGAAGTGGCCCACATCTCTAAAAATTAACACATGAGCTTTGAAGGGTGGGTTCCTCGACTCGAATCAAATATTTTTGTTTACCCCCAAAGCCAAATAAATAGTAATTTAGGAGCGTCTAATCGGATTGAGTACATTTAAAACAATGACGGATAATAAACAGTTTTACTCCGCATAGATAATTCCGCAACGAGGCACCAATCAAATGACGTGTCATAGACACGTCATATACTCAAGCCTTGAAATAGGGTGTCTGTCATTTGCAGAATGAGGTCACCAGAATGTGAATTTAGTGATGCTACCCCGCATAGCGGGCTAGCATCACCAAATTCACCCTCTGCATGGGGACCTCATTCTGCTTACACCTCAGCAGAATGAGGTTCCCAGAGGGTGAATTTGGTGATGCTAGCCCGCTATGTGGGGTAGCATCACTAAATTCACCCTCTGGGGACCTCATTCTGCAAATGATAGACACCCTATTTCAAGGCTTGCATAATACTAATTTGCATGTAAGTGCACTTTCAAGTGTCCCTTGTCACCGTATTGCCAATACTACTCTTAATTAAAATTAATTGCCAAAACAGAATTTGGTTGATGGGCCGAAAATAAATTGGCCGAAATTGTCAACGAGCAACGTAACTTCACCAAGCAAACTTTCAGAAAATAAATATTTACACCTCAACTTCAATTTTCAGCAATGAACTATCCATGATAAAACCAATGCTTGTTTGGCTACGGATTTACGTTTAAAATGACTCAATAACAACCCAACAATTATCAACACACACAGTCGAATCCGAAGCGATGGGATAGCGATCTCCGGTAAAATTATTAACTCCAGACTCCAGCCCGATGGCCGATGTAATTTGTAAACAAATGCCCTGATCACATCTAATGTTCTCGTGACAAATGCCATGTCATTAGCATTGCTATGAAGCTGAAAAATGTTAATAGGATTGTAATCGGGTAACACATTTTATTTATTTCCAATAAAATTAGCTATGTTGATCAGCCTGATTCATGATAATTTGTGTTCACAGAAACTATACACGTTGTCATGGACGCTCTTTCGAAAATTGGACAAATGAAAAACGCGGCACGAACTTTGAGTGTTCAGTCGAGCGTTACAAAGACATGAATACGGCTGAACTGAACAGACATAAGTATAGTGTAGTGTCCGTAAGAAGCAGAAACATGCAATATAGGCATCAACTACTTGTTCAAATGTTTCTAGCATTGAGTTTTCTAGTTGGTTTTTTCGTTCCGCGCTTTTGCGTCATCCGGAGACGTCGTGTGGGGCGACGGTTATAGACTCGCCCATTTTTCTTAAAGTGTCACTACGCGATGTGAATCGTCTACTGCAACGTCTATGCACTGATATATCAGGTCACGCGCTAGCCTCTCGACCAATCAAATGACCGCATTTCTACGAAAACTAAAGTAGTTGTAATTATATACCTATATATATTTTGACGCAAAATCACCATAATTATACATGTACAATACTACTTATTATAAACAATGTTGATAATGTCTATTATGTGATGTTAAGGAGCTAAACATATACAACACTGTTAATAAACCATTCTGACCCCTCGTGTTATATCTGATATGTCGTCTGCCGCTGTTAAGTGACTCTTCTTGCTGTATAGCTGTTGGCTATCCGTCCAAAGCTGCTAAAATCTCAAAACGTTCTACTTGATTCTTTCAGCTTTCGTGTAGCCTACATGAAAATCATTGCCATCAATACTTTCAAATTTCACATCGTCACCACCACAACACAATTAAAACAGATAAGATTAACAGAAAACAGAAATATCAGCAGGGCCCTTACCATCGCTCCAGGTAACAGGAGCATCTTTTTGAATGGAAGTGAAGTTAACCATGATGTCATCTCCTTCTTTATCGACCAAACTGAGTTGCATCACAACGGAATTGGCTTTGACAACTCTAGCATCAGCATCCACACAGTATGTAACTGTAATAAAAAAGTACCGTTTTTGGAACTACTGTGGAGTTAAAATAAACCTTAATTCCTTCCCTGAATGGAATTTTTGTCAATCTATGAATAAATTCATAAACTGGAGATGAAACGTTGACATTTTATAAAATAGGCAATTTAATCGCCAGTTACACTGTTAGAAATTCCCCCGTCAGGTTAACTGTGTCATACCGTGCAAAATCGCTTTTGACTGTGAAACATACGGTAAGGCTGCAGCACAAAACCGTTCAAGTAATTGGCAGACTGTAACCAGTAACTGTCAGATCGTGGTATTTGTTTACGATTCAACACCCTTCAATTAATATCAAGACCGTAACTAATAACAAATGTTTTTTTTTCACGGGTCAACACCAATTATTGCTCTTAATTTGCTAATTTACCGTATAATTAGCCAAGTTCCCGTTGTGACAATATAATTTCCCGATAGAAATTACGATAATTGTTTTTATGAAACTTAAATCCTCAATGCATAAAGTGATAGAAAATACTTATGAAACTTTGAAGTTTGAAGTGAAACTTGTTATCTGGCTAGTGGAGTTTAATCAGGATTAAAGGCTGCGAATTTATGATGTGCACACTTATCACTGACTATAAATAATGGCTGTAAATAAAAAAAAAAGGATAACAACTAAAACGTTTACCCATTTAGTTTTTAGATTATATTTTATTACCATATAATTAAAAAACTGAATGGTGAGCTTTTTCCTTACAAGTTGTACTAATTTCTACTATTCTAAAATAAGAATCGGGCATCCCCCTTTAACCCTTTACCCAACAAACCGGCCAAAAACGTCCAAATAAAGCTTCAACAGCCTAAAATATCTTCGGTCTGTCTCAATAACACCATACAAATATGGATATCATTGGAACCGGTTCATTGACCACATTGTGATGGTTACAGTTATGCCCTGTGCCAATGCATTCTCTTATATATGCGAGTCGACCATAGGTCGCCTCGCATATATAAGAGAATGCATTGGCCTAAAAAATATCTTTTTTAACACTTTTTACCATTTTTTCTTACATTCTTTAACAATTTTATAATTTTTTCTTACATTTTTTAAAATATTTTTCTACATTCTTTGACAATTTTATCATTTTTAATATGTGTTAAGCCAATGCATTCTCTTATATATGCGAGGCGACCTATGGTCGACTCGCATATATAAGAGAATGCATTGGCACAGGGCCGTTCTGTTGGGTAAAGGGTTAAGACACAAATGAACAAAGCTATCACAGTTGAAACTGAAATTTATGTACATTAAAAGGTAAAACATACGAATGGCATACTTGTTGGTAACATGTAAGGTGTGAAATTGTCCAGTCACTTGTAAACACAGTTTATGTCTTGACGGGTCCGTGTGTACATGTACATCACGACCAGGGATGTGGCTAGAGGGTCTCCGTTGGGGGGGGGGGGGGGGGGTGTCCACCTTGGGAAATTCCAACTGCACCCCTCCCCACTTGAGTCGGAATCACACCAACACAACTTTTTGCATAATTCCATTTGCACCCCCCCCCCCCTTGAGTCGGAATCACACCAACACAACTTTTTGCATAATTCTATTTGCACCCCCCCCCTTGTACCTCATGCTCAGGCCTAATTTCCTATATATTCATAAGCCATGCTTCTATGTTCCCAGTATGAGAACATTAAGAATTTTAACCTGAAAATTTCCCCCAAAAAAACAACTAGTGGTCTAATTCCAGACAATGCACACAGCTACCGTCAACAGACCAGGAAACACCGGGCCGGTGTGAGAAAATTTTGAAAACTATACAAGAAAATCGCAAATCCTAGCATCTAGACTGGCCTCAACTGAAGCTTTCCTAGTGTTGGAAAGTTCAAACCTCATGCCCCCCCCAGGTTGGAAAATTCTTCAATTGATGACCATTTATGTCTACAAGTTTGACCAAATGTAGTAAAATATTGTTTTGCTAAACTAATTAGCAGTTTTGTATTGGCCATGTGGATGGGGCAATGACACACCGGGCCGACCATGGTTCGGCCCGGTGTGCGAAAATTTTGAAATCTGAACAAGAAAATCGCAAAATCCTAACATCTAGACTAGCCTCAAGCCTTCCTACTGTTGGAAATTTCAAACCCTAAACCCCCACTTAGGTTGGAAAATTTCCAACTGATGACAATTCCAATGTCAATGTTGACCAATTGTATGACAATATTGTTTTCTTAAATTAACTAGAAGTTTTTGACTGGCCACGGGGGAGGGACCAGGACACAAGCTTTCCAAGTGTTGGAAATTTCCAACCTGTCACCCCCCTAAGGTTGGAAAATGTCCAACTGATGACCATTTCTGTCAAAACTTTTGACCAAAAATAGGAACATATGCAAATATTGGTCGAAAAACAATAAATTCCCCCCAATAAATTGTTTTTACCTGAAATTAGGAATTTCCAACTATTGAAAATATAGCTCTCTGCTGGGGGTGAGACACCCCCACACCCCCCTCTAGCCACATCCCTGATCACGACACTATCAGTAACAGTCATAGCTAGTTGGATTGAAATATTCAAGACAATAGCAGACCCCATAATAACTGCGCGATGACATGGCGACAACGTTCTCCTATAGTCACACATTTTTCGATAAATTTGGTATATAACATGATGCATCAAACTGTGTATACCACGGCACTATCAATATAAGTGAGTCAGAGATAGCTTGATAGGAACATTCTAACCAATAGTGGACTCCGTAAATTGCGTAATAACTTGGCGAATGGCGGCAGTGTTCTCATATCCACGCGTTTTGATGACAATTGATGAAAGTCACGACCTCACAATATTATTCCGATTTAGTTTTTCAACTTGTCCATCAAACCCAAAATTATATAAGATATCTACTCTTAAGTTCACAATTTATACCATTTTCAATTAAAATATCAATATAGTATATGTAACATTAACACCAACCAGCAAATCTGAAACTACATACACCATCATATTTTCTTATTGTATTATTTATTCAGGGACAGCAGGAAGACGACCAGTAGGTCATGCTGCTCCTGCACAATACTATTAATTCAAATCAATTCTTTGTTATTAATTCGTAATTATTGTACAAATAAACATCTACATCTACATGATGCATCGATCCGTGTAATTGTAATATTTGTACTTGCAAGTTGGAATTGTATCTGTGATCATCCGTCTGGTCATTTGTTGTTGTTGATGTCGGAGCTTTTGTGAATTACTCCGGTGCGTTTATCGTCTTGTGTAAATGTATGTGCGTTGAAACAATGAGAACACTGTCAACTGGATTGGACAGGTCAAGTTAAAAAAAAACTGACAATACTGTCATTGTTAACAGTCAACTTTCTAATATCTACGTTGTTGTTGATATTATTGTCTTTTGTAGTTGACATCAAAGCTCTTGTGAATTAATCTGGCGCGTGTACCCTCTTGTGTGAGTACATGTATCTGTTTTGATGCAGTCACAACACTGTTAATTTTACAATTTCAACACTCGAGTCAAATCAAGTCAAGTTTGAGCCGAGTGTCGAATTTGCCGCATCGGATACAACATAGCTGCGGTGTTTCAGTGGAAAACTATCAATTATTAAGCCATCTATCTGTCGGTTTTCGCAGATCAAGTCAGCCTTTTACAAAAAAAGAATAGTTTACAAGCGAACGATCGCAATTCGCAAACGAAAAAGACGACAATTCGTTAATGATGAATGTAATGAGATTGCAGTGTAACATAATTAATTACTGGATGCAAGCTGTCGGAATGCATTTCACTGTATGAACATGCCGAATAACTCAACCAGAATGATTTGCATTGAATACAAATACTTTGAATTTTGACGTCATGAACTTGTAATAAGCACAATTTTAACATACCATGCATTTTCAACACAAAACAACGGTGATTCACCGTAAAACTGATGAAACTATATTGGACCTTCGGATTACTACGGTCCGATACCGTCAATACGACGGTGTGTTGTAACAGTGTACCTGCATATATGCTACATGTAGTATTTAATACATGTCCATCAAGCGAGTTAATATTTTTTTCTAAGATAGACAATTCCCGTACTAAAGAATAACAAAAAGATGGAATGTTAGGGCAATCCATTCGCCCCCAAAACCGAGCAGCTCGCTGCTGAAATGAATCCCAGTTAAAGATGGCTCGCCAAGAAGATCATACAAGTCATGTCACGTCGATGTACGTTGCGAACAAAGATTAATAGACTGGTGTTAAAGGTACTCAATCCGATCAGACGGTCCCCATATCACCAAGATACAATAACAATAGCAACAACAACATTTCTTCAAAATACGCTTTAGTTATCAGAATCGATTAATTGCAACAAATAATGCTAACCACTGTCAACTATGGCATTCAAATTAAAAAAAACGTATTATTTATCAACATTTTGTTCAACGAAATATGGCCGTATTATCAATTGAGCATCACGAAATTTGGCCTTAAATTTTCGAGTTATCCATCTTCATCCGCAATTTTGTCCGAGAACATCCGTTTGACGACATTTTTCTGGGCCACAAATAATTACAGATCTTGAGAAATAGCAAACTTCAAAAATTGATATCTGATCACTCCGAGCTTTGATGGGTGGGTTCCTCGACTCGAACAAATGTTTTTTACCCCCAAAGCCAAAGAAATAGTAATTTAGGAGCGTTAATGCGGATAATGCATATTAATAGTCCAATTATTCTTCGGACCATTTAAATGATGATTGGTAGAGAAGAAGCTGTATTCCACCTGTTGTTGCACATTAGCGGAACGTATTTATTGTATGATAAATCATTTATCTATTCGTTGTCGTTTCTTTCTATGGTTTCTGATTTTCAACAAAAGTTACAAATACATAAAACAGTAATAAGTGCGCGATAGTTTCTCAGCTCCTCAATGTTAGAAATCGTTCAGAGATTATGTCCTTAAATTGTGATCGCCATATGGCATTAATTTTTTACTTATTAGTGGTAATCAAATCGTTCGTCGTCGTGAAACGCGATAATATGTATCTATTGTCAGACAAAATACACTACTTTATCTCAGCAGAGCACCGAGTTATTCGGAGAGCACCGAACAATGGATACCGAATCGGAACCGTTAGGTATAAAATCGGAGTCGGATAATATTAAGACATATTATGTACATTTCGGGATTATTTAAACAAAATTCCACACAAAGAGCTCGGTAGAGAATCGGAACCGTCGCTTGTCTAGTTGCCATAACGCGGCATGAGGATACACCCGCAATGTCTTGTCGTTTCACACACACGAACGTGTTTTGCTTGTGTATATCCCCTGGATATATGTGTATAACAAACCATGTCCGTATATCTCGATGTAGTTTACCTCACTGAAAATGTAAAAATTAATTTGCGACGAATTTCCCGAATATTTGCCATATAACTGGAAACTTGTTCTAAACATCTTCTTGGCAACTGCATGCATGGAGTTACAATCAACACCCTGATTGGCATCTATCTTTGTCTGTGATATTATATTGTCTGACACATCTACAATGTAGACATATCTATTGAGTCCTGATCGACCCAATTAAAGGGTTAACTTACCAGTAGGATCCGGGATTTGCGTAATGGTAGGCACGAAATTGTTCAGGACGTTTACGGTGTATGTTGATACGACCGGAGTGTTGTCATAGTCATCGCTGCATGCTATGTTCAAAAGGTACTGCCGAATGCCATCGTAGTTCAGTTGACCCTTTGTCGGTTCATATTTAATTTGAAACTCTGAAAAAAAGATAGGTATACGTAAACTGTTATTAATAACAAGTTTTGAGATATTGGTATACTTCATGTCATGTATGTTATGTTCTGGTATGCTTCATACAAAACATAATTCAGCCACTGCAGCTGTTGTGTTTTACTTATATATGGGAGGTCGTTTACACTTTATTGATAATTTCATTTAAATAATTAACAAGTGCGAAAACGGCATCCATACTTATCATTGAGAGACAAAATTCACATTCATATAGTGAATTACGATTAAGCGTACAAGCGTAATTCAATACAAGCGTTGGCAGTATGTATTGCTGTTAAAAAAGTCACATCGGTTAAAAACCGCCATTGCATTATTTATTAAATTTAAGTTAATTTTTCATTAACAGAAAATGTTATTATGTAATGTATATATATAGGTCTAGCATATATGTCATATTTAGTTATCAGCGAGTTTGCGATACCCGTCCGACGGGAACGGGTACGGGTAAATCGGTGAATATCGTCACGGTCACTTGGGTACTTTCAATGCAGCACATAAAGGTAAAGCGATTTGGAACGGGTAGATGTGTCCCATTGACCGGTAACCTTTCACTACGACTTTCTAACTCAAAGGTTCGTGAATTCCACGAAATCCCAATCAGCTATGTGTTAACCTATTTATTACAAGATGTCATGGGCAAATATCATTGATAAAGTTGTCATTTTAAGCCAGGTTTTATGTTCAAATTCTCGAGGCGGCTTCTGGCACTTAGATAAATACGGAAGGCCGATCTTTTCACTAACAACTTTATTCACGGGTTGTGGTTAATAGAGTGAGTAGATGGTGCTATAGACGCCGCCTCTACCATTACAGTGACGTGGCTATAGATGGTCTCCGCGTTAGAAGGGGTGTCCACCTTTGAATTCTAATTACACTCCCTGAACCATATCAAATTCACAAGTTTGCGCGTAATTCCATTTGCAATCAGTTTCTGACAGGTCACTGGGAGGGACCGGGACACACCGGATTGACCATGTGAGAAACTTTTGAAATCTCAACATGAAATTTGCTAAATCATAGCATCCAGACTGGCATCAAGCTTTCCAATTGTTGAAAATATTGAGACCTGACACCCCAATATTTCCATTTGTAGTTTGGTCTAAAAACTACAAATTCTCCACTAAAAGATTGTTGGAAAATGAAACTACGAGAACAATTTCAACCTATTGTTGGTGTGAAATTTCCAACAAATCTTGTGTCATGTATATCACATTTCCAACTGTTGAACATTTGACCAAAGTTGGGGGGTGAAACACCCCTGACCCCTGTCGTCGCGTCCATGCCTCAACCCTGTGTACAAGGACATCAATATATCGTGGATTTATCCATGTATTGTACATTTGAATACAACCGTTTAGTTACTTTATCGCATGTGGGTGGGGACTGATTTCTCATTTTAATATATATTTACCATCTGAACGGACATGGCGCATTTGAACCACAATACTGGTGTATATTGTAATGGGGATAATATAGGTTGCTACAGCCACGAAATACCTATACATACTCTGCAAAATCTAAGCATAATCAGAGCGACTTTCAGCTGTTTTCTGTGTTTCGCACATATGTGAAGTAAACGCTCCTTATTCAATCCGTATAATAAACAGACTACATTTTAACACCTTTAATCGTTACCAAGTTTAATTTTTCAACCTACCTCCGGGTTTAGACCCGACAAAGTCCCAAGTATTGGGATAAATATTCCCTTGCCCGGACCCTTCGATCTGTTGAATGATTCCAAACCAATTAATGTTTACTTAATATGACAAAATATTCCCCAACTAAAATAAGCGACAAATTCGGTCTTATATCTGACTGAAAGTACACGTATGACAGTATTAGATCCAGGTCTAAAACAATTCATTTAACACCGATAATTGGATGGAAAATTTAGCTATAACGTAATGGTATATTCATATACATAATCTATTTTCTAAACTGAAAATTCCAACCGATTGTCAACACTCGATCGGTCTATGACTTGTAGAATGTAGAAAATGTTACTAAGATGAGTGAAAGAAAAGCACCAACCCCTTCCATCTGCCACCTCGTCCTTGATGAAAGCAACTGATTATCCTGAGGCCCATCTAATCTAAATAAAAATTTCCAACAATCCATAACAGTAAGTATAACATCGGTCAATAAAGCGAATGCGACTAACAATCTATCAATATCATAATATCTTTTTTGTTGCAGTTGGCTCACCATACATTACCAGTCGATGTGATGAATTCTACCCGTAAAACAGTTTGCAATTACAAAACGTGTACCGGTACGGGTAGCTACCGTACGCGTACCCGTACCAGTACCGGTTTGTAATAGCAAACTCGCTATCAACGTTTTATGAGCATAACAAAGCAGGGAACGATGTTAATTGATATCTTTATGTTATTGTTGTAACTGGAGGTTTTGAACCATAATGCATCATTAATAACTTACTTGTTGCGTCTCCTGGCTTTGCCGCAAAATCGAATGGTAGAACTGGTGGGTTACTGGACTTAATGTAACATTTAGGCTTTAAATCATTCTGAGTGTTTCTGTTGTCATCGGATGTCCCAAATTCTGCAATAAGGGTTGTTTTTTCTGTCGATTCGATTATATCTTTCGTTCCAGGCATCGTACTGTCAAATGATATGGGCTGCGAAGCAAATAATCAAGCGATAAATCAATCAACTAAGCGAACCCCTCTAATCAACGAGCGTGTCCTGCACGCCCGCCCCCTTTATAGTGCATGCATATATATATACGCGCGGGATTCAGGCCCTTTCTATGTGGTAAGCGGGATTCACACCCCGCTTTTATATAGCTGTATTCATAACCCGTATTAAATGGTATTCGGGATTAAAATAAAAGGCTGGTACCTATTTTGATGGCGGCAAATTGAGGGATTTTAATGGCTAGAATTGACTTTTTATCCCGTTTTATCCTATTTCGGGTCTCATTCTGTTAACCGGGAACACGTTTGCCCGTGACACATACAAGTATTCGCTTATCATAACTGGTATTCAGTATTCATTTTCCACCAGAATATTGAATTCAGCGGAACAAACCTTTGGTAAATCATAGCATAATAAAGACTACACTCTTTAAACAATAGGTACTCTGTAGTACCTATACGTAGGTACAACAATTGTCCCATGGGGAGTACCAAAATATTGTACTCTGGCGTACCTAAAGTTTAAGTACTCCGATTTAGGTACCTATCCAGGTATTCTATTGGTACTCTGGAGTACCTAAAATTTAGGTACTCAGGAATAAAATGTAGGTACTCCGGTTTAGGTACTCTGGAGTACCAATCCAGGTACTCTATTGGTACTCTGGAGTACTTAAAATTTAGCTCCTCTGGAGTACCTAAAATTTAGCTCCTCTGGAGTACCTAAAATTTATGTACTCTGGAGTACCTGTCTAGGTACTCTGTGATACCTGTCTGGTATACTCTGGAGTACTCTGGAATGGTGCCACGGCGTTTAGACATCGAATTAAGTACATAACCCCGATCGAGGTTCTTCGAGATCAGGTTATCAGTTACATGGACTCCCTCGCACAGTGCAAAATGAAATAATCCGCATTATATTAATAAATAAGAAATCTTAATCAGGTTTGGGTCAGGATGTCCCTGACCTATTTCCTGCACGTGGAGTAAAATTTGTCAGAATGTCTGAAATAAAATCGGCCAAATTTCTTAATTTGTGTGTAATTAAAGTAAACATTATAAATCAGACATTTTAAACAGGTCTGGGTGAACCAACTATCGATCTATAATAGCCCAGTCGGCTAAAATAGACCAATCAGTCTTTCACAGCCAGCATGCATATGGGATAAGACGAGCAAACTTTTACGATAAATCGCAAAACAAATTTGCGATAAATCACAGACATCTTTGCGACAACTCGCAAACATTTTCGATAAATCTCAAACATATTTACGATAAATCGCAAACTGAGATTATTCAAAATAAACACATACAAATATTTATAAAAAAACAGAATTTCAATAGTCAATAAATTTAGAGTTCCCTCTCCTTAATCGGTGAGCACTGTGTCAGGAAGACTGATCGGTCTATTTTAGCCCGATCAGGCTATTATAGTTCAATTTGTTGTTCACTCAGACCTTTCTTTATACCCATCATAAATATCGCGTAAATAATATGTAATTGTCAAAGTGAAAATGTATCGTTGACCACGTGATCGCCACACCCAATCAGCTTGGGTCATCAATTTGGTACCTAGCAATAGTACCAAAAGCTTTGAATCTGAGACTGAAAAATACCATTTTATGACCGTAGTACCTATAGATTAGGTACTAGACGGTACCTATATGAATCGTTATATTTAAGAATGAATGTAAGGTATAGCCCATAAGAACAGCTCTTTATCAGAATCAATCGGGTAGAAGACGAGATTTATTCTGGTAGAGAACTATTCGCATGCTTTGACTTCGACTTATAGACCACAATTGACCGCATACAACGGGCTTAGCGGAAATCGACGTTGAGTAACACACAACCTGTGCGCTGGCGGAAATTGGAAACACCTTGGAAATTGGTGTGCTTTTCCAAAAAAAAAAAAAAAAAAAAAAAAAAAGGATACAACGTGGAAGGATTTCATCAATGATATTGCATGTGCTCTATATAATGGTGTTGAGATAATTGTATTATTATAACTATGCTATAGTTTTAGACTGCTCTTTGTAACATTCAGAATGTGTTAAGCGAATGGACATTAAGTTCGTATAACATGACCTTGCCGTAGTATGTCTGGAAATATCCAGGCCTACGTGCTGGTAGGATTATGAACACTAGGTATTTGATGAGTCCATGCTTTATGCTGTCATGCTTATTAAAGGGACGGGCGGCCATCGTTGTAGGTTATAATTTAGAAATAGCATTTATCAAATTATGATAATTTTCTCAAGAATATACTAATAGTATAGCATACAGATAATTTGCATGCGATATTATTAACAAAACACGCTTTTTGTCCGAGAAAATATAGGTCGAGTGTTGTTTAGTTTCTCGCAAAAAGCGCAGTGGATTTTTTATAAGCAGAGTCACGATATTGCGTCATTTCTTTATTTAGATTCGCGCGCTTATACGTCGGTTGTAAACCCCTAATTTGGTGGCGTTTACAACTTACAACTCACAATACTACTCATAGCAAATTCCTTATTTGGTATGTATCACCATATATAGGTTACCTTACTCGTATTTAAATTCGCGCAGTACTATATTTCGCTCAGTTTTAAATTCGCGCACTTTGAATTCGCGCACCGTGCTGCGCGAAATTAAAACTGACAACATTATTTTCGTAAAAGTCTTGTATATCTGTCTATCTGATAATTTCTTAATCGTTCCCGGAGACACGTGTGTATTGAAGACAAATACACCGAAAATGTACATCTAGCAGTACGTCAATGTATCATAATTTTGGTTTGACGATGGAAGCATATGCTCCAAGCGATTATTATCTTATTTAAATAGCTATGAACGCGAAAGAAGTATAACCACAACCGCGTATAGGCTTCTGGCTTGAGGACAAATCAACAATTGGCCGCGTGCATTTTAAAGTTGTATATAGTTGGGTTGACATATAATAAACTCAGACTATATGACCACGGTGGCAGTCCAGGGCTTTGGGTACCATGCGCATGTGGACGTTTTACAAGCAACGCAACATCGAACATTTTAACATTTTACATGTGAATAATGGTTTTGGGGTTGGTTGCCCGCATGTGAATATAAATGTCTATTCAATCAAATTGTCCGTAATGTATGCAACTCATTAACATAACCCTCTTATTTTCCCTTTGGTATTTGGTATAAACTCAGGAGTCGTACTATTTTTCGCTCAGTTTTAAATTCGCGCACCTGTGGGTGCGCGAAAAATAGTACTGCGCGAATTTAAATACGAGTAAGGTAGGATAAAATATTACATCGCAACGGAACACTTTTATAGGACGACCCGGTAGTTCCAAGTGTTTGTCTATAAACAAACGGTTCTGTGACGTTTTTTGGTGTTTGTTTACACAACAAAGCGTACAAACGTGACAATAACATGCAATGTACGCGATATTTATGATCGGTATAAGAACAATGTCTGTCTATTATAATATTCTTTCTGTTATGCATAGCAGTTTTAGCGGATGTGACTATTTTAAAGGTACTCAATCCGATTAAGCACCCCTAAATTACTATTTAAAAACTCGATATCTGATCACTCTGAGCTTTGAATGTGGGTTCCTCGACTCGAATCAAATATTTTTCACCCCAAAGCCAAAGAAATAGTAATTTAGGAGCGTCTAATCGGATTGAGTACCTTTAACAGCTATACCCACCGTCAAGGCCGCCCGTATCTTCAAAATGCAACATTAAAATGTATTGATGGCTACCACAATCAACGGTTCAAACAGGCTGGATACCATATAGTCAACGTTTCCGAGATGCTGGTTATCCTAGCCAATGTTTCGGAGATACATAATGTGATTGTCATTCGCTTGACCAAAGAACGATCGAAAAACAGCACAGTTATAATAAAATAAGCCTCTAAAGGTGTGTAGTCTTTCTTATAGGTTTAATTTTAGATTTGAGGATTACTATTAGTTTCAAGTTTGTTCTGTTCTTTGTAACCAACTCGACGTTTCAATTGCGCTGGGTACCCTAATCAACGTATCGGTGGTGCTGGGTACCCTAATGATCGTTTCAAAGATGCTGGTTTTATTGTAGTCCAAGTCTGCTCGTACGAAAACCAGCTGATATATTGGGATAGCGAAATGTTGTTTTTCGTCCGAGAACGCCCATGCATTACCATTTGTATGACATGAGTTACGCGTTCGTAACCAGCTCACATAAAACACAAATAAATGTAATCAAATATCACAATTGCGACAATAAACGGGATTATTTCGTGTAAGACATAACATTTGTTTATAAAACCACATCGCCTGTAAATTGAAAGCGGCAATTTAAAGGGACATATTGACATTTCCGCAGTGTTTATATATTATAAAAAGTATGCGAACTCAATTGACCCCACGAATTGACATCGCATATTCCGTCGATAATATTCTAGCAATCGTAAGATAAAAACACTTAGTCGTAAGTTGAATTAATTATATCACTTATACCCGTTATTTGTAAATTAAAAATTGCATATATATCGCGAGGCGTTCCATGTAAGAAATGTTGAACTAATAAGTAATATAGGACCACTTACAGTTTTTAAATAAACGCATAATAGTTCTGGGTACCATAATCAATGTACAAACATGTTGGCTACCCTACCCAACGTTTCAGAGATGGTGAATACCCTAATCATCGTTTTTTTGGTAGTATGCCTCCATGAACAGAAAAATGCGAACTTGAGATATCAGTCAAGTGTGTGGACATACCCAGTTTTTGAACTCGACAATGACAGTTGCTGAACACGTTCCCGCCTTGAAGCAGATTTCTTCAACATTTCTTCCTGTGATCACGTAAGACGATCTCGGATTCGATGCTGTAAGATTACCCGTTGTCTTAATAACGCCTACAACACATAAAGTCAGAAATTAATATTCAGCCAAATTAATAGTTATTGTTGAAATGACAGGGAATCCAAATGTATATACTATTAATAGTTGTCATCTCTTCCTCCCTTCATCTTTGAGTCAGTTCCAAGTGTCAAATCACCGCTGCTTACCAATGTCCAGCGACCTGGATCCAACCATTTTGGGTATATTCTTAATTCTAGTCGTGTGAGGTCAATGGCACCTATCCCAATTGACTCCTGTGTAAAAAAAAGTTCAGCTCCGATGCTCAAACCGTTTGGTCACCTTAGTCCGAAATAGACAGACAGACAGACAAAGTTGAGTTTTATTATTATAGATAATGGCTTAATGGACTTAATTTGAGACTGGAACTTGGTACTGTTTATGACCCTTTATTTAACCCTTGTATGAATATGAATGAATAATCGTTGAGGAGTATAGTTCATGTTATTTCACCAAACGACAAAATTAATATCGTTTGTTATACTTATCATCTGAACACTCCCTCCAAAATTACTGAATATTAGACCATTTTAATGTGTCTATGAACGAATGAATGAGAGAATCCATTCATTCAGTTATGGCCGGGCTCAGAATACACGTACCTGTTGTTGCATCTACTGTAATTGGAAGACCGTTAGTATTTGTGAGTTCGAATGTCAGTTTCAGGTGTGTGTCGCTAATTTCCTTGTTCCACACCGCACCAAGAGTTGTACCTATCGGCGTTACTTGAGGAATGCTATAGTCATCAAGGCTAATCCCGCATTCTGGATCGGATCCTACAGATTAAATTAAATTAAATTGATTAATTATGATCATCAGACACTAGCTGGAAATATTTAGATTATAAAACGGAAAACTTGAAACTTAAGACGCTATTACCGACGGCCAACTAATTCGTGTGATCTCCAGCCGTTATATTACCATTGCGTGGAAAATGTTTTGGGTCATTCAGAGGAGCGTGCGCTAACTTCTAACTTGCATGTATAACAAGCGCAATAACCCTATTAATGTATCACTTAATATGACCAGGTTACGTGTAAAACTTTAAAGGTACTCAATCCGATTAAGCACCCCTAAATTACTATTTCTTTGGCTTCAGGGGTAAAAACTATTTGATTCGAGTCGAGGAACCCATCCTTCAAAGCTGGATAACTCTAAAATCAAGTGGTTATTATTGCTAATAATCACCACTTGATTTTAGAGTTATCCATCTTACACCCGCAATTTGTCCGTAATTTGTCCGTTTGAGACGTGGAAGTGGCCCACATCTCCAAAAATTAACACATTTAAAAAATCTATATCTGATCACTCTGAGCCTTGAAGGGTGGGTTCCTCGACTCGAATCAAATATTTGTTAACCCCGAAGCCAAAGAAATAGTAATTTAGGGGTGCTTAATCGGATTGAGTACCTTTAAGGTTTTTAACATAAAATTGTGTCATCATGTATATAACATCTCCTATATATAGTTAAAATAATGTCGTGTTGTAATGTACGTGACCCTGATAGACACGATGCATTCTTCTTTCAGTTAGCCATTCAAGCCACGGGAATAATGTCGCTACGAGAGGGAAATCACGAGACCTACATTTTTTTTTTGGTTATCATAATCACTTAACTTTCGGAATCCGGACTTTTTTCTCTCACCGCATGGTTTTCTTGAGGCACCCAATGAAAAAATCGATATTTAAAAAAAAATAAAGCCGACACATTGGCAAAGTATAGTCACACCTTTCGAGAAGATATATTAGTCTAATGTTGATATCTGAGGGTGATGAGGCGATGATCAGAGTAAGGCAATACATGTACAATTTAATCTCAGAATGACAGTCATTACGTCCATAATTTTAGGGTGAGAAGAATATTACTCTTTCGTTTCTTATAAAACACAGAGTCCTATTATACCAATTGCAGTTTGCAATATTAGGGTGTATTGATGACCAGTGCTATTAAAATGGCAACTACAATTGTGCCATTTAGTGTTCCTTGAAATCGGTGACATGTCGTGCGAAGTATTTCACAATTAACATTGATTTTCTGTTGAAACAAAATGGACGTCGGCCACTCAATATACATACTTATCTAAACAAACAAGTTAGTCGATTAAGTATATATGCGAAAAAAGACGGCTTTCACATATTAAATCTAACACGGTATTTAGGCATATTTTGGCACTCCCTGTGAATATTTGTCTCAAAATGCGATCGTGAATAACATAATTATTCATTTCGGGTATGTATCTTATCAAATAATTCATGTTGGTACGAATCGTTAGTGATTTGCTTACCCTCTGTCAACGAGGCGTAGTTACAAGAAACGGAGCTACGATACATTGGGTATCATGTTTGCCGAAAAGTAAGTTAAAATGGATCTTATTGTCCAATAGATTTCCACAGTCCACAAGAGGACATATCCAGTAAATTAGCAAGTCTAACATCATACAGGTTCGTTCAGATTCATCATCCCACAAAAGACTCGTTGAAATTTGTATACTAACATTTACCGGGTTATTTTCCATGACACATATTTCGCACACAAGGAGATGGAAACCTGATTGGTTTTCCTTTTGTGGTTTGTCAGTTGCTTACCGGTGGGGGATTTTTACTTATACTAGTAGTATATATGTTGTATAGCAAAGCCAATGCTCTAAGCAGCCGTTCCATCAACGAAGACCGGCGATGCGGTATGTCAGCTAAAACTATGATAAGTCAAACTATGTTTCTATATCTGTCGATTGTAATTTGCTCTGTATGGCACTGGAGTGTCGTGTCTATGGCCCTCGCGGTTCTCCAGAAGTGACTGAACAATTGCTTGTTAGACGAGGTACCCCAATATGAACATTTATAGCACATGGTAGAGCAAAATCAAATAAACCAGGATATATATCCTACATCCACTGATTTTCTCTGGCTGACACCCTTTTGACTTACATAACTGTCATGCTTATCAGAAAAACTTCTGTGATGTTTTCTTGGACCGCTATTAAAATATATTTTGTTTGCAGTCACATTACCCATATATTTGGACGTTTGTGGCAATGTAAGTTTTATTTCATAATGACACAGAATGAAAATGACGACAATTGCAATTATTTGTATACATACCATATCTGTTTATACAAGGTATAGCATACCATAGTAGCGTATAATATATTTCTAGATAGGTCTAAAATGATGTGGGTAGGTATCTGTCGGTGCCAGTAGGTCGGGTGAATGAAAACTTACCATAGTTTGATTATGGCCGTACATGCTTTCAGCATTATAATTCCAATCCGCCATATCTAACGCCAGATGCATTACAGTTAAATTCAGATGCAACTTTAGTTGTCCCACCAAGCGAGACGTGAGTATATCGGGATATTATTTTGTGGTAGTATAGAATGCTGAGAGAAATAAGTAACTAGACACACTAGCCGTAGTTGTTTTACTGAACAGCGGGCAAGGAGTGCTCGAACATGTGGTTGTACAATCGGGATGGCATGTGGGGCACGGCATTATTCGCCATATTTATTCCGCCTCTGTTGCCTGTAGTATATGCAGAGTAATGCATAGAGCCCCGTTGATTAATGGCATGGGTATACGTTGCCACTTGCAACAGCAACAGGTTCTGGTATGTATAAGACACGTCCAAATGTAACAGAATGTAGAAAATGAGAAACAACGTGTACTCCTACACCAAGTTAAATTGGAACCAACATCTGATATTTCTGGAGGTTATCACGTTCATATATTACAGATACAACGGTCCTTCTTGGCGAACTTGTTCAGCATAAACTACATAATTATTTTACACACACAACGGGTGTTCTCATTTTACATGTACATGACTATTCTTACGTTTATCACTGACCAGATAATATTTCGGAAGACGCGAAATTTGATCTAACGGAACTTAGTTTTTGAGAAAAGTGCTATATTTTCTGGATCTCATTTTCTGTGCGTTATTTACACTAGTCAATGAAAGCGGCGATGAAGATTTAGAGTTTGGAAGAATTCACTGGTCTCTGTATCACCACGGCCGTCTTCTGTTGGTCGAAGCTATGGGCGTTCTTACATATTTCACAATTTACACCACATACCGGCAACCATATTGGCAGCCATCTTGAGGTTAGTAAGCCATTTCCTATTCCAAGACGGAATAAAATTGGCGTATATACCAATTACCTCCACCCTTACTATATTTTTTTCTTTTTTGCCTCCCTGGACGGCTGGAAGATAAAACAAATGCGTTTTACCTTATTGTTTTGAGGAACAAAAAATATAATTGATTACAATTTCGAAACAGGGGGTACATTATATAATATTTTCACTTTAATGTTCGAGTCGGTAAATCGAAACCTGTATAAGAAACAATGAGTTAGCAGTCTTTCAGTGGCCGTTTGTTAATTATCCTATTTGGCAAGTAATCGTGCGTTCTGTGTGCCCTATACCACAGCCTGATGCCTCTAAGGCCCGTTCCAAACGACGGATTTTTGTCGACTCGAATCTAATTGTATTAAATCCGTTGGTGATGCGTCTGCGCCTCTGCGGTCGATTTTGTTACAGACGGACGCATCTTTGTCGCGTCGAATCTAATACATCGGTCGATTTGTTTAAAGGTGGATTCCCGGTTACCGTCAAAAATTGGTCACGCGTAGATATAGAGGCCTATATATACCGGTATATGTTATACATATATATACTAAAATACAGTATAAATTATGTATATATATATATATATATATATATATATATATATATATATATATACGCGACTGCAGCGCGAATATATGTGCTCATGTATATGAGGATGTATATATTACATGCAGGTATATAATATACTATAATAGGCGCTACAAATAAATGTTATATCGTGCAACCAATTGCCATCTATATATGTGTATACCATGCATGTAAATACCGGTATACAAGAATTATTATAAATCAGAGACTACCACCCCCTACCACTTATAATAAGGATTACCGGAATATATTAATTATTATAAATCATAGGCTACCACCCTATATCCTTTATAATAAGGAATACCGGTATATATGAATTATTATAATCCATAGGCTATTATCCATACCCCTCATAATAAGTAATACCGGTTTATATGAATTATTATAAATCTGAGGCTACCACTCTGCCCCTTATAATAAGGAATACCGGAATATATTAATTATTATAAATCATAGGCTACCACCTTATATTCTTTATAATAAGGAATACCGTTATCTATGAATATTATAAATCATAGGCTACTATCCCTGCCCCTTATAATAAGTAATACCGGAATATATGAATTATTATAAATAAGAGGTTACCACCCATATACCCCTCACAACAAGTAATGCCGGTATATGTGAATTATTATTAATCAGTGGTACCACCCCTACCCCTTATAATAAGTAATACCGGTATATATTAATTAGTATACACCAGAGACTACCACCCCTATCCCTTACAATAAGGAATATCGGTCTATATGAATTATTATAAATCAGTTGCTACAACCCATATCCATTATACCGGTATATATATTAATTATTATGAATCATTGATAATATATCCATTATAAGATGTGAGTCAGTGACATGCCGTTCGTTGAGAAATCAAGCTGCCATAATAATTAAAATTTTCACAATGTTACCTAAGCAATTCTTATAGATATATCTTTCTTTATAACAAAGAGAGCGTGCGACAAATGATGTCATGTGGGTATTTCCGCAGATAAGGGGATCTCCCTCATTGTTTTACCATTATCATATCATTATCATAGCATTTGCATTCGTTATTCGGAAACTTTCGGCTCTTCTCGTCACATGTATGAGATTCGAGTCGACAAAAATCCGTCGTTTGAAACCAAGACGGATTTCAGACGCATCACCGACGAAGATTCGTCTGAATTGGACGGAGATTCGTCTGTGGTGCATCTGACACGGATCTAATTGTTTCAAACGTCGCATTTTAGACGCATTTAATACAATTGTGGATCCGGTATTAGATTCGAGTCGACAAAAATCCGTCGTTTGGAACGGGCCTTAGCTTGGGGCGGGGGGTTATGACTTTAAAGAAAAAATAATGCATTCAACGGCGATAAATGGTATATTAAAAAGTAATTTATTGTCACTAGTTTCCCAGTGGTATAAAATAATTTGACATATTAAACCGTCTTATTTCAGGTTTTATGAGAAAATGTATTGCGTGAATCGTCATGTTCTTCTCACCCTAAAAATTAGTTGACGTCATTGTCATTCCGAGATTCAGTTCTAACATGTATTACCTTACTCTGTGCATAATCCCATTCTCATGCAGTCATCGAAGCGGGACGAACATCTCTTCTCGAAAGGTGTGAATATATGTCAATTATGTCGGTTTTATTTTAATAATGACCAATGATTTCATCGGGTGCCTCAAGAAACTACGTGGTGAGAAAAAAGTCCGTCTATACCTGACAAATCCAATATGCGGAATCCGAAAGTTATAAGTATTTACACTAACCAAAAAATAAATTCCCTCTCGATGCGACACCTATGTCCATTTTTGCCTGGTCTGAGCACACTCGTGTGGTTCGCTACGAAAGCTCATTAAGGCCACCCATGGAATCAGGGAGCTAAATGTGTTCTAGAGTCGGGGAGCGAGTACACCGTGGAATACTAAAGGTGAAGGTAACTGCAGAATGACCTTCACCTGATACATGCGACACGTTATTAAAGGATGACATCGCGTTTATTTGATTTGTACATAATATCTAAATAATTTAAACTGGTGAATGAATGGGGGAATGGTTTTTTGTGAGCGGGAAATTTATTTAACTAGCTGCTGTAGTTCTGGGTTTTTTCCAGACCAAATTTGGCTGTGAGATAGCCCTGTCGTAGACTTGGGGATTTATTTTAAAAAGTAAACACATGACCTATGATTTTTCTTGGATTTTCGTGATCAACTGGTGTCAATCTAGCTGGGTAAACATCACTGGTATGACCTGCAGGCTTCAATTCAGTGAATTTCGCCGAAACGTTAACACTGTCGCCTATGGGAAACCATTTAGTTCAGTGATTCCCCATGGCATGTTTTTGAGTGCACGGCCATAGATTAAATCGCAATCTCTACCAGAGCGCACCAGTCATACTTCCTGTATGACTCTGTCGCCGGCTGGGTACTAGTCTGCGCTTCTATATATAGCACGGGGTTTTCCAGCAAAAATGGCGAAACCCGATCGCTCCAAATTCAACTTTTCTATGTGCTTTGAGAACAATTCCCGCACTAAAACAAAATGACAGAATGGAAAATCAGAGCGGTAGTTTTGTTGACGATTTTCGCAAGCTACTCGTCAAACTTGCAGCAAATTAGAACGCTTGTATTTGATTTGCCGTGCGAGTTTTGACACTGACGTACACGAGCGTTTAGACTTCTGTGTATTGATAAAATAATCGGAGAACCGAATCACCGTTTCGAAATAATGTTCTTCGGTTTCAGTGGGACTTTCAAACTTAAGGTTCAAAATTTATACAAATTTTATTCGAAATGTTCTGTGCTTAACAAGGGCCGAATGTTGCTCTGTTCGCTTGGTATATATCTTAATATCGCGGAAGTCTACCAAATGTGGGTAAAATATCGCCGGTAGCAGCGGTCTTACCGAGTCATCAAGGGAGGTAAACCGGCCCTGCAGGGAGTTTGGATTAATCGATCAATAATTCTCAGGTAGGTGCATATGATCTATATATCGCTTATATAAATGCGTAGCAAAATAAAATGCACACGATAAACCATCTAGATTGCTACAGTTATCATGCTTATACATCGCCAAATATACACCCGTTAACACTACAAGAGACAAAGCGAGAAAACACTCAGAAGGCATGGCTTTGGAACTCATCCAAGAGATTCATGGTTAGAAGCAAGCCTGAGTTTAGTGTGCCTGTCAATTACAGAAGAGGTCCACAGAGGGTGAATTTAGTGACGCTACCCCGCATATCGGGCTAGCATCACTAAATTCACCCTCTGGGGACCTCATTTTGCTTAAGCCTCATTATCACTGGAAAGTTTCCATATTATCAAATTTCTATAGAAACTTCTTCACAAAGATTCTATTTCTTTTTTAGTTCAGTTTCTCAAAACATCCACAAATTGGCAGACGGCACGTTGTATAATCGAGGTTCCCAATGGGTATACATCAGAATAATCACCATTAGGGAACTTCAATCTCTCGTCTATGTCTCCCATATAGCATATCAGTCCATGCAGAATGAGGTCGACAGAGGGTGAATTTGGTGATGCTGGCCCGCTATGCGGGATAGAGTCACCAAATTCACCCTCTTTCAACCCCATTCTGCAAATAACAGGCACACTAAACTCAGGCATGGTTAGAAGCCATTATCCAAATTTGGGCTATCTCGGATGACGTTTTGTTAGAGTTTTCGCACTCAAACATCGTGAGAGACATACGCCCACCGTCATTTATCAAACAATAGGTTGAGTTTGCTACACAACTCTAACCAAAAATAGTGTTAACCCTTTCTTCACTAAATTCTCATTGAAGAGTAAGCGTTTGTCCAAACTTATTAGAGACCTTTCGCAAAATCACTATTACGAGTACGGATAGGGTATATTGTCCTACTAAGGTAGACACAATCACAATTTACATATGATAGTTAATTGGTGAGACGGCACATGTCCCACTATATTCAGTTACACACATAGTTGATGGAAAAAGAAATGTGTGTCTCTTTCTTATCCGTGTGTTATACACCACGGGGATACACACGGATAATGTTAGAGCGTCCCCAACCAGGACCGGTTGCACATCATTGACACATCATTGACACATCTGCACATAATTAAACTGCGTGGGGTATATTTCGTCTAACATAAGAACCCCCATTGCGCAAAGTTCAAATTTTTGACCGTATACTGGCAGGATACTGTCCATATCCGCAATCGTTAGCGTGATTTTGCGAAAGGTCTCTATTAACTGAACATTCCCCACAATTGAATAGGAATCTTTCTGTATTTGTATTAACTTTTCATCTGTCTGCCGTGTGTTAATTTGTCCTGAACACACATCCAAATGAATAATACACCATACCAAAATGTATAATTTTATAATTGGTTGGGAGAATCCATTTAGTAAAGAAATTGTTAAATTTTATTCAAGGTGGCGTATTAGACATTCTGAACAAGATCAATATATCAAACTAGTGAGTAGGTCATGGCACGAAGCTCTGCTCCACGCCCGATAACTCTATAAGCTGGTGGCTGTGGGTAGGCATATTTCTGTAGTGATATTGTGTGGCGGTTTTCACACGTGCTGTGCTCAGAATTTGAGGAAAATCATAAATTCTGGAATCCACCCGGCGAGAACGCGCTTATGGGAAGTTATGGCATTAGATAGGACCATGACTGGTGTATTCATATACCGTTTGTGATAGCCGTGTGCCTTTAGATATATTTTTTATTACTTAATTTGTCGAATTTTACAACCGGTTTTTGTCGTTTATCAAAGAAACTACCTAATATAAATGGTAGAAATCTCGATATGTAGGCTTCATGTACACATGTCACTAGATGCACATTCCATTGATACAATGAAACCAAAATCCACAATAAAAGACATAATTTTCGTGGAAAAATATCGATTTTCCTGAGTGTCATATCACACATTTATGACAGGCATATTGCCTCCGCAGATAGGCTCATGTCAGAGCACAAACTTGTTATGATAGGCAAGTGGCATTGTTGGTAGGCACGTGGTAAATATTGACCAAGCTCCAATTTTGCACTTTAAAGCCAAAAATATGCAACTTCTGGCATTTATTATTTTATAAATACACTCTGGAATGATTATTCATTCATATAAAATAAACAGAACCACACATATGCGTACATGACGTGAAAATGAACGCACGAGTTTGTTACGCGGAATGTTACAACGTTACAACGATGGGGCGCGAGTTGTAACTTGCAGCATAATTTAATTTTCTCACCACGCACACATAATGTGTGGTTGTGTTTTATATTACACACCCACTAGAACTATTCAACATCGAGATTTAGCGTTTATTGATTCGTTTCTGTCGTAATTTATAGCCATTTTTATCAAACTGATAGGCGACTTTATTAATAAAGTTTGTAGTTCTTGTTCAAAAGATAAAGTTGACGTAATTTGTGACTCGTGACGTCGACGTTTTCCGTATTGTATACGTGTTGAATACGTTGGTAAAGATATTGTATGCTACACTGCTCAATATAAGAAAATTAACACAATAGGTGTGTAATAACTATATAATTTGACTTGCGTGTTTGGCAACCGACAATAACACTATATTTATTTTTTGTCAATACCGTGGGGCAGGTTGGGTACGAAGTAGGTACAAAGTGTCGGCTCTTTCACTAATGGCCTTCTAACGTCAACCATTTCTGAGACATGCATTACAGTTTAAACGGAAGTTGCAAAACCCGCTCAAATTTGTGCTATTATTTCATAATAAACTGAATAAATACTAATTATTTCTAAGTTTTAATACATTTTATCAGATTTATTGACTAATTTCTGCATTTAGAAGCAGAATCTTAGGATTTAAATGTCAGAAAATCTGAAATCATCCCGCGATGACAACTCGATGTTTTTTTTCTGAGGTGATCATTTCTCCGATATGATATCGTACTCGGTGAATTTTAGACGCACCCAAAAACCTGCCCCACGGTATTGACAAAAACATTTACCACTATAAATGCACACGAAATCTCACGGCGATTCCTCCTATATATAGCCCATGAGACAACAGCGCCCGCTCAATTAAGTTAACGCCCCACACACATTTGTACAAGAAAACCATAGTCAGAAATGGTAACGCCACCAAGATCATATTATTAGCCATAAATAGACATTATAATAATAATTTATAAACTAGCTTTCAAATCCCATGTGGGAAATTTGGATACTTCCATATATCAAGTTTTCCCCGTTTCTCGTGTTATACATTACATTCTTCAAGCTGTCTTTTTTATTACACTAGCTGGTGGGCCCGACTTCGTCCGGGCTGTGTCCCATCTGATTTCCGGCGAAAGGCGCGATTTGACCTTGAATTAACTATTTTGAAAGTCAAGGTCAGGTCGGGGTCATGATTTGACCCGTCCAAAACACTCCCCGGAGAAATGTACCCCTAGGTATCAAATTTCGTCGAAATCAGTCCGTTTTACCCGATTTGACCTTGAATTGACCATTTCGAAGGTCAAGGTCAGGTCGGGGGTCACGATTTGACCCGTCCAAAACACCCCCTGACAAAAGTACTCCTAGGTACCAAATTTCGTCGAAATCAATCCGTCTTACCTGATTTGACCCTTGATTGGCCATATTGAAGGTCAAGGTCACGCCGGGGTCACGATTTGACCCATCTAAAACACTTCCCGGACCCAAGTACCTCTAAGTGTCAAATTTCGTCGAAATCCATCTTTGATTATCACACGATCGCATGGTTTCCAAAGGGTGTGGTGATATCAATATCAGCACATGTGCTAATCTGTGTCGGACTATTTTATTCAGCGGGGTAAGACTACAGCTTTTAAAGCGACCCATTTTTACTTTTACATCGACCTAATTACTAGCCTAGTAACCAGGCCAGAAAGGACAGAATCTCTTGGGATATGCATTGACTGAAGCGCGTGATGAAATTGCAAAGTAAAGTAATGGCGGCGATTCCAAATGTGAAAGCGAAGAGAACCCAACACATGACTCTGCTGTGGGGTATGTAATGACTGAGACGCGTGTTGAAATTTCAAAGGAAAGTAATGTACGTGACTCTATCGGTACGATTGAGCCAGTTACGACACTACCTAATTACCCATAATGCAATCCCCCATTGGACAAGAACATATTACATCTGTGGCAATTACATATAAAATTATGTAGCTTCTCATGTCTCAGCCACAAATAATGATAATCCTATTTATTCGATCAACGTATTCGGAAACACACATGAATAGTACAACCACCGGCCCCTGGCACAAATTGGTCATAATACTAAAAGTACATATATATAAGACACAGGGGTCTGGGATTTTTTTTATTATATTATATTTAGGGTCACATTCCCCATTTTAAAGAAATAATACCAAGCTTCGTGAAAATGGCTTCAAAATCACTATTTTTTCAAAACACCAAATGTGTTGACAGGACTGCCCCTTCCTTAAATATTATAATAGTCTTCAAAACTAACATCCATAAAATAGAATAAAGCAAAACAAGTTTTAAAAATCTATTCCCAAATTTAAAAAAAAATTATAAATGTTTAAAACATCTGCCGATCTGCATGCCCGTCCGTTTGATCGCCTAAATAATTTATAGCAAAGGTTATAAACATTATTAGCTCCCTTAATCCCCGGGTTACGTGCATGCTATGACCCCCATGTACACATTTTCAGAGGGGTTCAGTCGTTTTGTCGCCTTTTGCCTGACAGACACACGAACTCAATTTATTTTTATAATAGTAAAAGTTAATGCTAATATGTCACTCTACATTTGCACGTCTCAGTGACACCCCCGTCAACATCCCCGCCATCGCCAGTGTACGCCCGTGGCATCGGCACAGAAACTGGCCAACATCCCGCGACTGGACGTCGCCTTGAAATGAATCAAGCATAGTTCCCAGTTTTACTATACGAGTAGGCTGCACTTTCAAGAATGGACAGTCCGTATGTAAAATAAAGTCCATCCTGATTACGATACGGCAAACTAACTTCATTTTTATTATTCGATTAATACAAGTCGTTACTCTTTTCATCATTACTATCAATAAAACACGAATTATGCATGCACGCAAGAAACAGGTCTGTTGTCTTGTGACAAACGCATGGCCAAATAGCCTACATGTCTCTTTGAAAAGCCGACGAAATTTCTAACAGATGTACACATCGTTTATGAATTTCGTCTGCTTTTCAAAGCCAAAGGCGAAGCAGTTAACCAAACTCCAGACAGAGGTATCTCATCGTTTCGGAGCGATAATGTAGAGGGCGCTTAATGGAGTTTGGCAGTTAACGCATTCTGTGATAAACACGTACAATCGATTAATTATCTTCATCCCGGAGCATATCGGTACGATTGAGCCAGGGTACAAAACATAATTTTCCCACAGCGATACAGTGATACAGGCGATATGAAAAACTGTAAAACAACTTACACCACCTTGTGGCGTAATAATTGCTCGGTGCTCCTGTTTATGTATATGCGGCATAACTGGGTCATGGTCCACGTCCACTATATGTATGCTCTAGCTATACAGGATACAGGTTCTAGCGTACCCTAATTTCGCACATGATATTTCTCTGAGCCCAATGTCTTTACCTATATTGATACCACATAAAATTATGTATAACTATTAGCTACATTTATCATTGGCGGGACATTGAATTATTGTTAATAGCATCGTATACTGTTATATTTATTTGTGTGCGGTTTATATCCCATAAACCGGCGTAGACATGAATCGTTCTGGTCGAAGAGAAAATAACAAATATATGAACGCCATTTGTTTCGCAGAACGCCAAAAATAAAACCGGCTATAAATGGTAGCTATATTATCTATATGTAGTGAACCATGACCATTCAGCCTGAAAACTGCACAAAGCTGGCATGGCTCATTTTTTTACATTAAAATATGCTGAATAGTTTGTGCTATACTTTCCCCATTTTCAATTAAAACCCCATTTTGCAAGTTTGTCACAGTTAAAACGTTTTACATTACAACTGCCAGTATTTAGTTCTTGGAAATAAATAGTGTATGTTTCCTGACTCATGGACGATGTGAATTTACAACACAGTGAATAATATAGCATCGCAAAAGCGTTTTTCTCAGACTAAAACCACTATTGATCATTGTGCTACATGCGTTTCTGTGTTTGCCATATGTCTATCCTCTCGGTGTTTGGCTATTCAATATGCCTACCACAAAATATTGACGGGACAGTATGTCAAATAGCTTTTTTTAACTGAAAAATGCATTATTTGACTCCGCAGTCATGTTTGTTTTGTCACTGAGATACTATACCACATGTATCCACGAGAATAACTTACAACTCGACATGCTGAGCAAATTTGGGAGTTTGTTTACTTTGAAAGTTTGAAAAAGTCGACAAAATCCGAGATATTTTGTCTTCAAACAACGTATTCTACAATGCCAAATTGTTACCAAGAGGTTCAACTTATAAATCAGACATTACTGCATCTGACGTGATAAAAAAAATCTGACCTTTTACAGCGTATTTGGTCAATTATAATCTAAAACATACCTTGGTTGAGAAACCCGCCACGCAATATCACTACAGCAATATTCCTACCCACAGCCACCAGCCTTTAGGGTTATCGGGCGTGTACTCTGTCTAACGCCCGTAGAAATCATATTCCACCGGTACAAAATCATTGGAAGTTTTGACAGGAAACATTATAAAGTCGAAAAATAACGAGGGGAATATATTTCTTAGTTATTATCTGTTAATTAATAATATACTTCACTTAAGGTGATGATCCCAACTCGAAATTTCACGATTTAAGTGAATTTGTCAGCGATTTTGCTTTGCCTGGCTTACAGTTATGTGATTTCTCCTGGGTAATTAATTAAATGTTTATTGCGATATCGGCTCACACAAGTCAGAGAATAGCAATCAATTTTGAATAGGGACATTCACCTACAGTGAAGTTCATTATTAAGGAACAGATAGTTGCCAAGAAATATATTCCCCGCGTTATTTTTTCTACTTTATAAGGTTCCCTGTCAAAGCTTCAAAAACTTCCAAGGTTTTGTACTGGGGGAATCTCTACGGGCGTTAGCCAGGTTAGAAATTCATGGCATGATCTAACTAGTGATATACACCGAATGCATGCTGTATTGACAATCACTTTAATTGAACTTACTTGGTTGTAAGACAACTGATACCGCGTATCCGAAACCTTCATAAGTGTTGCCTTGGCCATTACCATTGTTATTTGTCGGTCGATAAAGGGTCGTCAGGGTCACATTGTCATTAGTGACAAGTCCCGCACTGTTAGGAACAATCATGGTATTAAAATTTGCCCTTTTGTTCGCAACACCTTCCTTCTGCTCTTTGCCTACCGCCAGCCATTCAAATTCATCACCGACCCTAGAATTGGAGGAAGAGAGCGTATGCGGCTTTTGTTAAAGATAGTATATCTCTTCTTAGAACAAGTTGTATATAGTTTCCTGGGCATAAAATAGTAACTATGAATCGTAGACCCTGTCCGGAAACGCTTCTATAAACTAATATTGATTTTATTTCGAATTGTTTTTAGGTTTAGGTATTTATAACCTAAATGTTTATAGCTTAAATATATTAATGTTGAAGAGGAAATTTAAATGTAATGTTCAGCCACAAACTTTGACCTATTGTGATTCTTCGCCTTTGTCACGTTCCAGGGACCGAAGTAGGTTTTTAATAAATACATTCAATATTTTATATTGATATATGGACTATCATTTGTGATCATAAAGAGCGTTACTATGTTTTTTCTAGAGTCCTCAAATGAGTATTTTGTCTTCTATCGACACACCGCTACTGTATACTTATCTCAGAAATATGACAAAGATCTTTGAAGCATCACTGTGGTCTAATTTTACAACTGAACATTGTGCACCACTTTAATGCTTGAACGTGTTTAGTGTTATCACATTATTGTGGTCACAATCAGGTTATATATGGATTAACATGTACATTATGTTCATATCTGGACATCATACTTTCTGGAAATAATTATCAGTCATCGGGGGGGGGGGGGGGGGGGGGTCAGGAAAACATTTCCGGACACTAGGCGCAAAACAAATGTTCCGACCTCTGGGTACCAACCACCCCCTAATTTTTATTTTTCCGATTCTGGGATTGGGACCCACCCCTTCCAAACCGCTTCAAATGACTATTTTACTCAGTTTTCCTGATCTTATCTTATTACTGTTCCGTATCATGATTATAGAAGCATTCCTACTTTTTATTTACCAACAAGACTGTAAAGTTTCAAAACAATTCTCCAATACATGTGGGCTGTATAGGGTGTGCTTATGGATTGACATTTGAAATCCAAGATGGCTGCTGGTGTCCATGTTTTTATTTAAACACATTTTGGGGAAAAATGGAGGCTCCTATCTAGAGGTCACCTCTGAAACCCATATGAAGTTTGGTGACGATTGGATGAGAAATGTGACCTACTTTTGTCATACAAAGAGTAAAATCCAAGATTGCTGCTGGCAGCCATGTTTGTTTGTTTTTTTACATAATTCGGGTAAAAAGGGTAGGCATCATCGAGAGGTCAAACTGAAGATTCGTATGCAGTTTGGTGATGATCGGATGAGGGATAAGCTCTGCAGGGTGTGTTAAAGGATTTAGTGATGCAAAGAGTAAAATGCACCTCCAGAACTTTGACCGTTGGTACTTAAACCACAGAACGGGGGGTTGGAATTCAATATGGCCGCTACTTAGTGGTCTCGCTTACAGTACAAGTATGTTGATAGTAAGAATGCGATTTTAAAATTCAAGCAGTACATGTATATATGTTTCGCGAATTCAAAATTGACCGAAAAATATTACTGTTCGATTTCAAATACGATAGCTTAATGTGGTCAATGGTCATGACTCATGATAGATTAGATAATAGCCAGGTTGTGCCACACATTTGTGTAACTTGTACTATGTGAAAACGCTGGTGTGTTATGACGTTTCGGCCCTTGGGTTTACGATTCGGCACCTGGACGTTTCGGCACCCGATTTTTCGGCACTTCGGATGTTTCGGCACCTGGTAATTTACAAATTGGCCAAAAATCCGACACAAAAATCCAAAATGGCGGCCAACATAGCCGCCGAAATGTGAAAATTTGCAATTTTTTTGACATTTCACCACCTTTCGTTTGTCTCTGTGGGAAGATATCGGCGTCTAGAAGAGTCATTGGTGAACACACTGGGACTATAATATGCATTCTTTGTTGGATATTTTTGTCCGATATCACGTTTTCCCAAATACCGGTATAATCCGGTCAAAGCCAAATCGACGCTAATAACGCAATGTCTGTTTCGAATCAATGAATGTTATTGCTAGCATAACACAACCCATGCATATATATGTACAGGAGATACTCGAGCTATGATTCCTCTTATACCTGAATTGAAAAATATTCACCCAAATCCAAGATGGCGGCCAAAATGGCCACCAGAAATAGAAAAGTCCCCGAAAATCGCTGATTTTAACGTCAGTGAGAGTTATTGTCACGACAACTCCACATCTGCTTACTATTGTGAGTTGGGAACACTGAGTCGAAGAACTGTCCTTATATTGCATCCAAATAAAAGTCCCCCAAATCCAAAATGGCGCCCAAAATGGCGCCCAAAATGGCGGACAGATTTAGAAAAATCACCGAAAATCCCTCATATTCACACCATTGGGCATTATTTTAGAGACAACTCCACATGCTTACAGGTGGGTTGGGAATACTGTGGTAAAGGAATTACCTTACATCCCATGCAAGAAATGGTTTTCCAAATATAAAATATAAGATGGCGGCCAAAATGGCGGCCGATATTTGAAAACACGCCTACATTCCTTTACTTTCTTACGATGGGCGTTATTGTTTTTGCGAATTATACCCACCATTACATGTTGATATTGATTATTGATATGAATATTCATTTGAGTTTGGCAATTGATACTCAAGGTCAAGATGGCAGCTAAATTGGAGTCCAGAAATTGAAAAGAAATTGATATTTTCACATACAAATTTCAACGTTTTGTCATAATAACGATATGTATGGACGAAACTATACACAAACCATATATTAGTTCAACTTAAAATGTATCAAAACGCATAACATTGCTCGTATCCGTCTAGAAGTACGAACACCCACAATTAATATCGCGATGTCGCTTTTCGAAATCCATTCGATACTTCGCGCCGATAATGGCCGTAACCGTAGGTGCGCCGAATAGCCATATCAGAACAATCACCTGATAACATATTCTGACTTGCCACGTCCTTAATGATCTGGACCAGTTTCCATTTCTTTGCCTGATAAATCTAGGTCGATCACACCGACAAAGTATTCAACACTTCCTTGGAGAAGGGTCCCTCTAATCATAACGTTTCAAACAATTAATTTTCCGGTGTCTAGCTTAAGATTTTAAATAATAGCTAAATATGGGATTTATTCGTCATCTTGAACGAGAAAGGCATATGGTCGATAAGTATACAAGCTTACAGAAGGTCATCTCTATATATGTCTTAATTGTCTTTCTCATACCCCATGGGGATAACGACATGTACACCTGGCGAACTTTCCAGTTAAATAGTCACTTCTCAATAGATGGTTCAACTCACAACTTAGCGAACGTATTGGCATACGTGGACAACTTCGGCAGTTTTTCGAAGGTAGCTTGCTGTAGCATTCCCTTGGACAGATGCCTATCTGCTAAGGAGATGACCATAATGTACCGACTACCCACACTTCTTGACCATGATCCTAAGCAAACTGTGTGACGTCCCGCAGTCGTCTCGTCGAATAGCTCTCAGCAGAGAAGAACAATACTCGCGGTGTTAGTTTGTGGACATGCGCCATGACGGTGGGAATGAAATGGGCCATGGTATACACCCCTATACCAGGTGCATGTTTCAGATATAGAATGTCATGCGTGCTGGTATTTTTGGTGTGGTAAGATTGTATTTCCACATCCGTTTCAAGGCCCGTTCTGAATCAACTTAACCAGACGTATAATTTTGTCTGGATAATACTATCCTAGCCTCACCAGAACAGTCGGATAGGCTAAAGGGGTGATGTCTTTATGGAATGAAGGTATGCATTGTTGTTATACTCTCTCAGGTTAGTGTCAGTATGTGGGCGGTACCAAGAAGTGAAGAAAACTGTGTTGGTGTGAGCGAGATAGATTAATGGGACGAAGAGACGGATGCTGCTCCAGATAATGCTGAATGTGGCAAATCAGAATAAGCTCAGGTACTGTTGTTTTGATTCTTGGAAGTCATAATATGACTATTCGGCGCACCCATATACGGTTACGGCCATTATGTGCGCTTAGTAGAGAATGGATTTCGAAATGCCACATCGCGATGATTGTGGTTTTTCATTCTTCCAGAAGGCGACGACCTATGTTGGAAATAATAGACGGCTTATGTACCGTTTCGTCCAATCCATATTGATATTATGACAAAAAGTTGAAATTAGTATGTGACAATTTCGACTTCTTTTCAATTTCTGGCCGCCAGTTTGGCAGCCATCTTGACTGTGAGAGTTGGCCAAACTCAAATGAATACTTCATATCAATGTTCCATGTGAACATGTAATTGTGGGTAGAATTCGCGTAACAATAACGCCCATACTAAGAAAGTGAAGGGATGTGATATAAGTGATATAAGTACAGTTCTTCGCCTCAGTGTTCCCAACTCACAATAGTAAGCAGGTGTGGAGTTGTCGTGACAATAACTCTCACTGATGTTAAAATCAGCGATTTTCGGCAATTTTTCTATTTCTGGTGGCCATTTTGACCGCCATCTTGGAATTGGGTGAATATTTCTCAACTCAGGTATAAGAGGAATCCTAATTCGAGTATCTCCTGCACATATATACGCATGGGTTGTGTTATTATAGCAATAACATTCATTGATTCGAAACAGACATTGCGTTATTACCGTCGATTTGGCTTTGAACGGATTATACCGGTATTTGGGAAAACCTGATATCGGACAAAATATCCAACAAGGAATGTATATTATGGTCTCCGTGTGTTCGCCAATGACTCTTCTAGACGATAAATGTATAAAATCGCGTCAAGGTGCCAATTTTTTTCCCACAGAGACAAACGAAAGGTGGTGAAATGTCAAAAAAATAGCAGATTTTCACATTTCGGCGGCCATCTTGGCCGCCATATTGGAGTTTTGTGTCAGATTTTTGGTTAATTTTTAAGGGTTGTATATTAACATAACGAATCGAACGGAAATCAAGACCGCATGTGACATGATCTTTACTATAATGGCGACCAAAGAGACCTGGTGCATGTACAAAAATGACCGCCATGATGGACGCCATCTTGTCTGGAGTCTCTGCGGCCACTTTTTGTTCTTGTTAACAACCGAAAAAATTTAGAGGAAACATTAAGAAAGAAAATTAGTGGGGTGAAGTTGAGTTATAAATACATTATTTTACAGGTGGCTTTCTAACTCATTACTCCATAGGTGGCATTATACATATCTTAGGTAATTGTTCATTAGTTTAGGGCAGAAGTAATTCATCCTCGGGTAGGTCCTTTGCACTTTCAATATTATCCTGTGAACATTATTACATGGCTATCATGGACTAGTTAATTGCCTTCTGGAATATCAACCCATTCGATCACAATTCCAAGAGTATACTTACATTTTATCACATGTTGTCAGTAGTACATGTACCTCTGGTACCAATTGAGTACCTAATATTACTTTAAATCCTTAATATTTTTACTACCTACATTCTTTCAGCGTATTTGTTTTATTACCAGTAAATAAGTAAAGTATTACTCGGTTCGTTGTTTCCCATCATTTTGGTTCATAATTCAATTCTTCCAATTCAAAATGATCCGCGTGTACTAAGATTTTACCATTAACCCTGTCAAATCGGTTTGGCAGCATCGTGATTTGGGGACGGAAGTCCCTACATTATCTGAAGGATGCAGTACATTTAAATTATCATTACATCCTTACTCGGTGTTGGTGCACGAGGCTGCTTACATGTAGCTGCCTTTTTTTCTCGTCGCATTTGGAACATTTCTCGTTCCAGTGTTGCGATAATCATAACTACCTTCGTCCATGGTTTGCGCTCTCCCTGCCATCATATTATAACAAGAAAACCATAGTCAGAAATGGTAATGCGCTCAAGATCATATATTATATTCCCATGATTGTAATTATTGAATAAATCATATATTGGTTTCACGAATGACCAACTCATAGAATTAATCGCCTTGCAATTCTTGGCATCCGAATAATAATTGAAAATGTAATTCCCAACTACAACTTTTACCGGACTCGGCCTCCGGGTCGCAGTTCGACTTTTAATACATATAAAAATACCTATTTTATAAATAAAACGCTCATGCGCCTACTGTATAGGTGACACTCCACAGTTTCGAATGATCTGTAGGGGTGATTTTATAGATATAAAGTTCTAGTGGTTTCTGGCACCATTCATGTGGTATGTATGTTAAGACAAGGTGGGGTATGAATTTGTGTAAATTAGAAGGTGTTCTAGACTGATGAAAAAATTAAGTGCAAGTGACCTTGACCCCCACCCATAGAGAGCAGCAGCGTTTTCTGCGAAACAGTGGCTCTAGATGCTGGGTCAATTTTTTAGCACCCAAAATTTGTCATCTGCATTAAAAATTGATTTTCTGGAATTGTAAACGGCGAAAGTTTGAAATATTTTCACATTGATGTTGGAAGCCAGAGGCCTTTAAACAAACATAGGTGAGAATGCTTGAAAAAATCTGGTATTCGTGCCCCTTGGGTATGAAAATGCAATATTTTGGTCATTTTTTGAATAAAAATCACATTTTCAATAAAAAGATCAAGGGCCATAACTCTTGATAACTTATATATTATGGAAATTATGTATCAAATTCTGAATGCCTATTCTGTACTAATTTCAGGCATATATATATTGTCTATATGGTTTGGGATCATAATCCAGATAAATTTCAATGAATCTATGGGCCCCCTATTTTTGGGCCCATTCCTGTTGAAACTGTGGAGTGTCACCATACCAAGAAACAGCGAACCATTATTTACTTCTGTTCCGTTGGAGAGTGTTGAACCATGCGAATTACGTCCCTTTTGAAACCTTTCGCAAAACAATGCGTTAACTGGCACGGTGTGGCTATTCTATGTGCGATTGTCCGCCTATCATGGTGGATATGTCGACGATAGCAATCGGCGAATCTCTAATTTATTACACATTATACATGTAGACAGTTAAATCACTGTCATCGCCGGCATAGTCATTTACGTCTTACAGGGCTTAAAATCTGATGAGTATCAGAATCATGATTCTCAATTTTATGCTAAAAAAAGCAGCTGATTCGCTGTAGAAATGGTACATTTTGATTCTGGAAAAACGTTATGGGATTTTAGGCCTGTTTTCTGAGCTAGCCACTTGCACGTTCAATTGCTGTCATACGTTCGCGCGCCACTTGTTTTTGAGATGGCTATTCTTTTTGCGATTGTCTTCCTATCATGGTTGGCTCGTCGGCGATAGAAATTTGCTGCGATTTTCTAAATTATTCCACCATGCATACGTTTAAACCGACGTTATCATAGGCATAGCCATTTACATTTTATGAGCTAACCGCTCGCATGTACGAATGCTATCGCTCTTATCGCGACTCTCGTTTGAGATGGCTATTCTATTTGCGATTGGCTTCCTATCATGGTTGGCACATAGGCGTTAGCATTTGGCTATTTTCATATTTTATGACGCCTTACAGACGTTTAAACAAAGGATATCATAGGCATAGCCATCTACATTTTATGAGATAACCAATCGCACGTTAAATTGCTGTCGCTCTTATAGCGCCTCTCGTTTTGAGATGGATATTCTTTTCGCGATTGCTTTCCTATCTTGGTTGACACGTCGGCGATAGCAATTATGCGACTTTCTAATTCATTGGACCCTACAGACGTTTAAACGGACGGTAATGATCGGTATAGCCATTTACAGTTTCCATGGCTTAAATCAGAATCTTTATTCTCAATTTGTTTCTCGGGAAAACATAACAAAATGAAAATAAAATGATATATTTTGATTCTCAAACCTGTAGGTGATTTTGGGCCTAATTTATGAGCTAGCCACTCATATGTTCAATTGCTGTCGCTCTTATCGCGCCTCTCGACTTTGGGGAATGTTTATCCCTACGTGCAGGCCTTTAAGGGCCATGTTAGTATGTGTCATCTCTTGTCGTGTATGCAGAGATCCTCTTCCATGTTGTTGTTTTCAACCGAAACTCGACCTTTGTACCGCTTGGTACTACATCTTCCAACGGAATATAAGTAAAACCTTTATATTCTCTCACTTACCTTTGCCAGTGAGCTTACCATGCTAAACAATGAGTCCCCAGACTTGGCTTGTAGCCTGGGTAATACATAAACATGTAGATACATTGTTACTTTATCTCTCGTACCATTAAAAACCACCGTGACTGCATTTGTAGAATGACTGTCAGTGTGTTGTGATTTGTGGATGTGTGGCTTGTATATTTATATGCCGATACATATACAAACTTTACCACAGTAAAACTAGAGGCTTAACTGGCCACTCCACTAATGATATTGTACATGTCCTCCCGATAGGAATTACGCCTCTCTGGTCCCTGATAGATATTCAGCTTACCATACCCCACACGTTAACCGCTCACTTTATACTCTCATCGTCCCATTACGAGTACGACATATAGCAATTTGATTATAAAAGTATCGTTTCATTAGCTTACTTATATTATTCAGATTTCAGACCAGTGTGCTATGACAATATATATTTACATTTGTCTTCAAGACCATAAAAGCATAGCTGAACATAATTAGAACATAGTTCATACTATCACCCGGGTTGAAATACATGTAATATTCCGACCAGTCTGTCGTAAATGATTGCATTATCCTGTTACAAGAGTGGGTGGTGGTTGATAATTATTGAGACCAGACTGTCACATACACTGAGGCTGAAAAGTATTACGCAACGTTATACTATCTAGAACATAGTTTATATTATTGCTGGGGCTGAAACGTCTCCAGACCAGTCCAATGTAAATAATAACATTTGTCTTATTGATTACAAGGTGGGATATGAATTTGTGTAATTTTAGAAGGTGTCTAGACTGATGAAAAAATTAGTGCAAGTGACCTTGACCCCCATACATAGAGAGCAGTAGCGTTTTCTGCGAAACAGTGGCTCTAGATACTGGGTCAATTTTTTATAACCCAAAATTTGTCATCTGCATTAAAAATTGATTTTCTGGAATTGTAAACGGCGAAAAGTTGAAATTTTTTCACATTGATGTTGGAAGCCAGAGGCCTTTAAACAAACATAGGTGACCATGCTTGAAAAGATATGGTATTCGTGTCCCTTGGGTATGAAAATGCAATATTTTGGTCATTTTTTGAATAAAAATCACATTTCCAATAAAAAGATCAAGGGCCATAACTCTTGATAGTCTATATATTATGGAAATTATTTATCAAATTCTGAATGCCTATTCTGTACTAATTTCAGGCATATATATATTGTCTATATGGTTTGGGATCATAATCCAGATAGATTTCAATGAATCTATGGGCCCCCTATGTTTGGGCCCATTCCTGTTGAAACTGTGGAGTGTCACCACACCAAGAAACAGCGAACCATTATTTACTTCTGTTCCGTTGGAGAGTGTTGAACCATGCGAATTACGTCCCTTTTGGAACCTTTCGCAAAACAATGCGTTAACTGGCACGGTGTGGCTATTCTATGTGCGATTGTCCGCCTATCATTGTGGATATGTCGACGATAGCAATTGGCGAATCTCTAATTTATTACACATTATACATGTAGATGGTTAAATCACTGTCATCACTGGCATAGTCATTTACGTTTTACAGGGCTTAAAAATCTGATGAGTATCATAATCATGATTCTCAATATTATTCTAAAAAAAGCAGCTGATTCGCTGTAGAAATGGTACATTTTGATTCTGGAAAAACGTTATGGGATTTTAGGCCTGTTTTCTGAGCTAGCCACTTGCACGTTCAATTGCTGTCAGACGTTCGCGCGCCACTTGTTTTTGAGATGGCTATTATTTTTGCGATTGTCTTCCTATCATGGTTGGCTCGTCGGCGATAGAAATTTGCTGCGATTTTCTAAATTATTCCACCATGCATACGTTTAAACCGACGTTATCATAGACATAGCCATATACATTTTATGAGCTAACCGCTCGCATGTACGAATGCTATCGCTCTTATCGCGACTCTCGTTTGAGATGGCTATTCTTTTTGCGATTGGCTTCCTATCATGGTTGGCACATAGGCGTTAGCATTTGGCGATTTTCATATTTATTACGCCTTATAGACGTTTAAACACAGGTTATCATAGGCATAGCCATTTACATTTTATGAGATAACCAATCGCACGTTAAATTGCTGTCGCTCTTATCGCGCCTCTCGTTTTGAGATGGATATTCTTTTCGCGATTGCCTTCCTATCTTGGTTGACACGTCGGCGATAGCAATTATGCGACTTTCTAATTCAATGGACCCTACAGACGTTTAAACGGACGGTAATGATCGGTATAGCCATTTACAGTTTCCATGGCTTAAATCAGAATCTTTATTCTCAATTTGTTTCTCGGGAAAACATAAAAAAATGAAAATAAAATGATATATTTTGATTCTCAAACCTGTAGGTGATTTTGGGCCTAATTTATGAGCTAGCCACTCATATGTTCAATTTCTGTCGCTCTTATCGCGCCTCTCAACTTTGGGGAATGTTTATCCCTACGTGCAGGCCTTTAAGGGCCATGTTAGTATGTGTCATCTCTTGTCGTGTATGCAGAGATCCTCTTCCATGTTGTTGTTTTCAACCGAAACTCGATCTTTGTACCGCTTGGTACTACATTTTCCAACGGAATATAAGTAAAACCTTTATATTCTCTCACTTACCTTTGCCAGTGAGCTTACCATATAAGTAAAACCTTTATATTCTCTCACTTACCTTTGCCAGTGAGCTTACCATGCTAAACAGTGAGTCCCCAGACTTGGCTTGTAGCCTGGGTAATACATAAACATGTAGATACATTGTTACTTTATCTCTCGTAGCATTTGGCTATTTTCATATTTATTACGCCTTACAGACGTTTAAACCAAGGTTATCATAGGCATAGCCATTTACATTTTATGAGATAACCAATCGCACGTTAAATTGCTGTCGCTCTTATAGCGCCTCTCGTTTTGAGATGGATATTCTTTTCGCGATTGCTTTCCTATCTTGGTTGACACGTCGGCGATAGCAATTATGCGACTTTCTAATTCAATGGACCCTACAGACGTTTAAACAAACGTAATGATCGGTATAGCCATTTACAGTTTCCATGGCTTAAATCAGAATCTTTATTCTCAATTTGTTTCTCGGGAAAACATAAAAAAATGAAAATAAAATGATATATTTTGATTCTCAAACCTGTAGGTGATTTTGGGCCTAATTTATGAGCTAGCCACTCATATGTTCAATTGCTGTCGCTCTTATCGCGCCTCTCAACATTGGGGAATGTTTATCCCTACGTGCAGGCCTTTAAGGGCCATGTTAGTATGTGTCATCTCTTGTCGTGTATGCAGAGATCCTCTTCCATGTTGTTGTTTTCAACCGAAACTCGATCTTTGTACCGCTTGGTACTACATTTTCCAACGGAATATAAGTAAAACCTTTATATTCTCTCACTTACCTTTGCCAGTGAGCTTACCATGCTAAACAGTGAGTCCCCAGACTTGGCTTGTAGCCTGGGTAATACATAAACATGTAGATACATTGTTACTTTATCTCTCGTACCATTAAAAACCACCGTGACTGCATTTGTAGAATGACTGTCAGTGTGTTGTGATTTGTGGATGTGTGGCTTGTATATTTATATGCCGATACATATACAAACTTTACCACAGTAAAACTAGAGGCTTAACTGGCCACTCCACTAATGATATTGTACATGTCCTCCCGATAGGAATTACGCCTCTCTGGTCCCTGATAGATATTCAGCTTACCATACCCCACACGTTAACCGCTCACTTTATACTCTCATCGTCCCATTACGAGTACGACATATAGCAATTTGATTATAAAAGTATCGTTTCATTCGCTTACTTATATTATTCAGATTTCAGACCAGTGTGCTATGAGAATATATATTTACATTTGTCTTCAAGACCATAAAAGCATAGCTGAACATAATTAGAACATAGTTCATACTATCACCCGGGTTGAAATACATGTAATATTCCGACCAGTCTGTCGTAAATGATTGCATTATCCTGTTACAAGAGTGGGTGGTGGTTGATAATTATTGAGACCAGACTGTCGCATACACTGAGGCTGAAAAGTATTACGCAACGTTATACTATCTAGAACATAGTTTATATTATTGCTGGGGCTGAAACGTCTCCAGACCAGTCCTATGTAAATAATAACATTTGTCTTATTGATTACAACGTGGGATATGAATTTGTGTAATTTTAGAAGGTGTCTAGACTGATGAAAAAATTAGTGCAAGTGACCTTGACCCCCATCCATAGAGAGCAGTAGCGTTTTCTGCGAAACAGTGGCTCTAGATACGAGGTCAATTTTTTATAACCCAAAATTTGTCATCTGCATTAAAAATTGATTTTCTGGAATTGTAAACGGCGAAAAGTTGAAATTTTTTCACATTGATGTTGGAAGCCAGAGGCCTTTAAACAAACATAGGTGACCATGCTTGAAAAAATATGGTATTCGTGCCCCTTGGGTATGAAAATGCAATATTTTGGTCATTTTTTGAATAAAAATCACATTTTCAATAAAAAGATCAAGGGCCATAACTCTTGATAGCCTATATATTATGGAAATTATTTATCAAATTCTGAATGCCTATTCTGTACTAATTTCAGGCATATATATATTGTCTATATGGTTTGGGATCATAATCCAGATATATTTCAATGAATCTATGGGCCCATTCCTGTTGAAACTGTGGAGTGTCACCATACCAAGAAACAGCGAACCATTATTTACTTCTGTTCCGTTGGAGAGTGTTGAACCATGCGAATTACGTCCCTTTTGGAACCTTTCGCAAAACAATGCGTTAACTGGCACGGTGTGGCTATTCTATGTGCGATTGTCGCCTATCATGGTGGATATGTCGACGATAGCAATTGGCGAATCTCTAATTTATTACACATTATACATGTAGATGGTTAAATCACTGGCATAGTCATTTACGTTTTACAGGGCTTAAAAATCTGATGAGTATCAGAATCATGATTCTCAATATTATTCTAAAAAAAGCAGCTGATTCGCTGTAGAAATGGTACATTTTAATTCTGGAAAAACGTTATGGGATTTTAGGCCTGTTTTCTGAGCTAGCCACTTGCACGTTCAATTGCTGTCAGACGTTCGCGCGCCACTTGTTTTTGAGATGGCTATTATTTTTGCGATTGTCTTCCTATCATGGTTGGCTCGTCGGCGATAGAAATTTGCTGCGATTTTCTAAATTATTCCACCATGCATACGTTTAAACCGACGTTATCATAGGCATAGCCATATACATTTTATGAGCTAACCGCTCGCATGTACGAATGCTATCGCTCTTATCGCGACTCTCGTTTGAGATGGCTATTCTTTTTGCGATTGGCTTCCTATCATGGTTGGCACATAGGCGTTAGCATTTGGCGATTTTCATATTTATTACGCCTTATAGACGTTTAAACACAGGTTATCATAGGCATAGCCATTTACATTTTATGAGATAACCAATCGCACGTTAAATTGCTGTCGCTCTTATAGCGCCTCTCGTTTTGAGATGGATATTCTTTTCGCGATTGCTTTCCTATCTTGGTTGACACGTCGGCGATAGCAATTATGCGACTTTCTAATTCATTGGACCCTACAGACGTTTAAACGGACGGTAATGATCGGTATAGCCATTTACAGTTGCCATGGCTTAAATCAGAATCTTTATTCTCAATTTGTTTCTCGGGAAAACATAAAAAAATGAAAATAAAATGATATATTTTGATTCTCAAACCTGTAGGTGATTTTGGGCCTAATTTATGAGCTAGCCACTCATATGTTCAATTGCTGTCGCTCTTATCGCGCCTCTCAACTTTGGGGAATGTTTATCCCTACGTGCAGGCCTTTAAGGGCCATGTTAGTATGTGTCATCTCTTGTCGTGTATGCAGAGATCCTCTTCCATGTTGTTGTTTTCAACCGAAACTCGACCTTTGTACCGCTTGGTACTACATCTTCCAACGGAATATAAGTAAAACCTTTATATTCTCTCACTTACCTTTGCCAGTGAGCTTACCATGCTAAACAATGAGTCCCCAGACTTGGCTTGTAGCCTGGGTAATACATAAACATGTAGATACATTGTTACTTTATCTCTCGTACCATTAAAAACCACCGTGACTGCATTTGTAGAATGACTGTCAGTGTGTTGTGATTTGTGGATGTGTGGCTTGTATATTTATATGCCGATACATATACAAACTTTACCACAGTAAAACTAGAGGCTTAACTGGCCACTCCACTAATGATATTGTACATGTCCTCCCGATAGGAATTACGCCTCTCTGGTCCCTGATAGATATTCAGCTTACCATACCCCACACGTTAACCGCTCACTTTATACTCTCATCGTCTCAATACGAGTACGACATATAGCAATTTGATTATAAAAGTATCGTTTCATTCGCTTACTTATATTATTCAGATTTCAGACCAGTGTGCTATGACAATATATATTTACATTTGTCTTCAAGACCATAAAAGCATAGCTGAACATAATTAGAACATAGTTCATACTATCACCCGGGTTGAAATACATGTAATATTCCGACCAGTCTGTCGTAAATGATTGCATTATCCTGTTACAAGAGTGGGTGGTGGTTGATTATTATTGAGACCAGACTGTCACATACACTGAGGCTGAAAAGTATTACGCAACGTTATACTATCTAGAACATAGTTTATATTATTGCTGGGGCTGAAACGTCTCCAGACCAGTCCAATGTAAATAATAACATTTGTCTTATTGATTACAAGGTGGGATATGAATTTGTGTAATTTTAGAAGGTGTCTAGACTGATGAAAATATTAGTGCAAGTGACCTTGACCCCCATCCATAGAGAGCAGTAGCGTTTTCTGCGAAACAGTGGCTCTAGATACTGGGTCAATTTTTTATAACCCAAAATTTGTCATCTGCATTAAAAATTGATTTTCTGGAATTGTAAACGGCGAAAAGTTGAAATTTTTTCACATTGATGTTGGAAGCCAGAGGCCTTTAAACAAACATAGGTGACCATGCTTGAAAAAATATGGTATTCGTGTCCCTTGGGTATGAATATGCAATATTTTGGTCATTTTTTGAATAAAAATCACATTTTCAATAAAAAGATCAAGGGCCATAACTCTTGATAGCCTATATATTATGGAAATTATTTATCAAATTCTGAATGCCTATTCTGTACTAATTTCAGGCATATATATATTGTCTATATGGTTTGGGATCATAATCCAGATAGATTTCAATGAATCTATGGGCCCCCTATGTTTGGGCCCATTCCTGTTGAAACTGTGGAGTGTCACCACACCAAGAAACAGCGAACCATTATTTACTTCTGTTCCGTTGGAGAGTGTTGAACCATGCGAATTACGTCCCTTTTGGAACCTTTCGCAAAACAATGCGTTAACTGGCACGGTGTGGCTATTCTATGTGCGATTGTCCGCCTATCATTGTGGATATGTCGACGATAGCAATTGGCGAATCTCTAATTTATTACACATTATACATGTAGATGGTTAAATCACTGTCATCACTGGCATAGTCATTTACGTTTTACAGGGCTTAAAAATCTGATGAGTATCAGAATCATGATTCTCAATATTATTCTAAAAAAAGCAGCTGATTCGCTGTAGAAATGATACATTTTGATTCTGGAAAAACGTTATGGGATTTTAGGCCTGTTTTCTGAGCTAGCCACTTGCACGTTCAATTGCTGTCAGACGTTCGCGCGCCACTTGTTTTTGAGATGGCTATTATTTTTGCGATTGTCTTCCTATCATGGTTGGCTCGTCGGCGATAGAAATTTGCTGCGATTTTCTAAATTATTCCACCATGCATACGTTTAAACCGACGTTATCATAGGCATAGCCATATACATTTTATGAGCTAACCGCTCGCATGTACGAATGCTATCGCTCTTATCGCGACTCTCGTTTGAGATGGCTATTCTTTTTGCGATTGGCTTCCTATCATGGTTGGCACATAGGCGTTAGCATTTGGCGATTTTCATATTTATTACGCCTTATAGACGTTTAAACACAGGTTATCATAGGCATAGCCATTTACATTTTATGAGATAACCAATCGCACGTTAAATTGTTGTCGCTCTTATAGCGTCTCTCGTTTTGAGATGGATATTCTTTTCGCGATTGCTTTCCTATCTTGTTTGACACGTCGGCGATAGCAATTATGCGACTTTCTAATTAATTGGACCCTACAGACGTTTAAACGGACGGTAATGATCGGTATAGCCATTTACAGTTTCCATGGCTTAAATCAGAATCTTTATTCTCAATTTGTTTCTCGGGAAAACATAAAAAAATGAAAATAAAATGATATATTTTGATTCTCAAACCTGTAGGTGATTTTGGGCCTAATTTATGAGCTAGCCACTCATATGTTCAATTGCTGTCGCTCTTATCGCGCCTCTCAACTTTGGGGAATGTTTATCCCTACGTGCAGGCCCTTAAGGGCCATGTTGGTATGTGTCATCTCTTGTCGTGTATGCATAGATCCTCTTCCATGTTGTTGTTTTCAACCGAAACTCGACTTTTGTACCGCTTGGTACTACATTTTCCAACGGAATATAAGTAAAACCTTTATATTCTCTCACTTACCTTTGCCAGTGAGCTTACCATGCTAAACAATGAGTCCCCAGACTTGGCTTGTAGCCTGGGTAATACATAAACATGTAGATACATTGTTACTTTATCTCTCGTACCATTAAAAACCACCGTGACTGCATTTGTAGAATGACGGTCAGTGTGTTGTGATTTGTGGATGTGTGGCTTGTATATTTATATGCCGATACATATACAAACTTTACCATAGTAAAACTAGAGGCTTAACTGGCCACTCCACTAATGATATTGTACATGCCCTCCCGATAGGAATTACGCCTCTCTGGTCCCTGATAGATATTCAGCTTACCATACCCAACACGTTAACCGCTCACTTTATACTCTCATCGTCTCATTACGAGTACGACATATAGCAATTTGATTATAAAAGTATCGTTTCATTCGCTTACTTATATTATTCAGATTTCAGACCAGTGTGCTATGACAATATATATTTACGTACATTTGTCTTCAAGACCATAAAAGCATAGCTGAACAGAATTAGAACATAGTTCATACTATCACCCGGGTTGAAATACATGTAATATTCCGACCAGTCTGTCGTAAATGATTGCATTTATCCTGTTACAAGAGTGGGTGGTGGTTGATAATTATTGAGACCAGACTGTCACATACACTGAGGCTGAAAAGTATTACGCAACGTTATACTATCTAGAACATAGTTTATATTATTGCAGGGGCTGAAACGTCACCAGACCAGTCCTATGTAAATAATAACATTTGTCTTATTGATTACAACAGTAGTGAAAACTACGGCTTAGATAAAGGTGAATTATCGGTTACACAGAAACACGGTATTCTTACTCTGATTCCAAAAGAAAACAAACCAAAACAATTCCTAAAAAATTGGCGACCTATTTCACTTCTTAATGTGTCATACAAAATTTTATCCGGTATACTTTCTGAAAGATTGAAAAGTGTAATTCAAGATCTTATTCATCATGACCAGAGTGGGTTTTTAAAAGGTAGATTCATTGGCGAAAATATACGATTAATATCAGACATCCTGTCCACAACACAATCTGCTAATATTCCTGGACTACTTGTACTCCTTGACTTCGAAAAAGCTTTTGATTCGGTCTCCTGTTCATTCTTGTCGTCAGTCTTAAAATACTTCAACTTTGGTGATAATTTTATTAAAATCATTAATTGCTTGTATAACGGTATATCGTCAAATGTCAATATCAACGGGCATGTGTCTCGTAGCTTCAGAATCTCGAGGGGCTGTCGCCAAGGTGATCCAATTTCGCCTTACATTTTTTTATTGTGTGTAGAAATATTAGGTATAGGATTCCGGAAACGGAAAAATATCAAGGGTATTAAGATAGGGAATTCAGAATTTAAACTTTCACAATATGCTGACGATACCTCATTATTTCTTGATGGTGACCCCCAAAGCCTTGACAATGCATTCGAGCTATTACATGACTTTTATCTTATTTCAGGTTTAAAAATTAATTACGACAAAACAGTTGCGATATGGTTGGTAAGAAAAGAGATTGTACTGACTCTATATGTGACAGATGGAAAATAAGATGGCTATCAAATGGTTTTAAAGTTCTCGGTGTAAATTTCCAATTAGATGCCGATGATATATTTTCGAATAATTACATCACAGCGTACAACCAGATACGAATTTTTTTTTCTGTGTGGTCTAAAAGACACCTGGCGGTTATCCCATGTTACTTGGGAATAGAAATATAACTGTTTTATGCAAACATAATTCCCATATTTCTTTGATTTTCAGGATTCATTTTCCCACCCTCCCATCCCAATATTATGTTAGCAGCTTGAGATTTATGTTTCATCTCACACTAATCTGTCGCTTGAAATTCAAAACTTTTTATTATGGCTACATATATGTTACCTCTATTACTAAGGCAATAGCTAGGGTATTGATGCTAGGTATGTTTATGGAACATTCTTATATATCAGCAGGTGGGAGGGCGGTTATTGGCCTCCACCTTCTTGACTATATATTTTTGTTTAAGTTGATTATTGGTTTTTTATGTTTATAATAATAAACAGCCCATTTGAATCTGAACTACAGTGTTTGTTGTCAATGAACAAGCTCATCCTCTGAGTCCCCTCTTGTCCCTATATATAGTCATTGAGATTCTGAAGAACATAAATATTTACATCTCAACTTCAATTTTCAGCAATAAACTATCCATGATAACAAAAAATACTTGTTTGGCTACGATTTACGTTTAAAATGACTCAATAGCAACTCAATAATTATCAACACACACAGAGTCGAATCCGAAGCGATTGGATAGCGATCTCCGGTAAAATTATTAACTCCAGACTCCAGCCCGATGGCCGATGCTACGGATGTAATTTGTAAACAAAATTGCCCAGATCACATTTAATGTTCTCGTGACAAATGTCATGTCATTAGCACTGTTATGAAGCTGAAAAATGTTAATATAAGGTAACACATTTTATTTATTCCCAATAAAATTAGCTATGTTCATCAGCCTGTTGATCAATTTGATTCATGATAATTTGTGTTCAGAGTAACTATACACGTTATCATGGACGCTCTTTCGAACATTGGACAAATGAAAAATGCGGCACGAACTTTGAGTGTTCAGTCGAGCATTACAAAAAACATGAATACGGCTGAAATGAACAAACATAAGTATATATAGTATAGTGTTCGTAGGAAGCAGAAACATGCAGTATATACATCAACTACTTGTTCAAATGTGTCTAGCATTGAGTTTTCGAGTTGTTTTTTCACTGAAATTCAAATGGAATTCTCGTTCCGCGCGTTCGCGTCACCCGGGGACGTCGTATGGGGCGACGGTTATAGACTCGCCCATTTTTCTAACAGTGTCACTACCCGATGTGACTCGTCTACTACAACGTATATGCACTGATAGATCAGGGCCCTGTTTCATGAAGGCAACTTATGACATAGTTGGGACTTAAGATGGTCATACGTTCAAACTTCAGTCATAAGTGCGTTTCACGAACAAAGTCTTAACCTGAGATGGTCTTAACTTTGGTCTTAACTTTAAGACTGGTGTGAGGTGTCATAAGATAATCTTAAAGTTAAGACCTACGTTGTGATCCGCAGTTGGTCCGAAATGTGGATGGGATCTAGTTCATGTATATATTATTATACACACATTTAACTGAATAACACCTTGCTAGCACGGAGGGGTGTTTCAGAAATGATAGTAATTAATAACCAACTGGTATAGCAGTGACGTGACCAGTGGTTGCAAGATTGGCGGGTGTCCGCTACTAACTGTAAACCGCCAAGAACGGACTATATAGACATTTCTAATTGCTGTAACAAAACGAATATATTTACATAGAGTTGAACATCATTTGCGATTCAAATCACCCAATCGCACTGTAGACAATAATCATGTTGAGACAATTAGTCCCAACATTTTCACATCGAGGATAATAGTGAATGATTTATACTCATTTTTTTTTATTATAAATTCTTATGTCAGCTATTATTATTATTATTATTATTATTATTATTTACTTGCGTTTCTATATTATTATGTTATAATTTGATTGTAAAATGTATTGTATATGTACCCCGTATATATATATCGGCAAGATAATAATACATAATATATGTTATTTTATTATTATTATGTATATTATCATAATCTATTAACTATGAAATAAAAAGATATATAGCATGTATATAGTATACGGACCGCGCGGGCACACCGGGATCCGCGAAAGAACATATAATATCACTGTGAACCGGCCCACAGACCCCTGGGGGGAATTACTAAAATAACAATATAGACTATACCAGTGGTATAGTCTATATTGGTAGTTTAGTAATTTTCCACAGGGGCCTGTGAACCGGCCGTCTGTTCACGTGTTGTTAATTATAAACGCTCTTTATTAGAAGTCGTTGATTTGGTTTTTATTAAAACAAACATGCAGAATGTCGTTCAACGTAACGTACTTTCGAAGTTCATACGCAGTTTGTTAATTATAACAGACGTTTAGCACATTTGTCAACAGAACCAGAGCAAATGGCATTAACATCATTTATATATGGCTTCTACAAGTATGTCTCAGGTTGGAAATAAGTCTATTTGGAGCACGATATGAAGTCCTATTCACATTATAGCAATATAAATAAAGAGCGTTTTGTGTTAGTATTCCACGAATGTTGGCAATCAATAAAGAGCGTTTAGCTCAGTGCTTCCATTGTGGTGTATTGTATGTGTATGCCGTCGTGGTGACATATTCGGTTTCCTGGTAGTATAGATGCTTCAAAGACGTATAATGCATTATAACCTAATATCAGCATTGAAAGGAGCGAACATATGTCTCGCGTCGCCGGTGTGGCATGTTATATGGGTGAAGGTTCACATTCTGAGTTACGATGTATAAGTCCCTTTAATAACTGAAATAATATATTTGAGCTCGTTACGTTTGTATAAAATAGGCATTGGAAGCATGCAGCTATGTGTGGATGGGGTCTGACGCGAAACCACAGTTAAAAAGCGCGCTCGTGCAGTTAAGTATGCACCAGTCATTATACCGATTATCGCCCTTGCATTAAAATATCATAATTATTCTTAGACACGCCCTAGTATCTGTCACCAGACACTGTACCTAGGCATATAACATACACAGAACCAACATTTTCTGTGCATAGCTGTAATAAATTGTCGAGAGCCAGTATAAAAGCGCGCGAACTTAAATTACTACTTAAGTAGGACTTAATCTTGTTTTGTGAAACGCGTTCTTGAAACGGAAAAGTTACATCATAAGATCCACCTTAGATCTTAGATTAAGTCCATCTTAAGATAATCTTATGACATTGCTTCATGAAACAGGCCCCTGGTCACGCGCTGGCCTCTCGTCCAATCAAATGCCCGCATTTCGACGAAAACGAAAGTAGTTGTAATTATATTATCTTTCATACTCACACTCCAACTGCATCGCCAGGTCGTACATAAATTAATGACGCCGTTGTGAGAGTTTTTTCGGCAACGCCTGAAAATGGAAATTGAGATCGATATTATTTAAAGGTACTCGTTCCGATTCGATGGTCGCCATATCATCAGATTATCCACAACAACAACAACAACAACAACAACAACAACAACAACAACAACATCATTTTTTGAAATGCGGCTTCAATTTTCAGAATCGATTAATTGCCCAAAAATAATGCTAACCACAGTCAACTACTGTATAGTATAAAATTGTACAAAACCTGTTATTTATCAACATTTTGTTCAAAGACATTTTGCCTGTTTGTCAAATATCTGACACCCAAAATCCACTTGATTTAGTGATATCCATCCTCATCCGCGATTTGGTCCGAGGTCGTCTTCTCGTCGACTTTTCACCAGACCACTAAAAGTATCGGTGTTAAAAAATAATAGATTTCAAAAATCGATATTTGATCACTCTGAGCTTTGATGGGTGGGTTCATCGACTCGAATCAAATATGTTACCACCACCCCCAAGCCAAAGAAATAGTAATTTGCGAGCGTTAATTCGGAATACGCATCTTTAAAATCGCTCACAAGTTACAAAGCAATTGCACAGTCTGTACTCGATGATTTACCTTTCTTCCGATTCATGCTACGACTTTCTTTTGATTTTCATCACTTTTGACCAAAAATGCTGATCACATGTGTATAAAATATGTTAATAAAAGGGGTTAAATGTACATATAAACGAATAAGTCAGCATAACTACGGGGCTAATGATCTAAATGTGTTATGAAGACCAAAACAACAATTTCAAAAGCATATGTAAACAAATAAACGCCATATTTCTCAGATTTTGTGTTAATTGTTCGTTCCAAATAGGCGATCAAATGTACTCATACTCAAAGTACCTTAACTCATTCAATGCCAGGTTCCCTGGGTAAAACGGGTGGCTGAGTGCCAGGTTTCCTGGGGAAAAGCCATCATTTACACTAACTAGATATTTACATTGATTATTCAATATTGGAAAGAATCTAATTGACGGCAAATATTGATATTAAAGTTCTTTAAAAGTCAAATTCCGGTAATACAGTGTCATCACAGCTCCAAATTTCACGTTGCCATGGCAACGAGTACTTCAAATTGACACCGATTGTATGAAAATTACAAATGTGTTGTTTTATGTGGCCATCTAACTAATACATTCTTTGCAGTTTTAGACATTAATTTTGCTGGTGGAATAACATAGCATTATGCTATGACAAAGATTGGAATGGGGGGGGGGGGTGATTAGTGAGACCTAACGAATTTTCTAAATGGGATGACGTTTAAAATGACCAATTTCCTAGAAAAGTGGATGGCAAAACGAAACAATTTGAAAATCAATTGTTTCCGTTCTATATATAGGCCTACAACAATCGCACTTTCGCTACATGTATGGCGTCAATGACACATTTTGGGCAATCGGAGTATCCCGGTGGCAATTCAATCGAATTCAGCACATCGAAAAAACCACTCACTACCAAATGTCCGTTCGATATCTTAAAACATGTAAGAGCAATATATTGACAATGTTTCCTGTAGTAAATTATCATTGTAATTTGGCGAACCCCTTAATGTACATATTTTGATTGACGTAATGTGTGCGTTGTCCAAATCGGTATTCATCGATCTTTTGGCGATAAACCAAGTGTTCGATGGATCAGGGCAAGCCCGACTTGATAGTAATCGCACTTTACACAATCAAAATCGGTCTCCAATTAACATATATGGACGCTGTATGCGTTGACCTCTTAGACAGTTTGAACTCTGCAAGACTTTAGTCACGCCCACAAAACACACGATTTTTCACCACCTATATTCAGGCTATGGTATACTATTAGGGCCACTTCCTAATGGCGCTTTCGGCGCGCGCCGAAAGCGACAAAAAGTGCGCCATTAGTAACGCGCCGAAAGCGCCGAATGCGCCGAAAGCGACAAAAAGTGCACTTTTTGTCACTTTCGGCGCACTTTTTGTCGCTTTCGGCACATTCGGCGCGCGCACGAAAGCGACAAAAAGTGCGCCATTAGCAACGCGCCGAAAGCGACAAATAGTGCGCCGATTGGCGCCGATACGGCGCACTATTTGCCGGTGCGCCGAAAGCGACAAAATATGCGCCGAAAGCGACAAAAAGTGCAGCGTTTCCGGCATGCGTAACGAGGTGTAATCTGTATCCCATTAAAATGGAGGCGTTCATTGTTGACAATTGTTTTCTAAATTTTACATACCGTGAAATTATCTATAAGTTTTATCAGAAATATGGAATTACAATTAGGTGAGTGAACTTCAAAAGCCACAGCCCCTCAACCCCCCCCCCATTCGCAGGGATGTAGTGACGGAGAGTTCAACATGTTCCCTGCCTTGTTTGTTCAATGTTATAGGGGGGTCTGGAAAAAAATTGCACATATAGGGCCCAAAAAGTTGTTTTCCGACCCCGAGGGACCCACCACCCCATTTTTGCCAAAAAATAATTTTTTCGTCCAAAATTTTGGGGACCCACCCCATTTCTCATGTTTTTATCGTTTTTCGCCGTTCTTCAAAAACTGTGTTAACTGCCTTACTAATTGGCAAACACAGATCAGAAAAACAAAATAATAAACTGTATTTCCAGGTGTTTCCTTGTGTTTTCAGTATCTAACAACAATAATAATGCATTGTGTAGGTACATTATATGTCACAAATCGCCCCAGACCCCCATTATAGCCTTAATATATCGAGTGTGTTGTGTCTGACAGAGAACACTGGCGTAAATAGTGGTAAACAGATCAGGGGTTCCACAATTATTTGTGCATAACCAAAGAACTCTTTAGTCTTATCCACCAGGGTGCATGGGGTGGGGGAGGGGAATTGTTTTTGGTTAGGTATATACACATAGATATATGGTTATTATACCGTTATTCCGCGCGATATTAGTCAGCGGTTATGTAGTTGACATCTCGAGTCGTCTCTCCGTACAAACATTTTGTCATATTTTGATGCCCTATGGCATGGTGAAGGACCAGAAATGGGGAACGAATATGCATAATATCACGAGTTGTGACCATCAATGCCTACCAGAGTTATGGGCCCTGTTCGACTTTATGAAATTCAGTCCGTAGAAAGTTTTTGCAATATAAGTTAAAGTGTCGGTTGTCGAATTTTGATGTGGTTTGGTATGGTGATAGATCAGAATGAAGAATTGAATGTCATTTCTCAATGCATCTGAATGCATCACATTACTATTTCAGTTCATCTATTTGTAAGTGATAACAGTATACAATTAGTATTTTAGTTTAGTCTTGTTGAGCAGTAAATCTCCAAGGTGAAGTTCGGAAATTTAATGAGAATAGTGTCACCTTCAGTTGGGATTGTCTGAGCAGTAAACAGTAACGGTCATTCATCATAACCAATTCAGTATTATTTGGATAATTGTTGCAAATTAACATTACTTGCAATCATTCAAGATGAGAAATAACCAGAAGGAATGAATTTGATTACATGCCAGAACAAGACAGTATTTCAGACATTTGAAATTTATGAGATACCCTTTTCATTTTCTTGTTATGCAACAATCAGGTTAATGATATCTAGTCATCATTGAGTATCCACCATGTATTATGCAATTTGTGATACAGTTGTTTTGTTTTATTACTTTTATTCAAGTAATACAACTGGGTAATATATTAATTTTGTTACTAAATATTTCTTCCGTTGATCATAAGTTTCCTGAACGCTATTACGGTGGTCCACTGTGAAGTGGTCCGGGATCCTGTGAAATCCAGAATGTTGCTAAATATGAGGCTAAAGAGTCACTATAGCTGCCTTTATAGCCCCATACCAACAAGCATGGTACTAACATGCTTACAAACAACATTACATGGTCAGTACTTGTAAATTGTTTGAAAAAAAAACCCATTTTGCAAAAAATTTACAAGCACAATTTTTTCAGCCTCTGGACCACCCACCACCCCGGCCCTATATCCGAATTTTTTTGCAGACCCCTCCCCCTGTGTTAGAACATTACAAAAGTTCCCATGTTTTGCACTGATGGAATAAGATCTCTACAAGCACTATGTAGAGTAAAGTTTCATGGCATAATCTAGGGGAGGGGTTTCTTCAATTTCAACTACATGTAGATAGCACCAGGCTGTTGACTCAACATGCAACATTAATTTGAAGGACTAAGGGTACGATCATACCCTGGCAAGTTTGCACAATATGATATGCAGGCATTTTGTCGTAGAAAAGGATATTGCCATAATATGAACGGAAACCAGCACATAAACTGCATGTGTGCCACAGCTAACTACTATTATACGTGCGAAATAGAGACTTCCGGTCAGCGAACGGTAGGGGGCGGACGCGTCTTTCTCGAGCTCAGAAAAAAAATCATATATCGCCTAAAACTCATAGATATCATGATCGAAACAAGCTACAAGAACTCACCGAATACATAAGGAATGGCATTAGCAAGTGTTATTGAAACATGCCAGTGGATAAATGAACATAAATTAGACACAATGGAAGTCCACGAAAAAATGATTGAGGTGCAGTGGGAGCTTATAAATGAGATGGATGTTAATCAGGCATGGAATTTTATAAAAGAGAACATAAGAAACGTAACAGAAGAAGTGACGCCCAAAAGAAAGATCAAGAATAAAACCAAAAAGAAAATATGGATGACAAAAGAGGCGTTATCATCTGTTAAAGAGAAACAGAAAATATGGAAGAAATACAAATCGGAAGATAACTACAAAAAGTATTTAACTTCAAGAAATAAGACAACCAAATTATGCCGACAAGCCCACAAGAACTATGAGAAAAAACTTGTTCAAAACTTCAAATCGGACCAAAAATCATTCTGGTCATACGTCAGACAGAAGACAAAAGTTAAAACCGGGATAGCAAATCTTGAAAATGAAACTGGAGAAACAATAAGTGAAAACCAGGAGAAAGCATAAATCCTAAACGCATTTTTTGCCAGTGTGTACACCATAGAAGACGAATCGGCGCCTGAGATGGATGGCGAAGAATTCAACATTGAGCTCAGCGAAATTGAAGTGACCCCTAACTTAGTTGAGAAAAAGCTACTCAAGTTGGATTCATATAAATCCCCAGGCGAGGACAATATTCACCCAGCAATATTGAGGCATGCAGCAACATCACTCAGTACCCCCCGCAGCACACTATTCAACAAAACCCTAAGGGAAGGAAAAATACCTGAGGACTGGAAAAATGCAACAGTTGTACCCATTTTCAAGAAGGGAAAAAAAAGCAACCCTGGGAATTACAGACCAGTTAGCCTGACCAGCATTATCTGTAAAGTTATGGAGAGGATCATTAGGGATGAAGTGGTTAAGCATATGGACTCCAATGACTTATTCAATGAAGAACAGCATGGGTTTCGAGCTAAAAGATCATGTGTAACACAGCTACTTGAAGTACAAGATGACTGGTTCAGAGCACTTGAGGATGAAAACAATATAGATGAAATATACCTTGACTTCAGGAAAGCCTTCGACACAGTGCCACATGGAAGGCTAATGAAAAAGTTATCATTCTACGGAATTAAAGGAGAGGTTTACAGCTGGATTAAGGATTTTTTATCAGGAAGGAAGCAGGCAGTCAGAGTATCTGACAAATATTCATCGCAGAAAAAAGTAACTAGTGGCATCCCTCAAGGCTCAGTTCTAGGACCGATATTGTTTTTAATCTTCATCAATGACATCACCAATAATGTGAAGAGCAATGTCAAGATTTTTGCCGATGACACCAAACTGTATAGAAATGTCAATAACCAAGAAGATGCAGAAGATTTACAGCGAGACCTTGACCAGCTATCTGACTGGTCCGACACATGGAAGGCTAATGAAAAAGTTATCGTTCTACGAAATTAAAGGAGAGGTTTACAGCTGGATTAAGGATTTTTTATCAGGAAGGAAGCAGGCAGTCAGAGTATCTGACAAATATTCATCGCAGAAAAAAGTAACTAGTGGCATCCCTCAAGGCTCAGTTCTAGGACCGATATTGTTTTTAATCTTCATCAATGACATCACCAATAATGTGAAGAGCAATGTCAAGATTTTTGCAGATGACACCAAACTGTATAGAAATGTCACTAACCAAGAAGATGCAGAAGATTTACAGCGAGACCTTGACCAGCTATCTGACTGGTCCGACAAATGGTTATTGAGATTTAACGCAGCAAAATGCAAAGTGATGCATATAGGGAAAAGCAACACGGGACAAAAATACAACATCACAGAGAATGAGTCACATTATGAAATAGAGGAAACCACGGAAGAAAATGACATAGGAGTCATCTTTAACAACAACATGAAATTCTCAACACATATTGCAAAGAGCGTCCAAAGAGCCAATCAAAGAATAGGTATAATAAACAGAACTTTCAGCTACATCGATGAAGAGATGCTAAAAATCCTATACAAATCTTTTGTTCGACCAGTATTAGAATACGGATCATCCATTTGGAACCCACACTATAAGAAATACAAAACCATGATAGAAAGCGTACAGAGACGAGCAACGAGAATAGTCACAAGCTTGAGGGGCACGCAGTACGAAGAAAGGATAAGGAAACTAGGCATTCCAACACTAGAGTACAGGATAGAACGATGTGACATGATCCAAATTTTCAAGATAATAGAAGGATATGATGAAGCTGATCTACCAATGATAATGGATAAAGAGAGTCGAACAAGAGGGCACAGTAAAAAATTAAGAAAGGAACTATTCACTAGTACAAGGACAAGCAACAATTTTGTGGCGAGAAATATAAATTCATGGAACGGTCTAACGGATATATGCGTCTCGGCAAATACGATCAATGAATTTAAATCAATTCTTAATGACCAATGGAGAGACAAAGAAAATAAATTCCACTACGATTTCAATGACATGCGCAACACAAATTTGAAATCAAGGACTAACGTATTAGCCACAACAAGCGAAAGCTTATAAGGCTCAATAATACAGGTAAATACAGGTAAATGACGCTTGAAAACAAAGCGAAAATTCCCGGTACGCGACCGCCATCTTGGATTTTTTCCATCTTATGTGTGAATCTTCTTCGTAATCCGGATATATACTGGATTATCACATCGAAAAGTAAGATATACATACAGTTATATAATTACCAGTTGTCATGGGACGCAGACGCAAAGTTATTGCCGCCAGAAATAAGGAACTTGTTGATCAATTTGAAACAACTGATACTTCTGATGAAAGTATGCAGAGAACGCCAAAGCAACAATTAACATTAGATAAGTTCGTGAAGTTGAATGGCACGGAAACTGCACAATCGTTAACAACGCCAATGTCAGCACACATGACTGTCCAAATGCAAATCCAAACATTAATCAGTCGCATTGACAATCTCAGCGACTCAACGGAAGAAAATTTCACAAAACTCACAACAACACACGAATCCCACTTCGAAAATAACGTCAAGAAGCTTATTAGACCGCATTGATAGAATGGAGTCACGTGTCAACACTCTATAGAAAGAAAATCAGGGAATGTCACGAGCGATGGATGATCTTTTGGGCTGGAACCATAAACTTGAAACCGAAAATCAAAATCAGTGGTATAAAATTAATGAACTAGAGCAGCAAAGTCGCAAGGAGTATTCGTATCAAGGGAATTGCTGAAAGTGATATGGAGACTGTAGACGACGCAGCACAGAAAGTTATAACAGAATTAAACAGTGTGCTTCAAATAAATCTCACAGTAGAAGACATATCAATAGCGCACCGTCTAGGATCCCCTTCGAAGCCAAATAAACCAAAGGACGAAAAACGATAAGAAAATTCCAACACCAGTCGATCATTACTGAGAGAATTAATTGTGAAATTCACTTCTCGGAGGGCTAAGTTAAATGTCACATCAGGGAAAAAGCAAAATAAAAATCAGTTGAAAACATCCCGTCTGTTCATTTATGATGACATCCCCCAATTCAACCAATACTTGCTAAGTAAAGCATACAAATCGCCAGGAATCCAATCATCGTGGATGTCGAACGCGAAATTGTTTGTAAAAACTTCCTCAGGACAAATAATCCATTTTCGAACGGAGGAACACCTGAACAATATAATTGAACTACACAAGAACCAACGATCGCCACAGATGACTGAGATGGGACGCTAAAATGCGAAAAAGCTCACAAGAAAGGAGGTCAATATAAGCTGGACACTGATATAGATTAGCATGAACATTAATTATACACAATGCTGTGTTTCTCCTGGAAAAAAACACATTTACTGTGACAGCTCACTATTGACACAGTTACCCATATAATGTCAATTATCAATGTACATATTGAGTGATTTTTGTTTAGCCACAGTGTGTCTCAATCATTTAGCGTATTGTATATATCGGCTGCTAAAACAAATTCCGTGTTGAAAAGCGGTCACCTCCGATTACCACAATGCTCACTTCAAATTGTAAGCGCATACAACACATAGTTCACAATGAGCTGCTGACCATTACGTACTAAATTACTGACGCCATAATAACGGTGAAGAAAACATTTTTCTTTTCAAATATCAGAGGAATGATAATCAACTTCCAAGATAACTTCTATGGCTATATAATATTTCAGCAGATTCACATTTCAAATGAAAACACTCTGATGTTATTGCTTAATGCTCCAAGCTCCTTTTAAAAATCTATATATGCAATTCATTAGTAAGATATATTTATAAATTGCCTTATGGAATATACCTCCATAATTGCTTTTTCGCCCAAAGAACCGCCCACGCATATATCAGATTAGACCCAGTAAATATGTATACACTTTAAAGATAACAGCAGTGTAATGCCTATACAAGTTGAGCCATACGCATGTGAGGTGATACAGACAAAGTGTACATATATTTGATATATATAATATATGTGTATGTATGTGTTTGTGTTGTATATATATGTATACTAGCAGGTGGACCCGACTTCGTCCGGGCTGTTTCCCCTCTGCTTTTCTGCGAATTGTGCGATTTGACCTTGAATTGTCCATTTTGAATGTCAAGGTCAGGTGGGGTCACGATTTGACCCGTCCAAAACACTGCCCGGACAAAAGTACCCGACAAAGTACAAAAGTGTCCAGTATAATAATGAAAAATATTCAAAAAAGGGCCATAACTCCTTCAAAAACCATTGGGCCGAATTCCGGATACCATTATTTTTAGTAAACCTTATATGCCTACATTCGCTAGAGATTTCGCGTTCTTACTGCGATTAGTTTCTGAGTATTTCCAAATAAACGGAAAACGACCCTAATAGAAAAACAATATACTTCCTTGGTTAGTTACACCATGGAAGTATAATAATAGGGAAAATCATGATCTGAAAGAATCGCATTTTTGGGACGGAAATACGAAGTATGTTGATTATATGTTGTTCTTAATATGTGTGTGTTTATGTTATGTCTTTGTAAGTGATGCCACCCCTACCTCGAAATTGGGTGACGGGTTTGGGAAATTGTCAAACCCGGCCCAAAATGCGAAGTTTGAGGGCCCGTTACTCAGTTATTTTCCAATGGATTTTAAAATTGTTTTCAGTATTGTGATCAGCTCCTCACATAGAGTGTTTGTTTTAAATTTTGTCTGATTCGGAGTGGGATAACATTTTGGTTATTGGAAAGAATACGGGTCCAGATTCAAATTTTGAGGGCCCAAATCTCGGCCATTTTTTAACGGATTTACGATCTGTTTTCAGTTTTGTGATCAATGTATATGGTAGATGTTATATTCCAAGTTTCATATAATTTGGAGACGAAATAAATTTTGGTACCCCGGACCGCACATCCCCTGATCCACAACACTGAACCGACACTGGCAAAATTTGGCACACCCCGTGCTCTCTTCAGACCGCACGCACTGGGATATCAGATGACATCCTAAGTTCGACATCTTCGGAGGAGATGTGGTCACAAGCACGTGGGCCCAAATTTGCATAGTTTGAAGGACCGCAACTCCGTCACTTTTCAATGGATTTTCGAAATTGTTTCAGTTTCTAGATCGGTTGGCGGTGTAGATGTTACATTCCAAGTTTCATCTGATTCGGAGAAGAATAAAAAATTGGTACCCCGGACCGCCCTCCCCTGATCCACAACACTGAACGGACACTGGCAAAATTTGGCACACCGCGTGCTCTCTTCAGCCCGCACGCATTGGCGTATCAGATGACATCCAAATTTTGACATCTGAGGAGGAGATGTGGTCACAAGCACATGGGACCAAATTGCAAACTTTGAGGGCCCGTAACTCTTGCATTTCTTCTCGGATTTCAAAAATCCTTTCCGGTATGGGTTTGTTTTCGTTCAGGGAATCCACATACTTAAATAGATCAATGTCAATCAAAACTTTTTTTTCCGAAAATTTTTCCCCCACACCAGCGTCAGAATATATGTCCGACCCTGTCCAATTTTCGTTCTCAGACTAAACTGACAACGGTCAACACGACTATGAAATCCAAATGCAGTTATCTGGAATGATACGAGAGTACAGCATAGTAAATCAAATAGAGGTTTGCCTATTTATGGGCGGTAACTCCTCAGGGAAAGCGCGGACACAAGTTTTGATGCCCGTGGGCAGTAGGGCATATCGGAGTGTGCATATGGTCCAATTTTCGATGCTCTGCTCCTTATAATTTCCTAGATAATAAAATGACATTTTTTCATATAAAGGGAGGTAACTCCGCGGGGAAAACGCGGACAATATTCTTTATGCTACTAAGGTTTACAACTCTTTGGCCCCAACATACGTACCAAGATTTAGTGTGCTACTCCTTGTACTTTTCGAGTAATAGTGATTACAAAAGTGTCCAGTATAATAATGAAAAATATTCAAAAAAGGGCCATAACTCCTTCAAAAACCATTGGGCCGAATTCCGGATACCATTATTTTTAGTAAACCTTATATGCCTACATTCGCTAGAGATTTCGCGTTCTTACTGCGATTAGTTTCTGAGTATTTCCAAATAAACGGAAAACGACCCCCATAGAAAAACAATATACTTCCTTGGTTACACCATGGAAGTATAATTATAGGTATATAGTCTGGTCGATAAACTAAAATTTTAGGGTCAACCTAGAAAAAATTTGGACTAAGTTGGTTTCTATTCCATTTTGAAGAGGAATATATCCTCTATAACATATCCAAAATCCGCTAATATCCGCTTTGAGCATTTTCTGTAATACAAGACGGCGTCCATGATGGCAGTTGGTATAGAAAAATCCTGAATTTCGGTGGTAGGTGTGCCAACAAATACCAAATTAGTAAGAAAATAAAATTCACACAAACAATCCTTAGTCGTAAACCATATCGGTAGAATGTCTGTCCAAAATGGCCGCCAAAATGGACAAAATCGAATGAAATTTACAATTTGCGGAAATTGAATAGCTGGTTATACAAGAACGAACAGGCCGTCGAATTATACGAGGAAGAATTATTTCAGAGTATAAGGGGAGCTATTAATAATAGTATGTAAGAATTCTCTCTAATGTATCTCGCGAGAGAGCAACCGAAAGCCAGGTCTCATACAACGATTGAATGTGGACTTTTTGGGCGCCAAGAAATAGAAGAATAACGCAGTTTTATCTGTACTGTTTATCTTGAATCGTGTAATATATGTGTATTAAAACAGTTAAATGTGATCTAATAGGGATGTACTCATTGAGTAACCTTTTCTAGAAGCAGAAATATATGTAATGAAAACAGTCTCACGAATGTGACCGATAAACATTTATTTTTGAATCTACAACACACAGTCTGTCAAAATTAACTAAGTAGAACAGTATGAGAGCTATTCATATGGTACTAGGTAAAATGTGTAGATCCTGTTGCCCGTGTCTTAAAAAAGTAGTCATAGTTGCCTCCGGTCAAGTGATTAAACACGAATATTTCACTTTTATCACACAAATAATACATGGTGGTATACCATGAACGCAATTTATCAAAATACAAAGGATTACAATAGACTATCTGCAATAAATTCTCAACATAACCCAATTTGCCTACATACTCTATGGCAGAGACTGTCTTTATACCTGGAAATTATGTGCACTTAAATGCACTAAGGCCACATATACGCGAAACGTACGACCTTTCCTGCAACCGCATCGCCGCGTTTACCCATTCTCCCTAATGTTACACATATCTGCTGCATACAAAACCATAAATAGCAACATTGAGTGAATGGTAAACGCAGAACTAATAACTGTAAATGCTGATGACCTGATATTTAGCGCAAGTATGTGGGTGGCAATGGTAACATAATTTCAAACAACAAGATACTGACAACTAATAGTGTGTATTGCGTGGTACATATTCATGTTGTAAAGTGCCGATTGAAGTAATTTGAACATAATTGTCTACTAAGAAACCGGTTTGGGAGCATCATGAAAATTAGTACTAAATAAAATGTACGATGTAAAGTCTCTTCGATCTAGTGAGATAGGATACTATTCTGTTGAAGAGATAAGTGTTTCTTGACAGTATAATCAGCATTACGACATACGTGTATGGTTTATTGTCACGGAGAGTGTTGAAAATTCTGGAAATATAACTAGTATTTACACAGATAGGGTGGGCACTTCAGTTTCTGCTTTTCATTCAATAATTAATCATCATTCCAAACGGAAACTACCACGCACTGTGTGACTAAATATTACTTCGTGTGTTGCATGCCCGAAATAACTGTTTTTGGTCCGACTGTTGGATGTATTCTAATAAGAAAACCCGAACGTACATTAAATCATTGGGTTAACGTGCGTAGCAGTGATCGATAAATCATTCAGATAGATCTGTTTTAATTATATGTGTACCTTTAAAGATATATAACAACATTCTTGTAAATTACAAATGTGTATTTTCGCTTATAGGGGGTTATCCAATATGTTGCTTTTATCGTAGCATGGATTGTAGTTGCGGCCATTTTGACAGCCATTTCATCGCCGCGATTGCATTGTTTTCTGTCCTTGTCACTCTATTCGCCCCCTATACCATTTTACTCAAACTTGTATATATCGGATGGAGGATTAATGCGTTCTGGTGTCGCCGATGAGGGATATTGTAGAAAAACGTACTTCGCAAGGTCGAAAAATGAGCATTTTTTAAAATCTATGTAAAAAAGTTTGCTCAAAGCTGATTTTAGCGGATTTTGGATATGTTGTAGAGGATATATTCCTCTTCAAAATGGAATAAAAACCAACTTAGTCCAAATTGTTTCTAGGTCAAACCTTTTATCGACCAGACTAATATTGAATGTGTTATACTATCCTGAATGAACAGATGGTGCAGAAGTGCCCTTTTATTGAAACCTGCACTCTAGTTCTCAATTAACTCGGAATTAGCGAGTTAACGCGTAATTATCAACATGTTGTCACTGAAATTCAAGCCACGTGAACGCAATTCCTTTGTTTTTGGTGGCGTATAAAATATGAAACGCTTTCTGAAGACGAACACTGAGTATAAAGTATACTCGTGTTTTTCTTCTGTAAAATAGCTGAGAAAATATCCAGTAGCCTCGTAATTACGGTTATATTTCAAGCCAATCGTAGCTGTGACGGTTCTATACATGAGCTTTATTCGAACGATTTCTGCACTTTGGGCGGAATATCATCCTGTGTATCTGACATTTTAAACCAGATAATGACTGTAGCTTATGCCATTTACATAATACAACAGGTATACTAAAAAATAAAACAATAAATACCTAATACGGGCGATTAAGTGACATTAATTGGCAGAAACCAAATATTGAAAGTCCCGAGGGTATAATATCATAATCATGCCCGCATATATAAATGACCAATAGAAATAGAAATCTACTCTCAGGAGATTGTGAGATGTTATATTCATTTAATTAATACAGGGCGATTGTTCAAAGATCCAGGTGGGACAATGTTTCGATGTCAGCACCAACATATTTCCTCCTCGATAGTCCCGCCTTATGGACATTTACAAATGTTTGTTTTCCAGACATGAGCATATCTTATGAAATCACGTTCAACTGGCCGGGTGGTGGAGGAGGTGTGGGGGGGGGGGGTGGGCTTGGACGGGGAGGGGGTACTTAATTTGTGTATGCCCCCAACTTTGGTCAAAGTTTTTCAACAGTTACAAATGTTCATATCTATTGTTTGGATATTCACACCAACTATGTTGAAATTGTTCTCTTAGACTGATTTTACAACAATGGCTGGGGAAAGTCCCTCCTTATATAAGCACATTATAATAAAGTTTGTTCGTTTAAAGTTTAATTGTCCGCCGCCTTCATTTAAATTAATATTAACAATATTCAATTCCTATCTAATCATCGGAGCCGACTTCCCTCAGGTTGACTTCGCGTCGGGTCGTCATCGTATTGGGGCATCTTCATACATGGTCGACTTCACATGGGCCCGACTTCACTTCTACTCTTTTGACCAATGGTTTTGTAAAACTTCCATTGGCTGATTGGGTCAATTTGAAGGTTTAGTATTGGTACCGGTATTTACATTCCGCAATATCCGTGAGGATGCATGCCTACTCATGCCCAAGACCAATTGCCCCGGAGGTGATCTCGCATGTTCGGGGCGACTACTAGTAAGTCAAAGGCGGGTGAACAAATAATTTTTTATTTCACTTCATCCCATTTTTATTTTATTTAATATAAAAAAATAGCCTTTGCTATAAACATTTATGCCCTCTTACAGGCGAGTGGATACAAATAATTGCATGATTGGTTGTAATCAGGTATCTCATAACAGGAATCTGAGTGGATATGGCTTCACTGTCTAGAGGCTTAGAAGTTACAGCAAACCCTGAGTGATTGCCGGTCAGATTGTCGTGAGCAGCAGAACAAGTGCTATAAAGAAATAACGAATTCTAGCACATAACCTATATAATCAGCATCCAGCATAAACTTCATAAACTGCGTAATCAGAACATTGTATGGGTGTCAACGAAATTTTAACGTCTTAATTTTTGTTTTTTGCTGATTAAAATGCGTCTACGAAAATAGACAACATAAAATACAAGAAAGATAACTATATATACCGTCTACGCTCACGCTTTCCGAAGTCCAGCGATATGGAATTTCAATATCGTTAACCGGCTATCGACTAATGGCAATGTTGGGCCTGCAACACGCGTTATTTTTCAAATTAGTTGGCGACTTTGGGAATTTTGATAGGCAGTGTAATTCATCGAAATTGATGATAAGTGGTGCAAATTTCAACTTAATGCAAATTTTATTTGGTTTATTTTTGGTTTATTTCACGACATGGTCAGTTTGAACCATGTATCCTGCAAAATATCATCCATAGTATTACCCGTATAGAACCGATCAAAAGAGGAGAGAACTGACTCGATCAGGAGAGAACCCAAACAATTATTAAAGTTCGCGGTTTTTGTCGTTATGACTAGCACAAATACATTTTCATTATTATTAAACTAATTGGGTCCACAGATTTTGAAGAAAATGAAAAAATTAATCGAAATATCAGCTAGATGACTCAAAAATTGCGTTTAAACTGTGAAAAACTCGTGAAAATGTATAATTTCGATCATAAGGAACCGTCACAGATCAGGCAAGAACCATCACAAACCGGCAATATAACGACTTACGATGTAACAGTTCATACACAGTGGTTTACATGAGATATATTGACCAGTCTCGGACTGAGTAAAGTAATATATTGCATAAAATAAATTTCAGGTGTTATTTGAGCTTAATAGAACCATGAAATCGTAACCGTTCTTACGGATAGTAAAATACGAGAACGATTAGAATGTACACAAATGTTGGTGACGTGGTACCCAATCCTCATCCGTAATCGTAAACGTGAGTGCAAGATGGACATAAGTGAAAATAGCTCCTACTTAAAATTTGCACTTAAGAACAATTATTTGGACTTAAGCCGGGGGGGGGGGATCATTCACTTTTTTCCATACAGTAGGCCGGGGTGGGTGGGTGGTTCAGCCGCGAAGAAAGTCACTTTTTTTCCAAGTGGTCACAGTTTTTTCCTCTTACAACATTTTTGCAATATAATTGCCTCAAAGTGTTCAGCATCGTTGTTATGGTATGTATGACACTTTAGGTCAGGGCTTAGGGGGTAGTTAGTGTGGATATAGGCATAATGCTTCTCAGAAATCCCGGTTACAAACCAACACTCACAATTTTGTCTTTTGCATCAGATCACATTGTCAAGTACCAACACCACTGGTTCAAGATGAAAATGGACAGCTATGACACCCATGATTAAAGTAAATAAAAATGAATAAAGTTATTCATTTATATCATTAATGTTTACTCATTAGACCTGATCAGACAGCATAAGAGGCAAAACACGGAAATCTCATCATGCTAAAAAGTATTGAATATGCTATTTAAAGGTGGATTATCTCTTTGTAAACATGCATTATATAGTTACCGGGGTATAAAATATTAGATTTGAATCGAAGACTCCTGTCCGGAAATGCTTCTATCGATTAATATTTATTTTATTTCGAATATTTTCTGGTCTAAAAAGGTGAGTTTGTTCAGGTAACGAACAATAGTGGTTACTATTAACAGAAACCAGAATTTTTTTTGTACAATTTTGTCCCAAATAACGTTAATTATACTCATTATCGCTTATATCTGTGGAACAAAACAATACAAACAATCAATCTGGGACATTTGACTTTCGGTGCGTAGCCATAGGAACAGCCCAGTGCTCTATATCGCAATATGGTATCATCCGATTGGTCTGTTCTAAAAATAGACACATAAATGTTCCCGATTTGATATTCGATATAATATCAATATTAATTGATAGAAGCTTTTCCGGACAGGGGTATTCAGTTCATATCTATTATTTTATACCCACGCAAAAACTATTTAAAATTTGTTATTTAAAGAGATAATCCATCTTTAAAGCCACATCCATATTTTTTAGTTTAATTTATTGTTGTTTTTTTTTTGGACACAATTTCATGCTGATCAATCTGTTAAACGCCATGTTGTCAGATGGTATAAGATCGATTCGTGTGGGTCCATTACTATTTAGAATAAATGTTTTGCCTAAATTTTTATTTTATATTTTCGATACAGTTGTATTTGAAGTGATTACAGACAAGCATTGGAAATATGGTAAAATGTTCATATAACTTGTTTACAAGCCATGAGTCAATTGATAAACAAAAACAAACAGGATAACAATGGGTGCTGCAGGTTTATACGATTCTTATCTGTTCTCAGACTTTATAACTGAAACAAATACCAAGCCTAAATGGTGTGAGAGTACAGATTTTTAGGTAAAACGTGGGTGGGTACCCTGCATGAAATTGGAGGAAAAAAATCCTTCAAATAAGGGGTGATTTCGCTGGATTTGGAGGTAAAAAGGGGGTGGGTACCCCGCATGAAATTGGAAAAAATATTGTTTTCCTTCAAATAGGGGGGTGGTGGGTACCCAAGAGGCGGAAAAAAATTTCAGCCTACTGTCATGGCACTTTTTTCCGACCCCCCTGCTTAAGCAAATATTTGCACTAGTGTAATTACTTGCTCTTAATTGTAAATATTTTCACTTAAGTGTAATTATGTGTCTTAAGTGCAAATATTTGTAATTAAGTGCAAATAACTGTACGTAAGTGCAAATGCTAAGCAGGAACTAGATGACTGTTTGTCCTACCTATGCATGCCATAAATTTAGTTATGCCGAATCGTGGGCACGCATGGTCCTTTCCCAATTTACAGGAGCGTAGCCTATCTATTTAAGACTGAGAACCCATGACCTACCTTTAGGAATCGAGGCAATTTCCTACTTACTGCATGTAGGTCTATGGGTATTCATATGGGTCCATAACCGTTCATGATCATATTGGATCATCGGTCATGTGGCGTCTTTAACTCACATGATTTGCTTCATCATATCATTGGAGAAGAACTTGTATGAATTTGGTGGAAACTAGAGCTATTTAACATACTTGTATCACAATCAGTTTTGATGCCCCTCCCCTCCCCATTCATGACTCGAACAGTACGAAGGTGAATTCCATTCCTTATTTGAATTTTTTAATATTTAGGTCAAACAAAGGGTGTTATAGGGTGGCCCAACAAGCCACTCTTTCCACACGTACGAACTCCAATCCAAAATGGCCACCGTCAAGAGGGGTTCAATTAGGGCACCCATGCCATTTCTCGGCCCCTTGACCGATTTACTTTAGATAAATGGTGATGTAGGCTGGATCCCAACCCAATCTAAATACTCACCCCACTCACCCCGCCGCGATCCAAAAATGGCCGCCGTCCAGATGGGGTCATATAGGGACCCGTGCCATTTCTGCATGGGACCTTAACCGATTTATGTCAAACAGAGTGATGTATGGTGCCACCAAGACACGCTAAATATTCACTACACACCCCACCCGGTCCAAAATGGCTGGCGTCCAGATGGGTTCAACTAGATGACCCATATAATTTCAGTCACCCCTTAACATAATTTAGGTCACATAAAGAGTGTTGTAGGGTGGCTCCACAACCCACACACCCCAACCTGATGCAAAATGGAGGACCCATGCCATTTCTCGACACAGGTTCACATAACAAATATTGACACCACCCCAATAATACTTAATCATAAATGAGTGAAATGAATCTGTATAAGAAAGACCCAGATCAGAGATCAAGTTGGTCTGGTGTTGCTCATAGGGCGGACTTTTTGGGAAAATGGTTAGTCATGTCAGAATTAACTGCACAACATTTATCTAACAAATAATTAACTAGTTCCTGCTTAACATTTGCACTTAAGTGCAAATATTTGCACTTAAGTGCAAATGCTAAGCAGGAACTAGATGACTGTCCTACCTATCCATGTCATAAATGTAGTTATGCCGATACATGGGCACGCATGGTCCTTTCTCTAATTACAGGGGCGTAGCCTATCTATTTAAGACTTCATCATATCATAGCAGAAGAACGTGTATCAATTTGGTGGAAACTAGAGTTAAACATATTTGTATCACTATCAGTTTTGGTGCCCCTCCCCATTCATGACTCGAACAGCACGAATGTGAATTCCATTCCTTATTCGAAAAACATTATATTTAGTTAAAAAAGGGTGTTGTAGGTGGCCCCCAAGGCACTCTTTCCATACACCCACCCGGATCCAAAATGGCCACCGTCCAGAGGGGTTCAAATAGTTCAAATGCCCGTTCATGGCCCCTTGATTATAATTATTGTGGTGGGTCAATATTTGTTCTGGGGACCTGTGTTTTCGACCCTTGGCCGATTTCGACCCCTCTGGACGGCGACCATTTTGGATCGAGGTGGGATATGTGTGGGGTGTACGTTAAGGGCGTCTAAAGTAGGGGCTATCCTACAACACCCTTTGTTTTACTTAACCCTGGTGAACTGCATGGTCCGATTCCCCAGGTATACAACATAATTATGTCACTTAATCTCATGTTACTAAATAAGTAAATATCTATACTAGGCATATATATTCTAAAAAATATTCCTGGACCATCACAAAGCCAGCAATAGAATGACTTCCGGTGTAACAGTTCCTAGACAGTGGTGTTAGTACTGTTACCTTTGCCCTTGATCAAACTTTCAAATTTACAACTTACACGGCTACTCGATCGAGGCTGTATTAAACAAATTCTTGCTGCTGATTTGTTTATATTTCGACCAAATAGTGAGCTAAAAACGCATGTTAACACTGAGCCGTTTGTAAATTGTTTAATACGTTCCTTCTAACCAAGCTAATCGATAAAAAAGTAGAAAATATTTACTAGACACGTCTAGATTGACAACACGGAGGCTACGTCGCTCCTTCCTGCATCCATTCTGCACGCCGTCATGACGGCGAACAAAGCAGAGACATCAAAGAGCGTAATATAAGGGGAGTCACTCTAATCCATTGTTTTTTTTAGCCAAATTTAACGATCGAGTAAAACCTTATTTATAACATTAAGGTTGACACCGCGCAAATTAGGAAACAAGACACTTTGTAGACGCAAGTAAAGCAAGCTGAGCGCATATATTGTCAAAGAACAATAAAAACAAATCGTGAATGAAATGTTCCTTCCATGTAGTTAGCGTATATTAAGATGCCAATTCGGAATTGAACCCATTTTCAATGATCATGAAAACAAGCGCCGCATCCATGATTGTGGCAAAAGGAAAGCAGTTGAATTGAGATTGACTGTCACTCAAGACTTGCAGGAATATACCATTACAAAGAAGGGGATTGTCGTTTTAAACCAGATGAATTGCACTTAAGTGCAAATGAATTGCACTTGAGTACAAATCAATTCACTATTTGCACTTAAATGCAAATAATTGTAGTGCAAATAATTGTACTTACGTGCAAATATGTGCAAATAATTGTAATTAAGTACAGATATTTGTACTTAGGTGTAATTATTTGCACCTAAGTCCAAATCATTTGCACTTAAGTACAATTATTTGCACTTAAGTGCAAATATTTGCACTTAAGTCTAAATAAATAAAAAATGTGAAAACGGCTTGCCACAATTTTCGTCTCAAATCTGTAACATTATTATATTTACCGGCGTTAATCTTTACTTCAGCTACCAGAACATTCCAATTATCCGTGCCTGCGATCTGTCTCAGTAGAGTATATGTGGCCTTATCTGTTCTTTGAGCACCATTACGAGGATCCAATATCCACCCATGTAGGATCCCGCAGCATTCAACCCTGTTCGACTTTGTCCTTTGAAACGGCCCTCTTCCATCGTCTAACATAACAAACAGCGTATCGTTTGCTGAAAAATCAAGTGCATTTTAATAATTTAAATACTAAATATTCATTGCTGAGTAGTTCCCGCAGGAAATGATAATAATAAATTCAACAAATGACCACAGGTCGTTATTTAAACATATTATCTTAAATAACAATTGCCACCAATATATCAGAATAAATATGATTATACTTCTGTACTTATTCTATCTTGTCGTCTCTCCGTCGTCTGCTAATTTTTTAACACCCATCCTAACGAATAGACCATTCAAATGTTTAGAGTTAGAACTGGGTGGGAGAATCCATTTATTAAAGAAAGGGTGAAAATCACGGACCCGATTCGTCTTTTCGAGTTTTATGTAAAATCCATTTATTACATGTATTTTACATGGTCAGATCAATCATTGATAGCATTAATCGCCTGCGTGTGATTGGTTCATTTCAACACGAAATACAAGTGAGTAGTTATAAGCGATTATCAGACTGACTGCTATTAGTGGAGTAGATTAGTAAAAGAATTGTTCACTTCGTAACTAAAGCATGACATTTTGCACATATGTACATATCCACATACTAATTGATATTGGATATGGAGCCACGCTGAAATTTCACTTTAACCCCTCTTTTAAGGGGTTTTACGAATTTAAGGAGCGTTTCTTGTTTATATAATTTATTAAATGTCACAATTAATCTTACCATGGAATCTGCGATTTAAAATTAGGCATATACAGTAAGTATCATGTAAGTATGCACATTAATTGACCTGCTGTGCCTATACGCTTGTTAATTGAGTATGTGTAACACAGACTCGGTCGTGGTATACAACATACCGCACTGTTAGCATAACGGCAACACGGAGAGCTTCGTCACCGAGTCGGATAGAATTCTTAATGGCACTTTCCCTTGTGAAACGTACATCCAACCGTGTAGTGTCCAGCACAGGGTGCTATTCGGGACGCGAGTGAAATCACAATTGTAAATTTGGTTAACCTACCTTGTCACTCTCGGGAACGGGAGCCCACAGCTGCTATTCACACTCATTGTGCGTCGGCCTTAGACGCGTTTGCAGAAAATATGCGAAATTCGTCACTCGATGATGACATTTCTTTCTACATCACGCTAATGATGGCCACAACACACAACACTCCAAAAAAACATGTTCATAGACAAAATTCTCGAAGCAACAAAAGGCGCAGAATCAACGTTTGGCCGACTAAGACAGTTACTGTTCAATGACATAAAGTGATTAGGAATATCGGGAATAGTCATTGATGCACAGCTGAAGCGCAGAAGTAACTCTGTCAAAGCAGTTGCGTCGTTAAAACTTGCCACAGACATTTACAGTCTATTCCAATGCCTTATCGGTGAGGACATCAGCCATATGGAAGAGATGATCAGCTCATCAAAAACACATAAGAACACGAATTACAGCAGAGGTGCTCAATTGCCTGCTATCGGATCACCGCTTCCAAACTCAACCGAACTTCAATACTTATCCAGCCACCTTCGTTGGCCGACATGTCAAGTAGTGTTTCCCTGTTGACCCATTCATGCAACGTCATTGAGAAGGATCTTGCCCAAACTCTCCCAAACATGAACGGTCGGCTAGAGGCACTGGAGATAGGAATGGATCATGTTTTGTCTGCTCTTCAACAAGTCGAAGAAGATGGACACTCAAATAAGTTGATATGGGAGCGTATAGAAAGCGAGAAATGCACTGGCGTAACTAGGCTCAAAAGCGAAATTAAACAAATGCGACAAGTCATGCAAGAAATCTTTGATCTTTTGGGCAGTGTCACGAAAAATGTAGAGTCTAGGGACGGCCTATGAACTCAATTAAAGGGAGGATCAGTGACCTCGAAAAAGATACCAAACATGCAGCTGAAACATGTAAGACCGGTAAAGTGTGACCACAAATGTGAAACTACATGCCAGCACCAATGTGATGACTCATGGAGAGATGAATTAGTTAAGTACTCTTCTCATATGATGGAGGAACTGAATCGTTTTGCATATAACGCGCTCCGTGTCATTCACTCACAAAACTATTACCAAAATATGGCGAATATGTCTCTTTCATCCGACCAGCTATGGCGTGTACCCCTCCAGTGTCATCGCCTACACACACAACTGATACCAACACTGTTTTTACAGAAAAACTCAATAGAATGGACCAAACAGGAACTAATAACAATCCGCAGACCACTGACATTGACATTATCGTCCTCGGAGCTAGTAATTGCGCTGGCATAGACATAGCGCACCAGAATGCTAAAAACTTATCTGTAAGTGATGCATCGTTTGAAAAGATATCAGCACTCCTTAATTTTTTTTAACAATATTATGGAATATCGTCATTCGTCTGGTGTATCGTCGATTTTCTAGATTCTCCCATCCAAGTTCGAAAAGAAGCCTATCATTCGGAACAGATCGAGTACACCCTGTGACTATTCTGGCTGCCTCGAATTGAATATCATGCAATTGTTTTAGCAAGTAAGCAGGTGCCCCGAACCAGACAGTGCTACCATACTCCATTAGAGAGCGTACATATGATAAATATAAAGTTTCAAGTGTTTCACGATTGAGTGTATGTTTGAGTTTTCGAATCTGAGACAATCTGGCATAAGCCTTCTGACATATAGCATCTATATGTGTGTTCCAAGTGAGATCGTCATCAATTTCCAGACCTAAATGTTTGTGTGATTTAGAGTATTCCAGCCGCACACCATCAAAATTTATTATTGGTTTAATTATTTTGTTTGTTTAGGTGTGAATAACATTAAGTCTGTTTTGGAACTATTGAATTTTACCTTCCATGTGTCTGCCCAAAATTTCATTTCCCTCATATCTTCATTTACCATGCGTTCGAGTTTTGTAATGTCGGAACTGCTATTAGTAAGGCACGCATCGTCGGCATATAGTCTCGTTTGAGATTTAATGCGATCTACTATGTCGTTAATGTAAATGAGAAAAATCAGAGGGCCGATAACTTATCCCTGGGGGACCCCAGCATTAATTCTGCTATAATTTGAGAAACACGAATTGACCATAACTCTTTGTTGCCTATTCTTCAGGTAGTTTTGAAACCATTCTAGAAGTTTGTCATTAATACCATATTGTTCTAATTTCAATAACAATCCGCGGTGCCATACTTTATCGAATGCTTTTGATATGTCAAAAAATACTGCACAAGTAGTTACCCCAGCATCGAGGGCGTTGCACAAATTATTAATAATCTCGATAAGCTGCATTTCAGTACTATGATTAGGAACGAAACCTGATTGATTTTTATATAATAAATTGTTTAAGGACAGGTACTCAGAAACTTTATTGAAAATTATTCTTTCAAGAATTTTGCCAACACAGCTGATTAAAGATATCGGACGGTAATTTGTTGGATCTTGTCTGTCTCCTTTCTTGAAAAGGGGGATAACATTAGCATTTTTTTTCCATGCCGCCGGGAAACGACATAGTCCAGGAGATCGGGAGGTAGTGTTGCTCATATTGACGGACAAGCTGCGACCATGTTATTTTTAATGTTTTAGGTATGGTAATGAAGAAAAATCATGATAGCAAGAACAAATTTATAGCCTTCTTTGTTTTTTTTTCGATTTATTGGGCATATTTCTACATTTTAAGCCCAAAATTTTCATTTTTTTTTCAATGTGTAAAGATTTCATTTTAGTATGATTTTGGTGATTAAGTTGAATAGTAATTGTGTTAATAATGTTAAATAACTAATTGTGCTAAAAAAATTGAAGAATTTCAATGTTTTTTTTTTTTTAAATTACCATTTTTTTTTTTTAATTTACGCAAAATCGTCCAAATTGCAACCATTTCATCTTAGTATGATTTTAAGGTTAAATTCACCAGAACTATTTTAATATTGTTAAATAATTTACAACTTGGCTTCTACAATGTTTTAAAATGGATTTAAGAAGGTTTCTACTTGTTTTCTAAGTTGGGGGGGGGGGGGGTCTAATTCAAATCCAACTAAACATCGTACTGTTCAAAATTAGATAAATTCCTTAAGGCGTATGGTAGATATACGTAACTAGTTTTCAAAACGTATACACATGCCTTTCTATCCTGTGCGTTATGCACGCGAGTCGGATTTTACAAATTAAATTATGACGAAAAACCATGAATTTTGGGTGTGGTCACATTTGTGTTGTAATGTATTATGCAGTCTGTTGCGTGTAACACAAAAACAATTCAGCATTTATAACAATAGTTGTCGACAGAATCACATTCTGACAGAACCACGACGAAAATCGCAATATATAAACACTATTCTAGATTCAACCATGAAAATTCATAAAAATAACACTTCCAGTGATCATAAGAATATCCTTATTAATAGATGTATATATAAATGTGCGGTCAATTATACTCAAACGAAACGTTACATCCAACTGTGTCGACAGTAGCCGAATTAAACTTGGACGAGATTCGGGAACTGTCACAATATAACTTAAGCGCCAAACTCGATCAAGAATTTGATGATCAAGATACTCCCCGTGTGGACTTTGCCCTAGTAAACCAAAACTGTAAATATTTCTCGCCTGAACAATTTAAAACAGAAATAAGAAAAGAATCAAGCGACTTCTCAATTATGGGTCTAAATTGTCGGAGCTTAAATGCAAATTGGGATTCATTAACTCAATTGTTGGTTGAAACACATGAAAAAGAAAATGCCTTTGATATAATTGCACTGAGCGAAGTTTTTAAAATTAATAACGCAGCAGAATTCTCCCTATCGGGATATCAGAATATCGAATACAAAACAAGGCCAGAGACCGATGACGGTAGAGGTGGAGTAGGGCTCTTTATTCGAGAAAATCTTTCATATTGTACTAGACCCGATCTATCTGTATTTATTCCACATGTAATAGAAACGACTTTTGTTGAACTTAATCCAGGCAAACCAAATCGATGTATAATTGGCAGCATATATAGACCAAACACAGCTCCGAGGGCAGATATTGACAAATTTATGAAAGAGATTGATGGCATTATGGGTAAACTAAATCAAACAAACAGTAAAGCATATCTTATAGGTGACTTCAATATAGATCTGTTGAATTTCGACAATCATGAAAAAACGCGTACATTCCTCGATAACGTTTTCACTCTCGGATTCACTCCTAGCATCACGAAACCAACCAGGATAACTGAACACTCTGCTACTTTAATTGATAATATCTTCACAAACAACTTGTCTGAAAGTACATCAGGCATTATCATTACAGACGTCTCGGATCATTTGGCGACATTTTATATAGAACGTTCAAATTTTAAAAGAACTTGCAATGGAGCATCTGTCTTGGAACCATTCAGAATTTTTAGTGAAATGAACATAAACAAATTCAAGGATATATTGTCAACATCAAGTTACGAAGACGTATTAAACTGTGAATCAGCAAACGAAGCTTATGACCATTTTCTAGAAATATATATGTCTGCATACCATACTGCTTTCCCACTAAAATACCACAAACCACCAAAGAAATATTTAAAGCACCAGCCGTGGATGACAAAGGGATTTTTAATATCTTCATTGGAGAAAAATAAATTATATATTCGTAAATTAAAATCCCCGACAAATGCTAATACACATGCATACAAAGAGTACTACCACGTATATAAGAGAACAATGCGCAACAGAAAAAAACAATATTATTGCGACAAAATTAACAAAGCAAAGAATGATATGAAAGCGACCTGGATAATCTTAAAACAAGCAATGAATAAAAATTGTGAACCTCATAGTCCTCCAATAGCATTTATCGATGGTGAAATGAAGATAACACATAAAAAGCAAATAGCGGATCGATTCAATGAATACTTCTCAAAAATTGGAAACTTGACTAGTGTAAATGTTGACGAAGTCAGCACACATTACACTGATTATTTGATCAATAGAGAATCGGATGATTTAGAAATAATTCAAACAACAGAACAGGAAATAATACTCACATGCTACTCATTTAAAGTCAAAGCAAGTAAAGATGTACATGGTCTATCAAATCAATTGATGAAATCATCTATTTATGAAACAGCCAAAGCTCTTAAGCATATATTTAATCAATCGTTCAAAGAAGGAGTTTTTCCAAAGAAAATGAAAATATCAAGAGTAATACCGATTTTCAAGGGTGGGCAAAAAGAAAACTTTTCAAACTATCGACCTATCAGCATATTACCATGTTTTTCAAAAATACTCGAAAAAATTATGCAAAAGCGAATTGTAGATTTCTTTGATGAACATGCACGTTTCTATAAACATCAATATGGATTTAGGAAGGGGCACTCCACCATACATCCAGTAATGCATCTTTTAAACCATGTTGTTGAACAGAATGACAAAAAAACCAAAGATTCAACCTTAGCAATATTCATTGACCTTTCAAAAGCATTCGACACAATAAGTCATGAAATCCTACTAAATAAGATGGAACACTATGGTATTAGGGGGACTGCTAATAATTGGTTTAGAGACTACCTATATGAGAGGCGACAATATACAGATTATAGTGGAAACATCTCCAGTCTATCCAAAGTTTCATGTGGTGTCCCTCAAGGATCCATACTCGGACCAACAATTTTTTTAATTTATGTCAACGATATGTCAGTATCCACATCCTTAAATTTATTATCATTCGCGGATGATACAACCCTATATACATCAGGCTGTGACAAAAGCGTTGTCGAAGATAGGGTAAACTTAGAACTAAAAAATATTCACGACTGGTGTTGTTGTAATAAGCTCTCCATAAACAAAAATAAATGTAACTATATGCTAATTCATCCAGAAAATAATGATCAAAAATGGAAAGATTTGAAATTATATATAAACACAGCTGAACTAAACAGAGTTGGGAATATATATGAAGAAACATCCTTGAAATTTTTGGGCATTAATATCGACGAGAATCTCACGTTTAAAAAGCATATTTCAACTGTATGCTCTAAGATGGCTCGAGCTATTTATTGTATCAACAAAGTTAAAAAGTTCTTTCCGGGTGACGCACTGCGAACTCTATATTACGCACTTATCAACAGTCATATGGTATACGGCATCCAGTTATGGGGTCATGTGGCGACCACTAACAAGATATTTTTATTGCAAAAAAGGGCGATTAGAACAATAACCAATGCTAGATACAACAGTCACACAGAACCAATTTTCAAAAAAATTTACATTCTAAAATTCTGTGACATTTATACATACCAAACGTCAGTATTCATGCATGACTGGGCTTATAATAGACTGCCAGGGACCTTCAAAGACTCATTCGGTGTTAAACTAGGAACCAGCAGTAGACAGGCAGCCGCAGGAAACATTAGACCAAAAGCAACACCAAGAACAAAATTTTCAGAAAATCTCCCAGAACATTCATATTCGAATATATGGAACTCAGTTAATAAAAAAACAAAAAACTAATAGGAATCGAGATAACTATAAAAAACTGATGAGTGTAGAATTGATCAACCAGTATTCCAACAAAATTGAATGCAAAAAAAAATTTGCCCTGATTGCACACACAAATGATAAAAATGATAAAAATGTTCCGAATATATTTAGTCTATTGGCTACTTACCCTAAATGCAAAAATTGTCTCACATTAAATTACCAGAGTACTACGACTTGTATCCTGCAAAATCTCGTCCAACGCATGGCTATATATACTAAGGAAATTTAACTGTAACAGTTATAAACACAGTGTGTGAGCAAATCTTTATAAATTCCCTTAGTATATACAGCCAAACAAACTCCAAATATTTTAGAACGTTTGACCGTTGCATATTCATTCATATCCATTTATATCCAAACAACTAAAAATATCTGTTTATTCACTGGTATCAATATCTATAATTAAATTCAATATAAATATTAATATAATCAGGAAACTATAGTGAAATACTTCAAGTCTTTATATAGCCATTACTGCTTGTATTCTGTCAGTCAGGGGTGCCGGCACTCCACACAATACATATACAAATTGACATGTATTATAATGTATAATGTATTGTATTGTGGAATAAAATATTATCCTATCCTATCCTAGATAAATTCCTTAAGGCGTATGGTAGATATACGTAACTAGTTTTCAAAACGTATACACATGCCTTTCTATCCTGTGCGTTATGCACGCGAGTCGGATTTTACAAATTAAATTATGACGAAAAACCATGAATTTTGGGTGTGGTCACATTTGTGGTCATAATATTCCGATTAGAGAGTGGATGGACATGGGGCATGCGACACTGTGCAGTATATATGTATATAACAAGCATGACATGAGACATTAGTATCTTTCTACTAAACTGTGCTTCCAGAGTTATCAGGAATCTAATATCGGTGTTATTTCTTACCCCCAAAAAATGGTCAATTTTAAAACGGGGTATGTGGGTCAAAGGACCACTGGGAGATAATAGGATGTCCAATGACTCCTATATTTCTATCGTATCACAGTAAAGCTTTTTTTTTTTAAATTGGCGCGGTTTACGCGATCAAAGTTCGATTTTCTTTACAATTATAAGTTGCAAGCAACTAACTATATAGAGTTACGCTTCTTGAAACTCGAGTCAGCATAACAAAACAAATCTGGCTGCTGCATGATTGGTTGATTATCATTGAGGGAAATATCCCTAATCGGGAACAGAAAATCATAGCCTACGTAAATATGGCGATCGTGTATGTTTAGATGTCCAGGAAGAGTCTGGTGGTGTCCAGAAGTTACGGAAGGTGTCTGGATATGTTTATGCTGCTGATTTTTGTGCAGTAAATGGGGTAGTTGTGGAAATGCAAGATTGTCGTTTGAAAACAATACCGAAAAGGGCGCGTTTACACTTTTGCAGTGGATGACGTTCTAAGGGAAAATAGACCACTTGAAGTTCAAATAGGCTTAACCCATACCCGGCGGGACTTTTAGTTAACACTGTCGCCTATGGAAAATAATTAGGTGTTTGTAACCTATAGATACGAAGCTTCGGTACATTAATTATTATTCATATATTACTACATGTATATTTAAATCATATTTATGCATACAGTCGGCGTCGAAACAAAAACATGAATGTACCGATTATTCGTGACATTCAAGTTAAATGTTCAATAATAGAAAATTATACTGTGACTGGTTAATTCAACATGAAGTTAATCAAGGTGTATCTTTATTAATAACAGTATACAGTACTATCAAAATCAGAAGAAACATGTGGCCCTGGGTACTTATCTCCCAGCGCTGTGGCAAAAAAAAAATTGACAATGCATTCTTAAACCCAAACCTGTGGCGGTTTTTCACCCAATGCACCGAAGCTTCGTGCCATGTACCGAAGCTTCGTGACGTGTCAGAACTCCAGGAATATACCACCATAGGACATCATATGGTACCAGTAACAAACGTTGAATGGTCACCAGAAACCCAGATATTAACAATTTCAGATCATAATTAGCATCGCATTATATATTAACCCATCGAGGAATATGTCACAATGACACACTGTATTACACCTACTATATAACTGCTCCCTCCCTGACACAGGGCTACATATAAGAAGTTTATCGATGTCTACTTAATGAGAGTATACAGTTCTGTCAAAATCTGGCGAAAAATATGACCTCGCATCGTTAACCCCAAATCTGTGGCGATTTTTCATCCAATTTACCGAAGCTTCGTGACACGTACCGTCAAATGGCATCAAACGTTGAATGGTCACCATAAACTTCGATATCAGTCATTTCAGATCGTAACTATCATGGAATTATATATAAACCCATGGTGTAATTATGTCAAAATGACACACTATATTACACCCACCCTATATAACTGCTTCCTCCCTGACACAGTGCTATATACAAGAAGTTTATCTATGTCTACTTAATGAGAGCATATAGTTCTGTCGAAATCTGGCAAAAAATGTGACCTTGCATCATTAACCCCAAATCTGTGGCGGTTTTTCATCCTATGTACCGAAGCTTCGTGAAATGTACCGAAGCTTGGTGACGTGTCAGAACTTCTAAAATATACCCCATCGGGACATCAAATGGTATCAAACGTTGAATGTTCACCAGAAATCTCGATATTAGTCATTTCAGACCATAATTAGCATAGCATTATATATTAACCCATCGAGAAATATGTCAAAATGACACACTATATTACACCCACCCCTATATAACTGCGTCCTCCCTGACACAGGCTGCATATTAAAAGTTTATCCATGTCTACTTAATGAGAGTATACAGTTCTGTCAAAATCGGGCGAACAATTTGGTCTATAAATCCCGTAGTGTGACACATTTAATATAGACCAAAACAATAAACACCTTTCAACCCAAAGATAGTTACATTTTAATTGAAAAAAATGGTCCAAACATGAAAAGTTAATTTTTGCCGATATTTAAGTCAAGTTTTTGAGAGAAAAGTCCAATATGTTTGGTGATGTCAGTGGTGAAAATAGTAACAATTAACCACGGTACATCAGACATGTTAGTATTCAATGTATAGAATGCAGAATAGCCAATTTTGTACATCATCCACAACTTGTAATCGATTGCAGGACACGCTGGGGCAATATTTACCATTTTCCATATTTTGGCAGCCATTTTGGCAGCCATTTTGAGCCAAAGTAAGAATTTTGGTTTTAGTGAGTTGGAATATTCATAGGTATAATCGTATGCATCACTTACATTACAAAGTTCTGTTCATTTCTTGTTAAAATATGACTATAATCCCAATTGTTATTTTTTTTGTGAAATTTTATACCGCGTTCTGTAAATTCGAATTTGTGAGGGAACGGAAGGGGCTAGGACCTCAAAAAGTGCATATTTAATTGCCCCAATGATCAGTTAATATACAAAATACAAAATAAAGTCGCATTACTCAACCAGTTCCAAACAGCATGCATCGATCTAGAAGATATTTGTAAAAAAAAGTCATATTTTCAACTTCCGGCGGCCATTTTGGTAGCCATCTTGGATGGTGAGTTTCAATTTTGCCCCAAAAAAGTGACATTATGTCTTAGCTTCACGAAAATATATACATTTGTATACATTTTACAAGATTTTCACCGCTATAATTTGCATAAAACTGACTTAGGGTCTGGTCTGAAAAACGGCGGCCATGATGGACGCCATTTTGTCTGGAGTCTATACGGCCACTTTTTTTTCTTGTTAACATTGCTTAAAAGTTGAAGGACATAATAAGGAACAAAATGAGTGGGGAGAAGTTAAGTCCCAGGGGGTGCAAGGGTATCCATATTAGCTCCAGTACTACCAGTAGTACGATGACGTCGCCGGAAAATTCTTACATTTTCGGTCGTCGGGTAAGTCAATAAAAACACGTGTTTCGCCAATTAAGCTACAAATTCACCACTGCTATCATGGATTTTCGTAATCTACATATAATTTACTACAAAATTAGACCGGATAGCACTTGTCCGTCAAAATGAGCAACATTTGTTATTTCTTGGGGTCGATCTCCTGGACTAACACACCTTAATGGATTTATTAAATATTAAACGAAGTGGTTTACATACGGAGGTGTGCGTTTCCTTCAGCATTTTATTGCTTATACCGTCGGGGCCTATAGCCTTATTTGTATGTAGTCCTTTAAGTATCGTTACTATTTTTTCTTCTGTTAATGTGATGTCAGAAATATTATTTTCGGTTCTTTTTTCAAAGCTGGGCAAATCCCATAGGTGTTCATATTCGAGAGTACTATTTTCTGCGAAGGCTTCGTTCAAAACCTCAGCTTTGTGGCCGTCTTCGTCAAAAAGGTTGTTTTTGTAATTTAAACACGGAATTTTGTTACCATTTGAAAAATTATTTAAGAGTTGTTTAACCACATGCCAGAAAATAATTCTCTTTGGCTGATTTTTTCAGATTGTTAACCTTATTTCTGATTTTTTTTGTATTGTTCCCAATGAAATGGATAGTTTGTTCGTAGAGATCTTTTCCTAAGACGATCACGTTTGCGTATATTGAGCCTTATAAGTGAATCGAACCACGGTTTGTCGTTGCTCCGAATTGTTACTGTTTGACAGTGTATATACTTTTTGGCAATAAGTAGATAATTATGTGTAAAATTGTCGACAATCTGATCAATATCTTTGTTCGGTTCTGAAGTGGACAAAAGTTTTGACCAATCGGTTTTATTTATTTCAGAATTCATCCCAACGAAATCAGCTTTAGAGTAATTCCACACAGTACGCTTATATGTATTTTGTTTGCGGTTTGGAAATATTATTTCGGCAGTCGTAGCGCTGTGATCAGATAATCCGAGATCTAACGTAGATGGATTAACAGAGATAACACATCACTTATAATAATAGGATCGATTAATGTATGTGTGGTTGGGGACACCCGAGTAGTATAGTAAAATCTTTTGAGATCCCAAAAGACTGTTCGGCGGACCAGCGAGGCGTTCGGAAGACTGTTCGGCAGACTAGCGAGATGTTCGGCACCACGCGCGGTCTTTATTCGGGGTGGCAACGGGACGAAATACGAGGTAAAGCAATTAACTCGGTGGGCACGGAGCCAATGTTTTGATGGGGTAGGGTATAACTGAACGATGACCTGGTAAATAATTGTTAATTAGTAGGCAGAGAGAGAGAGAGAGAGTATAAAACACGAGGTATCCGTTAATTGGCTGACGTTTCTATTTTGAGTAAATCAAATTCGTTTATTACGCCACATGTGGTGTATCTAGTTTCTGTGATTTTGATATTTTGTGGTGGACAGGGCGAATGTATTCTTGGACATTTTGTTTTGTACCATTACTCAATCGTACCGATAGAATCACGTAGATGCCGAAATTGTAAAGTTAACGCCACTGGTGTATAATATGTTTATGAAAATATGATAAATCGTATCGATAGAGTCAGGATAGGCTGAAATTGTAAACTTAAAGTCACTTGTTGTTGAAAATATAAATAATTTGATAGACTGAAAATAATGTGTAACCCATTGCGAACCCCTGGTGTAGTGAAGTGAATTGTGGGTAGTTTCATTGTGATTCTCCGCCAACTTTATTTTCTGGAATTATCACCAAGATTTCTCCACTCGATTCTCTTAAACTGCACCCGAATCGGTCAAATTCTTTTGATAATTCTATCTAAATACATCTTAGCTACTATTCGGATCTGCTGTCCCGGTCGAAAAGGGTTTAGTTTGACCAAAATGGCAATTGACAAAAGCCTGTTTATAAAATGCGTTTACTCGATGATCCGTCCACGGTCCACGCTGTAGTGTAAATTTATTATCGAAAACAAATTCAATTTCTTCCATCTAAAACATAATTACGCGCTGAACTCTGTCTTTTTAAGAATATATAAGTATTACACACATACACACCAAATTTCAGCTCAAAATTTTGAAAAATGACAGTTTTATAGACATAAATCGATTTTAATGGGAAATCCTGTGTTATTCTACTGCTAAATTTTGTCATCGAAAAAAAAATCATTTCTTCGATCTTAAAAATAATTACGTGCTGTACCCTGACTAAGTGTCAACATTGGTCTTTATCGCTCCACTAATTTGTATCGTTTCATCGGTATGAATTCCATATCCAATTATCCACATATAACCAACCCAAACCTCTAATCCCGGTCCAATTTATTTAATTTTTTCATCGCTATAGTCACGTTACTTAATATTTTATCGCGTGATACTTGTACTTATATGTCTATGGTATTACTATAGTATACCGTATACGTATATCAATTGCTATTCCTTTCTATATAATCCTGGTGCAATCTATAGAGATAGAGATAATTTCATACCCCCCCCCCATTTTATGTCATTGCTGCTTTAGTACAGTCACGATACATTACATGGCAACATCGCTCTACTAATTTATGTCAGTTCATCGGTACAAACCCCTTTTTCTCCGAGTCCATATAACGTACCAACCCAACATCTTATATAAGTCCATAAATGACTATTCTGGCACTATATAGAGATGACTAAGATTCTGACACCCCCTATTTTATAGCCTTGTTGCAATGTTCAGTAGAGTTGAGATGCATAATATGTCAACATTGGTCATTATCGCTCTATAAATTTATATCGGTTCAACACTTAGTTCCCTGTATCGCCCACCCCTCCCTGAATTTATTTTTTCATTTGTATTATAGTCTCGTTACGTACACATTTTATCTCTTGTAACTTTTGCTTCAATGCGTCGAGTTCCGCTGCAGAGAATACAAAACTGACAACATTTTGAAATGTTAGCAGGCTTCAAACTCTTCTTATCCAAGAAAAACTCTGGTTACATAAGAAATTTGTGTATAAGGTGTACGTGCATTTGTTGCGTCAAAAACCAAAGGTCCCAAGTCAAGGTCCAAATCCCCAACACACTGTTGTGAGGTTTAACTCCATCTACATACAGTAATGTCCAAAGTAATTGATCACTTAACCACCGCAAAATTATGGGTATTTTTTCATGATTTTAAATCCTGAAAAATTACCCATAATTATGCTGTGGTTAAGTGGTCAATTATATATTTTGGGCATTACTGTAACCAATATAAGGATTTGAGGTTTAATGATAACTCAATCCTCATACAGTAATGTTCAAAGTAATTGACCACTTAAGCACAGCAGAATAATGGGTAATTTATCAGGATTTTAAATGCTGAAACAATACCCATAATTCTGCTGTGGTTAAGTGGTCAATTACTTTGGGCATTACTATAACCAATATAAGGAGTTGAGGTTTAATGATAACTCAATCCTCATACAGTAATGTTCAAAGTAATTGACCACTTAACCAGAGCAGAATTATTTGTAATTTTTCAGGATTTTAAATCCTGAAAAATTACCAATAAGTCTGATGTGGTTAAGTGGTCAATTAATTTGGGCATTACTGTAACCAATATAAGGATGTGAGGTTTAATGAGAACTCCATCCACATAACTAATAAATATGTGGGAAAATTAAAACAAAACAAAATAAATTCCATTATGGCGTCCAATATGGACTGCCTAATTCTGCTCCAAAACATGTATATTGAATATAAGGATGTTTATTGGGGGAAACCGATTATTTCAATGATATTTTCATTAACTGTGATCCAAAACCCGACTTACGGGAGCGTGCTTCGCGCGCGACTGTATCTTAAGCATATGTGCATATTTATAAGCCAACAATTGGAATCCCAACAGAGAAGATTGGCGTGGGTCCCTTGTGCGATCTGGCCATCGAAAACTATTTAGACATCTCAAGACACGTAATACCCAATAACTTAATATACAGAATAGATACATCTATTGCCTGAGTGACTAATATTTATATTTGTTACAATGGGGTCAAATAGTTGCGAAGCCAGCACCACAATTCTTTCCCTCCATAGTAAATCTTAAAACAACTTCTAAAGAATTATTAATTTACCTTATATTTGGTATGGAGCATCCTTGGTTTACTGGAGTTCAGATTTGTTAACATCACGTCACCAAGTTAATTACTTGCGAAGCCACAGCCATAACTATTTCCGTCCATAGTAATTCTCAAAACAACTTCTTAAGAACAATTGACCAGGTCAGTCGCACAATTATTGGAAGAGCCACGGTCAATCATTTTTTTTAAACCAAATGTTTCATTTAAATTATTGCTTTATTTAACCAAAAAAATTAAATTAAATGAGAAAATTAACTTTTACTACTTGCTAAATTTTATCTTTTAATTATTTCATTTAAATTTTAGTATTTACAGTATACTAAGTCCAAGTCTTTATAATCTGTTGAGTGATCCCACAGTCGTTTACTTGCTTTGTTAGTAATAATTTGAAGGATTACTTGTTTAAACGCAATTGTTATAAAAATATTTTATGTATTTTTTATTTATATGTAATACTATAATCTTGGTGGCGTTACCATTTCTATTATTTTCTATTTATATGTAATACTATAATCTTGGTGGCGTTACCATTTCTGACTATGGTTTTCTTGTAGTGTGTGTGTATCGGTTTGTGCGAGTTAATGCGGTAGTATAGCACTATAAAAATGTTCGGCTCATGAGAACACATGCTGGAACCGGGATAAGCCGTATCGCTGACGCCCATTTCATTTGGTCTGACGCCAATAAAGAGGGCGGATATATACGAAATGCTTAGTATATAAACGTCGGATGGTTACTGTTACACAATAACGTGAATATATTTCCAGCTATATATGTTATAATTTATAGTTATTTAGTTTTATTTCATAAAAGTTGGGATACAATTGTTTTAAATCAGGAAGTATTCTATTAAGGATAAAGACAAAACCAGGTATGCATATTTATATTTAGTTAATTGTCCTTACTTCCAGAATTCTTGTTCAATCATAGTTTTGACAAAATATGCTTGAAACCACTGTTACAATCTTATTTGGGGGGGGGGTGTTGTGGTACTAACTTATAAATACATACGATTATGGAGAACTGACCTCTTTCACCCACAAAGCTAAATCCATTAATAAGTTTCTATCAGCTTGGGTTAATGTGGCCACACCGAATTTTAATCCCCAAGACTCCAGCTCACTCTGAAGAGTTAGGGTTTGAATAGTCTTCAGAGTGAGAGCCACGTTGAATAAGTTTTGTCAGTTTCTCTTATTCAACTGTCTTTTGCGAATAATCTTGGTAGTGCCCATGGAGGCCAGCACGCCCCACCTGCGCATTTACGGTAACGTTGTTATATTTTTTAAATAATGTCTGAGACGTTTAATCTCGTAACAGGCTTTACGCACGTATGGGGAGCGGTCTTAGGAAATGCAGTAAATCCGGAATTATAAGTAGAAGGCACCTTGTCATATCGCCTTTTGCTACCCTCGGGTCCTGCTTGTTTGACATTTCTTTTCTCGGTAGTACTAGGTAGTGCGTTATAAGTAGAAGGCAAGGGATCAATAGTAGAATGAAAGCTGTTGGAAGTTGATGGCAAGCTTTCACTAGTAGTAGATATCCGTCGGAAGTTGCTGGTAAGCTTTCACTAGAAGTAGAAGGCACGGTAAATCCAGATGTAGATGGCAAGCTGTCCGAAGTTGCTGCAGTAGTAATAGGGCTGTTGCTAGTAAAATTAATGGCACTAACTCCGCTACTAGAAATAGAAGGTACTACAGATGTGTTGGAATGTGGCAGGAAGATCAGAAGAATCCTCGTCGCTTATTACTATACATACGGATACCTCCATAGTGCGGGTACTAGAAGGTTATGAATTGTGATTATATACAGTGAAGAGAGGAAGGAGGTACAATGCAAAACAATGTTGGCACAGACCTATAAGTCTAACACCTAGATAATTGCGAAGTGCGATGGAAATATTACCAGGCAACAGCTGTGGAGGGCTTATGTATGCTCCGGTCTATTTTAGTCTTAATTATCATTGTGTATGTATGCGAGCTAATATATTGTAGAGTGAGGCGCGATGCCAAAAAATGTTGGCAGGGACCAATAAGTCGAGCACCCAGATAATTGCCAGGAAATACTACCAGGTAACCGGCGTATGCATGCTCTGGTCTATTTTAGTCTCAATTATCCTTGTGCATGTATGTCTGGAGCCAATATATATATATATTGTAGACGGTTTAGTCTACTTTCCTATGCAGGTAAACTCACTGTACAGAGTTTGGAAAATCTGACGACAGAAATACGAGCTTTGGTGTCAACAGGTGGAATTTCTAAACGGAAATAACACAATGGTATGTATAATTTAAAAAAATAAAAAAATAAGTTTGTTTTTAAAAAATAAAAAGGTTTTTCAAATATATATTTTTTTTTTTCAAAACACTTTTTTCCTCAACAATATAGTCATGTGATATATAGAGGATCTACAACGAGTCCCCAGTTTATAGCGGAATTTACAAAACGAGTCCAGTAAATTAGGTCTGGACCGAGCCTTTGGCGAGGTCTAAACCTAATTTACTGGACGAGTTTTGTAATTTCCGCTATAAACTGGGGACGAGTTGTAGATTCTATTTATTACATGATCCAAAACATCGACAAAACATACTTAAATCAACAAATGGGACACGAAACTAACATCGGCTTCTATAAGACATGCGATGACGTTTCACGTAACTATTCGCTGTTTGCCGCGTAAAGAAATAGTTCTAGATAAATAAAGACTCTTTGGCACATATATTGGCATATATTTAATGATATAATTTTTCAAACTCTTCATTCATAATAGTTTGTTGGAAAAATATTGGAAGCTATAGTATTTTGAGACGTAGCTTATGGAATGTTAACAGACCACAAACCTGAAGTCAAAGGCCAGCTGGCACTATTTCCTGTTATTAAATGAACGTTTAATATCACAATTTATAGAATGGGTTTATTGAATGGAATAAGGGTAGAATCATGTAATAAATCAAATTGCTCGTCTCGACGCATCGACTACAATGCAGTAATTTTTAAATTTTTATCAAAATTATATGTATATATTTTGAAATATTTAAAGAAATGTTATAACACTATTTCCAAATGCAAAACGTTGGGGTTATATTACTGCCCTATATCAAATTGGTTTTTAGTTTTTTTTTTCTTACTCTCTTTATTCCCTTTTAGGAAATCAACCGCGACAATGTACCATCACCACTATCATCTTCCATTGTATCAAATACAAAGAGATATCAAGAAAAATGCCCAAAGTGCGACTATATTTGCCAATCAAGTGTCGACAAGCTTAATCATGAAGATTTACATAGGATATTGGATAATATCTGCCAAGCGTATTCCGTGAGTATTATCTTTGTATGTATAGTTTTATTCATTATACCTAAATAAATTTTCTAATTATAGGGGAAACAAATTCTGTGGAATTCAATTATTTATTTACTTCTATTTAAAGGTTACTCCCAGTGAATTCGCCTGCAGTCAGTGCCCCAAGGCATACAAACAAAAGAAACACCTTTGTGAGCATGTGCGTGCGAAGCACCAAGACATCGGATATCCGTGCTCAGGTTGCGGCAAGATATTCAAATACAGGAGCGCAAAATCCAGACATGGGAATTTAATTATCGCAGCAACAGAAATAGACACGAGAAAAAATGTCAAGGAGACTACTACGTATGTGAAGTCTGTCAGTGGAGGTGTTCTACAGCGGGGCGTCTCCGTCTGCACCAGTTAACGCACGAACGAGCTCAGAGAAGAGAGAACACAGACCCGTCTTATTCACAAGATGGACACAAAAAAAAGAGGACGGATCAGTCGCATTCTCAAGGTGGTCAAAAAAGGAAGAAGACAGACCAGTCTGTGACGGAATGTGGTAAACCCGATAAATCAGGAGGATGTCCTTCAATATACCGATCCAATGATTGTGACGAAAGATTCGAAAACTGTCACAGACTATCTACATAAAATGAAGGAGCATTTCAAGACGGGATCCGGTCTACAGGAAATGCCATCGGGAGACGATCGACCACCTTGGGAAGAAGATGGCGGTAGGATAGACAGTGACCTTCGGGAGGTGTACGAAGCCAATACTCCCTTAATTTTACGTCCCAACCAGAGGGGTAAAATAAAAAACGTGTATAATTTTCCAGTAACCAACGATGTTACAATCGATAAAATGATGAGTTACATCACGGCAATCTACAAAGAGAAGAAGCACGCATTTCGGATGCATATCATGTTCGGTATTATACTCCGAAACCGAGAGAACGGTTGGTATCGTTACAACGCCCCGTACAGTAACGAGACCTTTCTCGATCAACCAGCATATATTTCGAAAAGAGGCGACCTTGAAAAACTCAGGAAACAACTGGAAGAAACAGATATCGCGGCGAAGTTACTGAGAATAAGGCCGAACACAAAATGGGTAGTTGTCTCCTTGACATTTTTTTTCGTGTCTATTTCTGTTGCTGCGATCATTAAATTCTCTGCAGCAGTGGGAACATGAGTAAGAGATATTATCTTGAGACGAGCGGTGTTCGCCTCTGCACGTCTTCTCATGTCTGGATTTTGCGCTCCTGTATTTGAATATCTTGCCGCATCCTGAGTACGGATATCTGATGTCTTGGTTCTTCGCACGCGCATGCTCACAAAGGTGTTTCCTTTGTTTGTAGGTCAGTTCTCCATAATCGTATGTATTTATAAGTTAGTAGCACAACACCCCCCACCAAATAAGATTGTAACAGTGGTTTCAAGCATATTTTGTCAAAACTATGATTGAACAAGAATTCTGGAAGTAAGGACAATTAACTAAATATAAATATGCATACCTGGTTTTGTCTTTATCCTTAATAGAATAATTCCTGATTTAAAACAATTGTATCTCAACTTTTATGAAATAAAACTAAATAACTATAAATTATAACATATATAGCTGGAAATATATTCACGTTATTGTGTAACAATAACCATCCGACGTTTATATACTAAGCATTTCGTATATATCCGCCCTCTTTATTGGCGTCAGACAAAACGAAACGGGCGTCAGCGATACGGCTTATCCCGGTTCCAGCATTTGTTCTCGTGAGCCGAACATTTTTATAGTCCTATACTATCGCATTAACTCGCACAAACCGATACACACACACACTATAAACGAAAATGATTTACTCAAAATAGAAACGTCAGCCAATTAACGGATACCTCGCGTTTTATACTCTCTCTCTCTCTCTCTCTCTCTCTCTGCCTACTAATTAACAATTATTTACCAGGTGCTGTAGTACAAACCTACGGCAGTCATCGTTCAGTTATACCCTACCCCATCAAAACATTGGCTTCGTGCCCACCGAGTTAATTGCTTTACCTCGTATTTCGTCCCGTTGCCACCCCGAATAAAGACCGCGCGTGGTGCCGAACATCTCGCTGGTCTGCCGAACAGTCTGCCGAACGCCTCGCTGGTCCGCCGAACAGTCTTTTGGGGTCTCAAAAGAGTTTACTATACTACTCACCCGCGTCGGTTCTTTAATGATGTTTTGTAAAGTCCATTTTGTTATAATAGATTGAAGTTTTCCTGAATTTTTCATTAGATCACAGTTTAGATCACCCACTAGTACTATAGATTGGTTGACGGAAAGAGCCTTTTCAATTGAAAGGTCATGGTCTTCCCAATAAGAATCACGGCATTCTCTGTCGGATCGATATGTGACTCAAAGGAGGATCTTCTTCACTGTTCCAATTTCAAACCATAAAATTTCGTCATCAAAACCAAGTTCTGGAAGGGACTGAAAAATTATGCTGTTATTGAAGTAGACTGCTAGTCCACTCCCGTATTCATTTCTATCAAGTCGTACTGGATCCTGGAAGTTTGGTAGCGCAATTTTACCATTATAGTGTAGTGACTTAGCGACCAAATTTTGTCATATTGGAACGGACTGGCCAAAAGTGCCATTTTTTTATATTATGTCAAGTTAGGTGTGCTCTTTCAGAAAGTGAACTAGAAACAGGTTTCTGATCAATATTAACCCTTGTTTCCAGTATAAATCCAAGATGGCGGCCAAATTCAATCATTATTTAACCATGACGTTCCAACTGGTATACAATTTAAGGCACATGCATAATAAAGGCGTCATTCCATCCGGCATTGTCATATTTTGAAGATATTAGCAATCCAGGCTGACCAAATTTGAAAATTATCACTTTTTGGACCAAAAGCATGAAATTTTGTCATAAAATCATTCTCGTTTCAATTATTTCGGAATAATAAACAGACAATTTCTCAAAACTGTTTCAGTGCAGATCAAAGGTTAAGAACTTAAAAATTTCAGAAATGTATGCTGCAAACAAAATATACAACATCTAGGGCAAAATCCTAACCATATTTTAGACATTTTGGATTATGTTACCCCTCACCCCAAAATTCATGAAATTTAGTTTTTGTGATAAACATCCGATATAACATGGATGAGAATCTATAAAGGACACTATATCGATCACATTTCTAAATACTGTAATTGCAATTACATACAAAATGACCAAAGTTGAAATTTACAAACTTTTTCGACTAAAATATGCAATTTGGTAAGTAAATCCTCGTCATTTCAAATATTTTGGTCCAATAAATGGTCAATTACACATAGGATGTTTGCGATAGTTCAAAATGTTTGGTCTTAAATCTTTTGGACATATATACTGAAAGCAATGAATACATTTTCAGTGGTTAATATGTAACAACGTTTCAGAAAATTTGGTTTATGTTTCCCCTCACCCCAAAAATCACGAAAATGTGACTTGGTTGTAAAGATTCAATAAATCTTTGGTTAAATCTTATAAAGTGAGTTTGGCGATGACAATTAGTCATATATTGTTGTGTAACAATCTCATTGACAGTATATTGTTTAAATTTACAATTGTATGCCTAATAACAGCTATATTTTATGGTAAAATAACCATAATTTAAACTATTTTCAACCAATATATGGGCAATTTCTCAAACATTTCCCAAGATCGTATACCACATGCGGCCTTGAAAGTTTCGAAAATGACTGTCGAATACAGCACATTTAAAGGTGTATACATGTCATGTCTTGGTGAAATAGAATAAAAATCTAAAAATCTATTATACCATAAATAATTTGAAGGTGTTGACTTATATAATCTACAAATGTAGCATACAAGAGGGGGTATATATAGACATGTAGTTCAAATCACTTTAATTTGTCTATCAATAATACACATAACATAAAGATGGTCTATCTTTGTATATACTCTGTTCTTAAATTCACGTTATGTTGTACCTGTATAACTATACTGTGCACAGTCTGATCATACCAGCGGATATATATCAACTCATAGATTGTCATGTTATAATCACCGGTGACCATGTTGATACATTGAACAAATATTTTAGGCATTCTTAATATCACAATTACAACTGCATAACTATGTGCATGGTAAATCATCTATTGCACATTTGCACCTGTTACAAGTTTGGGATTTGCAACAACACTTGATGAGTTCTGAACACACAGCTGCAGCTTCTTGTAATGTAGTCCACAACGGTTTACATCCATGATCTTCAACTGTCCATTCCCAGTCATGCGGGTCATGTATTGGAATTGTTATGTCATGACAAGTGTACCACAATCCTGCCTGGTATATGGCTCATTTCATATGCTGTACTAGGGCCCCTTTTGATCGACAAGTTTTGGAGAATTCTCTGCATATGCCTCGTTATCAGCAACTTTTGACAACCTTTATTATAATTAATGGTAATGAAACGTTCGAGTTCTTTGAAAATATATAAGGACGAGTCTAGTTGAATAAAAGGTTGATTCGCCTATAGAAGAAATGTACATGTATCTGCGATAATGGGATAATATTTCCTTGCTATCCAGAAACTTTTTCTGCCCTTTATATGGAAGAACAAAGTGGTATCAAAACCAGATATCGAATGCAAATTTGGTAGTGATAACAATTGTCATCGCCCAGAGCGGAAAATGTGCTGTTGTCATGGTACAATGTTTTAGTTTTGCCTGTTCCTAGAGAAACACATGTATCACCACCACTGTTAGCATCCGTAAACTTTGAAAACAGACCGATGACCATTACCAGGACATCTGTGTCAACAATCCGAACACGGATGGTCGTCAGCCCACAAGAAAGCGCATGGATAATGTGCGGCACAATTCTAATATCAGCTTCCTCCTGACAACAGTTTCTCAAGATTTACTAGGAAGAATTTGCTATTTTGAGAGTTGACGAACATTCTGTCACGTTTAACACTTTATCATCATGTTCTGACGCATTACTTGTCAGGAATACAAAAAGTTCAAGCTTATTGTCAGAATGACGGAGGAAGTCGTTCCATTTTTTTGGAATCTTAGTTTGGCCACCAACTATTCGTCCAAGACCTATACCATGATTCTCATTAGTGCTGCCTTTTGTGCTGTCTTCAAAATACCTATCCCACACAACACACATGACATTAACACTTCTTAGTTTGTAGAGTAGAAACTTCATTGGTGACTGTGTAATCATTAAAAGTACATGTAGATCATATCGCAGGCACTATTATATGCACAAGAACGCCTCCATCAAATATCTTGCACATACTTCCAATATTTTATTTCTTGTAATAGTGTGTTCGAACAACATTTGGGCAGTTCAAAAACCCGAAAATCGCTTCTCCGCTATACCAAGCGTTCAAGTGCAGGAACAGGAGAACATCAAATTGAAAGGCAATGGAGGGTTGATAGGTTTAACAGAGAGCTCATCAACAATAACGAGATGGCTAGAACTCCCCGAACCAGACGTGTTTTTCTCTCATGAGAGTCGGCTATTTCCCCCGCCTTATCAACGGGAGGTAAATTCAAGGGGACACAATCTGATTTGCTGGGATGTATCCGGGAAGCAATTGGAGATATATCGGACCCACCTGAAAATGTTCAGTGCAATATATTTGATGGAGGCGTTCTTGTGGATATGATTGTACCTGCGATATAGTATCTACTTTTAATGATTACGCCCAGTCACTAATGAAGTTTCTATTCTACAGACTAAGAAGTGTTACTGTCATATATATGTGGTGTGGGACATATGAAACGAGCTGCCTACCAGGTAGGATTGTGGTACACTTGTCATGCCAAGCTGCAGCTGTGTGTTCAGAACTCATTAAGTGTTCTTGCAAATCACAAACTTGTAACAGATGCAAATGTGCAAATGCTGATTTACCATACACAGAGTTATGTAGATGTAATTGTGTGCTTAAAATATTTGTTCAATGTATAAACACAGGCAGTGGTGATTATAACATGACAATCTATGAGTTGCTATCTATCGGCTGGTATTATCAGTCTGTGAACATTATAGTAAAATAACATAACAAACATAAAATTAAGAACACAGTATAAACAAAGATAGGCCATCTTTATGTGTATTATTGATTGACAATTTAAAGTTGTGACCTGAAATGCATATCTATATATACACCCCTCTTGAATGCTAGATTACATAAGTCAATGATATTGGGTCAAATATATCCATTAATGGTATTATAGATTCTTTTATTTTTATTTTATTTCACCAAAACATTACATGTATATACCCTTATATGTGTTGTATATCTATTCGATGTTCATTTTCGAAACTTTTAAGACCGCATATTGTATATTATTGCATATTGCCATTCTATTGGTTGAACATATTTGAAATGATCAAATAAATAGTTATTAGGCATACAATTGTTAATTTCAACAGTATACTGACAATGAGATTGTTACATTATAATATATGACGAATTGGGATCGACAAACTCACTTTATAAGATTTAACCAAAGATTTATTGAATCCTTACAACAAGTCAGATTTTCGTGATTTTTGGGGTGAGGGGTAACATAAACCAAGTTTTCTGAAACGTTGTTACATATTAAACATACAATGTATTCATCGTTTTCAGTATATATGGCCAAAACATATAAGACCGAACATTGTGAACTATCGCAAATATCCTATGAGTAAATGACCATTTATTGGACCAAAATATTTTAAATGAAGAGGATTTTCTTACAAAATTGCATATGTTTTGTCGAAAAAGAAGTTATATTTCAACTTTGGTCATTGTGTATGTAATTGCCATTGCAGTATTTAGAAATGTGATCAAATAGTGTCCTTTATAGATTCTCATCCATGTTCTATCGGATGTTTATCACAAAAACAATATTTCATGATTTTTGGGGTAAGGGGTAACATAATCCAAAATTTCTAAAATACGGTTAAGAATGTGTCCTAGATATTGTATGTTTTGATTAGAGTATACATGTCCAAAAATACTAAGATCTTAACCTTTGATCTACACTGAAACATTTTTGAGAAATTGGCTGTTTATTATTCCGAAATAATTGAAACGAGAATGATTATATGACAAAATTGCATATGTGTCTAGGACAAAATGTGTCCTAGATATTGTATGTTTTGATTAGAGTATACATGTCCAAAAATACTAAGATCTTAACCTTTGATCTACACTGAAACATTTTTGAGAAATTGGCTGTTTATTATTCCGAAATAATTGAAACGAGAATGATTATATGACAAAATTGCATATTTTTGGTACAAAAAGTGATAAATTTCCAATTTGGTCAGCCTGGGTTGCTACTATCTTCAAAATATGACAATGTCAGGTTGAATGACGCCTTTATTATGCATGCGCCTCAAATTTTATACCAGTTGGAACGTCAGGGTGAAATAAAGATTAAATTTGACCGCCATCTTGGATTTATACTGGAAACAAGGGTTAATATTGATCAGAAACCTGTTTCTAGTTCACTTTCTGAAAGAGCACACATAATTTGGCAAAATATAAAAAATGGCACTTTTGGCCAGTCCGTTCCAAAAAAAACGCTAAGTCACTACACTATTAGGTACATTATGGTTTAGATGGGTTTCGGTAAAACATACAATATCATAATCATATACATGTTCAGTAATCTTGGAAATTTTATTCCTCAGACTTCTAATATTGTAATGAAAGATCGAAATAACTTCCTTTTCCGGTTGAATTTCAATGTCATTTGATAATTTGATGAGACTTAATGATATGAACAACATTAAAACACCTAGATTTCGGCACCGAATGGAAGAAAAATTTAGCCACTGACTCTTGTTATTTGAGAAGATTCTTCCCTTACACCTGCGATGGTTGAAGTATCCAATGACTACTCTATACTGAACGATATCTATACGTGACATCTTTAGTTATATCAGTTGCAGTGCATAGAGCAGTCATGGCTGTAGTATCATTCGAAGCAAGCGCGGAAAGAGAAAGCTGGACGATGTGTGGACTTAATGGGGGACAAGCACAACACATACTGGTAACACAAACACAGAAAATACATATAAACACACAAATAATTATTATGATAGCAGTGATGCTAAAGTTGGAAATTTGAGCCATGATATCATTTGACATCACTCGGGTAGGTGTAAACAATAACACGGTCGGAAACCCAAACAGAATGGGCACATGACAATTCAAATAAGAAAAAAACATACAATATAGACATAATGTAATCAACATCTTTTAACGCCGAAAGATTGAACACTATGTTTTCCAAAGTTGTCAAGCTGTGGTGTCATTCTTCGAAGGAGCTTTAGTTGACATTATTAACAAGTCATATAGGCGATGATGGCTTATAACAGATGGTTCACATAGGATGCGTTTGATACAATCATCGTACATGTATATCTAAAAAAATAAATTCCTTTGGAAATTTTTGGAATTGTTACAAAGTATTTAACTTGACTGTAGAACAAATGCTAATTTAATAGAGTTATCTCCCTAATAGAATGGCGCGAAATTGATTTCATTTTTTTCCGTAGTTTTGTAGTGATATAAATATACGGTATGTCGTTACTAGTAAATGCAAAAATAAATCCCACATATATTCTCAAGGGTATGCGTTTCAGAAACATGTTATAAGAAGATGTAATGTCCATAACTACGATGGACAGGGAATGAGTTGGGGGCCGCATGAGCAGTTTGTACTGGTCAGAAATATCTTGTTGTTGGACACAAGGGGCAAACGGAGAAAGAAACCTGTTTAGAATGAGGTTGTTGTAATCAGAGCAATCATCGCCAAGTGGGACTAGAGTACAATAACACAAATCTCGATTTACAACATGTTTACATGCTAGCCTGTGCTGGGCATGGGTGAGATATCTCGTGATTGTCCATTTGTGACAAATATTTTGTTTTTTTTGGGTCGTCGAGTCATTACCAAGTATTCAGAATTTATGTGCTATTTAACTCGGACAAACGGAAATATGCAAATATAAAACTTCTCATGAAGATATTCTAAGGAAAAGTATTTTTGTATGGAGATGTTTTAGTGATTAAAGTTGCACACATTTTAACCATACATTGACTTGGCATGTTTACTTGGTGGATGGTGGTTAGGCCATACATGTGAGTATTTTAAGGTTTAACCAAACCAGTCAATTTTTCTGGAAAGGTAAAAAACCTTGAAATTTTGATATTTTACTGCATGTAGTTCATAAATAGATAAATGGTTCAATATGTAGATGGGAGTGAACTGTGGCCACTAATATAATGCGATTGAATGAAAATGTCGTGAAAAGGCCAAAAAAAGAAGTCTTTGTGTATATTTTTCCACAGATTTCTGATGCACGCCAACGCACGTATCAATGTTGACACAAATCCCCACTTACCAAAAAAGCCTAGACTTGACCGATAAGTTAAGGGTGCAGACTATATTGGGACGTTTTGACACTCTTCGCTTCCGAGAAGGGTATAAATCAGGTGTAAATGTTGCAGATATTCAACTAACTTTTCCTGCCATTTTGGAAGCGACCTTGACCCTATAGCAGTATATGAATATTCATCGAAAAATAGTCGTTCACCGTGATCTGAACTCAAATAAAAGTTGAAACAATAATTTAAGTCTATAGAAATCAATTCTAAGGCTCATGCGTGTGTGATCCATTGGTAGATCTCAATTATTTGTTCGTGCAAAAATACGAAAAATAGCCAAGTTCCAAATCCTTCGCGAAATTCAACCAACCAAATTCATCCGCCCACGAGGTACATGTTTGAAGTCTGCGAATATGTCTTATTAAAGTATGTAATTGTAATATTGGAGTTATATGGATACTGTTAAGTAAATTATTAATATAAAAGGTTCAAGAACTGCTGAGTATTGATCGGGCACAACACATACTGGTAACACAAACACAGAAAATACATATAAACACACAAATAATTATCATGATAGCAGTGATGCTAAAGTTGGAAATTTGAGCCATGATATCATTTGACATCACTCGGGTAGGTGTAAACAATAACACGGTCGGAAACCCAAACAGAATGGGCACATGACAATTCAAATAAGAAAAAAACATACAATATAGACATAATGTAATCAACATCTTTTAACGCCGAAAGATTGAACACTATGTTTTCCAAAGTTGTCAAGCTGTGGTGTCATTCTTCGAAGGAGCTTTAGTTGACATTATTAACAAGTCATATAGGCGATGATGGCTTATAACAGATGGTTCACATAGGATGCGTTTGATACAATCATCGTACATGTATATCTAAAAAAATAAATTCCTTTGGAAATTTTTGGAATTGTTACAAAGTATTTAACTTGACTGTAGAACAAATGCTAATTTAATAGAGTTATCTCCCTAATAGAATGGCGCGAAATTGATTTCATTTTTTTCCGTAGTTTTGTAGTGATATAAATATACGGTATGTCGTTACTAGTAAATGCAAAAATAAATCCCACATATATTCTCAAGGGTATGCGTTTCAGAAACATGTTATAAGAAGATGTAATGTCCATAACTACGATGGACAGGGAATGAGTTGGGGGCCGCATGAGCAGTTTGTACTGGTCAGAAATATCTTGTTGTTGGACACAAGGGGCAAACGGAGAAAGAAACCTGTTTAGAATGAGGTTGTTGTAATCAGAGCAATCATCGCCAAGTGGGACTAGAGTACAATAACACAAATCTCGATTTACAACATGTTTACATGCTAGCCTGTGCTGGGCATGGGTGAGATATCTCGTGATTGTCCATTTGTGACAAATATTTTGTTTTTTTTGGGTCGTCGAGTCATTACCAAGTATTCAGAATTTATGTGCTATTTAACTCGGACAAACGGAAATATGCAAATATAAAACTTCTCATGAAGATATTCTAAGGAAAAGTATTTTTGTATGGAGATGTTTTAGTGATTAAAGTTGCACACATTTTAACCATACATTGACTTGGCATGTTTACTTGGTGGATGGTGGTTAGGCCATACATGTGAGTATTTTAAGGTTTAACCAAACCAGTCAATTTTTCTGGAAAGGTAAAAAACCTTGAAATTTTGATATTTTACTGCATGTAGTTCATAAATAGATAAATGGTTCAATATGTAGATGGGAGTGAACTGTGGCCACTAATATAATGCGATTGAATGAAAATGTCGTGAAAAGGCCAAAAAAAGAAGTCTTTGTGTATATTTTTCCACAGATTTCTGATGCACGCCAACGCACGTATCAATGTTGACACAAATCCCCACTTACCAAAAAAGCCTAGACTTGACCGATAAGTTAAGGGTGCAGACTATATTGGGACGTTTTGACACTCTTCGCTTCCGAGAATGGTATAAATCAGGTGTAAATGTTGCAGATATTCAACTAACTTTTCCTGCCATTTTGGAAGCGACCTTGACCCTATAGCAGTATATGAATATTCATCGAAAAATAGTCGTTCACCGTGATCTGAACTCAAATAAAAGTTGAAACAATAATTTAAGTCTATAGAAATCAATTCTAAGGCTCATGCGTGTGTGATCCATTGGTAGATCTCAATTATTTGTTCGTGCAAAAATACGAAAAATAGCCAAGTTCCAAATCCTTCGCGAAATTCAACCAACCAAATTCATCCGCCCACGAGGTACATGTTTGAAGTCTGCGAATATGTCTTATTAAAGTATGTAATTGTAATATTGGAGTTATATGGATACTGTTAAGTAAATTATTAATATAAAAGGTTCAAGAACTGCTGAGTATTGATCGGGCACAACACATACTGGTAACACAAACACAGAAAATACATATAAACACACAAATAATTATCATGATAGCAGTGATGCTAAAGTTGGAAATTTGAGCCATGATATCATTTGACATCACTCGGGTAGGTGTAAACAATAACACGGTCGGAAACCCAAACAGAATGGGCACATGACAATTCAAATAAGAAAAAAACATACAATATAGACATAATGTAATAAACATCTTTTAACGCCGAAAGATTGAACACTATGTTTTCCAAAGTTGTCAAGCTGTGGTGTCATTCTTCGAAGGAGCTTTAGTTGACATTATTAACAAGTCATATAGGCGATGATGGCTTATAACAGATGGTTCATACAGGATGCGTTTGATACAATCATCGTACATGTATATCTAAAAAAATAAATTCCTTTGGAAATTTTTGGAATTGTTACAAAGTATTTAACTTGACTGTAGAACAAATGCTAATTTAATAGAGTTATCTCCCTAATAGAATGGCGCGAAATTGATTTCATTTTTTTCCGTAGTTTTGTAGTGATATAAATATGCGGTATGTCGTTACTAGTAAATGCAAAAATAAATCCCACATATATTCTCAAGGGTATGCGTTTCAGAAACATGTTATAAGAAGATGTAATGTCCATAACTACGATGGACAGGGAATGAGTTGGGGGCCGCATGAGCAGTTTGTACTGGTCAGAAATATCTTGTTGTTGGACACAAGGGGCAAACGGAGAAAGAAACCTGTTTAGAATGAGGTTGTTGTAATCAGAGCAATCATCGCCAAGTGGGACTAGAGTACAATAACACAAATCTCAATTTACAACATGTTTACATGCTAGCCTGTGCTGGGCATGGGTGAGATATCTCGTGATTGTCCATTTGTGACAAATATTTTGTTTTTTTTGGGTCGTCGAGTCATTACCAAGTATTCAGAATTTATGTGCTATTTATTTAACTCGGACAAACGGAAATATGCAAATATAAAACTTCTCATGAAGATATTCTAAGGAAAAGTATTTTTGTATGGAGATGTTTTAGTGATTAAAGTTGCACACATTTTAACCATACATTGACTTGGCATGTTTACTTGGTGGATGGTGGTTAGGCCATACATGTGAGTATTTTAAGGTTTAACCAAACCAGTCAATTTTTCTGGAAAGGTAAAAAACCTTGAAATTTTGATATTTTACTGCATGTAGTTCATAAATAGATAAATGGTTCAATATGTAGATGGGAGTGAACTGTGGCCACTAATATAATGCGATTGAATGAAAATGTCGTGAAAAGGCAAAAAAAGAAGTCTTTGTGTATATTTTTCCACAGATTTCTGATGCACGCCAACGCACGTATCAATGTTGACACAAATCCCCACTTACCAAAAAAGCCTAGACTTGACCGATAAGTTAAGGGTGCAGACTATATTGGGACGTTTTGACACTCTTCGCTTCCGAGAAGGGTATAAATCAGGTGTAAATGTTGCAGATATTCAACTAACTTTTCCTGCCATTTTGGAAGCGACCTTGACCCTATAGCAGTATATGAATATTCATCGAAAAATAGTCGTTCACCGTGATCTGAACTCAAATAAAAGTAGAAACAATAATTTAAGTCTATAGAAATCAATTCTAAGGCTCATGTGTGTGTGATCCATTGGTAGATCTCAATTATTTGTTCGTGCAAAAATACGAAAAATAGGCAAGTTCCAAATCCTTCGCGAAATTCAACCAACCAAATTCATCCGCCCACGAGGTACATGTTTGAAGTCTGCGAATATGTCTTATTAAAGTATGTAATTGTAATATTGGAGTTATATGGATACTGTTAAGTAAATTATTAATATAAAAGGTTCAAGAACTGCTGAGTATTGATCGGGCACAACACATACTGGTAACACAAACACAGAAAATACATATAAACACACAAATAATTATCATGATAGCAGTGATGCTAAAGTTGGAAATTTGAGCCATGATATCATTTGACATCACTCGGGTAGGTGTAAACAATAACACGGTCGGAAACCCAAACAGAATGGGCACATGACAATTCAAATAAGAAAAAAACATACAATATAGACATAGTGTAATCAACATCTTTTAACGCCGAAAGATTGAACACTATGTTTTCCAAAGTTGTCAAGCTGTGGTGTCATTCTTCGAAGGAGCTTTAGTTGACATTATTAACAAGTCATATATGCGATGATGGCTTATAACAGATGGTTCACACAGGATGCGTTTGATACAATCATCGTACATGTATATCTAAAAAAATAATTCCTTTGGAAATTTTTGGAATTGTTACAAAGTATTTAACTTGACTGTAGAACAAATGCTAATTTAATAGAGTTATCTCCCTAATAGAATGGCGCGAATTTTTTTTCATTTTTTTTCCGTAGTTTTGCCGTGATATAAATATGCGGTATGTCGTTACTAGTAAATGCAAAAATAAATCCCACATATATTCTCAAGGGTATGCGTTTCAGAAACATGTTATAAGAAGATGTAATGTCCATAACTACGATGGACAGGGAATGAGTTGGGGGCCGCATGAGCAGTTTGTACTGGTCAGAAATATCTTGTTGTTGGACACAAGGGGCAAACGGAGAAAGAAACCTGTTTAGAATGAGGTTGTTGTAATCAGAGCAATCATCGCCAAGTGGGACTAGAGTACAATAACACAAATTTCGATTTACAACATGTTTACATGCTAACCTGTGCTGGGCATGGGTGAGATATCTCGTGATTGTCCATTTGTGACAAATATTTAGTTTTTTTTGGGGTCGTCGAGTCATTACCAAGTATTCAGAATTTATGTGCTATTTAACTCGGACAAACGAAAATATGCAAATATAAAACTTCTCATGAAGATATTCTAAGGAAAAGTATTTTTGTATGGAGATGTTTTAGTGATTAAAGTTGCACACATTTTAACCATACATTGACTTGGCATGTTTACTTGAAGGATGGTGGTTAGGCCATACATGTGAGTATTTTAATGTTAAATGTTTTACCCCACTTCTCCGTGATGAACATTTGTGGAATTAGACTCGACGAGTTCCATTATCGGGGTTATATTCTAGGGACCTTAAGAAATGTAAATATTGTTTTGGCTAATATGTAAAATAAAGGTTAAATTGAATCTCGGGTTTCAATATAGCCATTGTGTGCATACATTTAAAGTGAGACACCACACTCCAAAATATTTCAAAGATTTTGAATTTAAAGTGAGACACTTCATGGTGATACCATTTGAATAATTTTCAATATAGCCATTGTGTGCATAAGTTTAAAGTGGGACACTACACTCCAAAATATTTCAAAAATATTTCAAAAGTTTTAAATTTAAAGTCTGACACTTCACACAAAATAAGTTATGGTTATACCATTTGAATAATTTTCAATATAGCCATTGTGTGCATAAATTTAAAGTGAGACACTACACATATTGACTTTAAAGTGATGTTCAATTTTCTACCAAAATAACATTTACTCAAGAAATCTAATTCTGAATAAGATGCATCTAGGAATATATTCAGGCCTTAGGCTTAAAGTGAGACACTTCATGGTTATACCGTTTGAATAATTTTCAATATAGCCATTGTGTGGATAAATTTAAAGTGAGACACTACACTCCAAAATATTGCAAAAGTTTTGAATTTAAAGTGAGACACTTCACACAATATAAGTTATGGTTATACCATTAGAATAATTTGCAATATAGCCATTGTGAGCATAAATTTAAATTGAGACACTACACTCCAAAATATTTCAAAATATTTCAAAAGTTTTGAATTTAAAGTGAGACACTTCATGGTCATTCAATTATAATAATTTTCAATATAGATATTGTGAGCATAAGTTTAAAGTGAGAACCACACTCCAAAATATTTCAAAACATTTAAAAAGTTTTGAATTCAAAGTAAGACACTTCATGGTTATACCATTTGAATAATTTTCAATATAGCTATTCTGTGCATAAAATTAAAGTGAGACACTACACTCCAAAATATTTCAAAACATTTCAAAAGTTTTTAATTTAAAGTGAGACACTTCGCACAAAATAAATGTATTCAGGCCTTAGGTTGGATTCATGCATATAAGTAAGGGAAAATGTGTCCAAAATATTTCAAAAAGTTTTGAATTTAAAGTGAGTTATGATTTTACAATTTTGAATACTTTTCAATGTATGTATCGTTATGAAGCTTTATGAGATAATTAATTATGGCTAAATATTTGTAAACTTGTTTAAAGCGGTGTTCAAGTTTCTATCAAGATAGAAAACAAAATGTGTTTTCATTAAATTTGGTCCTGTTTGGCATGCATCCAGGAATTATAAGTAAGTTTACTCCCAGGATGCATGCCCTGCAGGACTCATGGCTTGTATAACATTATGTGCAGAGATGCAAAGTCTGATTGATCATTAAGCAGTTGATGTGAAGATAAACAGTGAATGTGGGAGAAAATATCTCACGTATATATTTGAACTATGATATGAAGATAAATACACAATTGGGCATTATGTGTACACTATATAAAACAAAACTAATTGAATTCACAAAAATGAATTCACAATTATTCACTCTGTGTGACACATGTTTTCTATAATCTTTCATATTAATATGTGTGGAATTCTATATTCATGAGTAAGTTAAATATATATACAGCACATGCAGATACCTCACACATTGAAAACATATGCTTCCCTTCAAGACTAAAGTTTAAAGTGAGACACTACACTCCAAAATATTTCAAAATATTTCTAAAGTTTTGAACTTAAAGTGAGACACTTCATGGTTATACCATTTGAATAATTTTCAATATAGACATTGTGAGCATAAGTTTAAAGTGAGGCACTACACTCCAAAATATTTCAAAAGTTCTGAATTTAAAGTCAGACACTTCACACAAAATAAGTTATGGTTATACAATTTGAATAATTTTCAATTTAGCCATTGTGTGCATAAATTTAAAGTCAGACACTACACAAAATGAGTTATGATTTTACAATTTGAATATTTTTCAATGTATGTATCATTATGAAGCATTATGACATAATTAATTATGGCTAAATATTTGTAAACTTTTTTTAAAGCGGTGTTCAAATTTCTATCAAGATCAAAAAAATGTGTTTTCATTAAGTTTTGTCCTGTTTGGCATGTATCCATGAAATATATTTAGGTTTACTCCCATGATTCATGCCCTGCAGGACTCATGGCTTGTGTAACATTTTGTGCAGAGATGCAAAGTCTGGTTGATCATTAGGCAGTTGATGTGAAGATAAACAGTGAATGTGGGAGAAAATATCTCACTTATATATTTGAACTATGATATGAAGATAAATACACAATTGGGCATTATGTGTACACTATATAAAACAAAACTAATTGAATTCACAAAAATGAATTCACAATTATTCACTCTGTGTGACACATGTTTTCTATAATCTTTCATATTAATATGTGTGGAATTCTATATTCATGAGAAAGTTAAATATATATACAGCACATGCAGATACCTCACACATTGAAAACATATGCTCCCATTCAAGACTAAAGTTTAAAGTGAGACACTACACTCCAAAATATTTCTAAAGTTTTGAATTTAAAGTGAGACACTTCATGGTTATACCATTTGAATAATTTTTAATATAGACATTGTGAGCATAAGTTTAAAGTGAGGCACTACACTCCAAAATATTTCAAAATATTTCAAAAGTTCTGAATTTAAAGTTAGACACTTCACACAAAATAAGTTATGGTTATACAATTTGAATAATTTTCAATTTAGCCATTGTGTGCATACATTTAAAGTGAGACACTACACAAAATGAGTTATGATTTTACAATTTGAATATTTTTCAATGTATGTATCATTATGAAGCATTATGACATAATTAATTATGGCTAAATATTTGTAAACTTTTTTAAAGCGGTGTTCAAATTTCTATCAAGATCAAAAAAAATTGTTTTCATTAAGTTTGGTCCTGTTTTATTTGGCATGTATCCAAGAAATATATTTAGGTTTACTCCCATGATTCATGCCCTGCAGGACTCATGGCTTGTGTAACATTTGGTTGATCATTAGGCAGTTGATGTGAAGATAAACAGTGAATGTGGGAGAAATATCCCACTTATATATTTGAACTATTGGAAGTAAAAATAAATACACAATTGGGCATTCTGTGTACACTATATAAAATAAAGCTAATTGAATTCACAAAAATGAATTCACAATTATTTACTCAGTGTGACACATGTTTTCTATAAACTTTCACATTAATATGTGTGGAATTCTATATTTATGAGTAAGTTAAATATATATATACAGCACTTTCAGATACCTCACACATTGAAATGTATGCTTCCCTTCAAGACTAAAGTTTAAAGTGAGACACTACACTCCAAATTATTTCAAAACATTTAAAAAAAATTGAATTTAAAGTGAAACAATTCATGGTTATACCATTTGAAAAATTCTCAATAAAGACATTGTGAGCATAAGTTTAAAGTGAGACACTACACTCCAAAATATTTCAAAACATAGACACTTCATGGTTATACCATTTGAATAACAATCCTATACAGAATTGCCTGCCCTGTCTGTGATATCGAAATCACGAAGAGTTAGGCCATTATACTTACTCCTCACCAATTTTAATGGCGTAATATGTGAATTTTCGGGGTGCCGACTCTATTTCGTGACCCGTCCTGACCCAATTTCTCAAAATCTGAAATGCGTGTGGCGGAAATCCTATACAGAATTGCATGCCCCTGTCTGTGATATCGATATCACGAAGAGTTAGGCCATGATACTTACTCGTCACCACATTAAATGGCGAAGTATATGAATTTCCGGGGTACTGACTCTATTTCGTGATCCGTCCTGACCCAATTTCTGACAATCTCAACTGCGTGTGGCGGAAGTTCTGTACAAAATTGCATGCCCTGCCTGTGTTGTGGAAATCACGAAGAGCAAGGCCGTTATATTTACTCGTCACCAATTTTAATGGCGTAATATGTGAATTTTCGGGGTCCCGATTCTATTTCGTGACCCGTCCTGACCCAATTTCTCAAAATTTCAACTGCCTGTGGCGGAAATCCTATACAGAATTGCCTGCCCTGTCTTTGATATCGAAACCACGAAGAGTTGGACCGTGATACTTACTCCTCACCAATTTTAATGGCGTAATATGTGAATTTTCGGGGTCCCGACTCTATTTCGTGAACCGTGCTGACCCAATTTATCAAAATCTCAACTGCGTGTGGCGGAAATCCTGTACAGAATTGTCTGCCCTGTCTGTGATGTCGAAATCACGGAGAGTTAGGCCGTGGTACTTACTCGTCACCAATTTTAATGGCGTAATATGTAAATTTTCGGGGTCCCGTCTCTATTTCGTGACCCGTCCTGACCCAATTTCTGAAATTCTCAACTGCATGTGTGGGAAATCCTGTACAGCATTGTCTGCACTGCCTGTGTTGTGGACATCAAGAAGAGTAATGCCGTTATACTTACTCGTCACCACATTAAATGGCGTAATATGTGAATTTTCGGGGTCCCGACTCTATTTCGTGACCCGTCGTGACCCAATTTCTCAAAATCTGAACTGCGTGTGGCGGAAATCCTGTTATCAGAATTGCCTTCCCTGTGTGTGATGTCGAAATCACGAAGAGTTAGGCCGTGATACTTAAGCCTCACCAATTTTAATGGCGTAATATGTGAATTTTCGGGGTCCCGACTCTATTTCGTGACCCATCCTGACCCAATTTCTCAAAATCTGAACTGCGTGTGACGGAAATCCTGTACGGAATTGCCTTCCCTGTATGTGATGTCGAAATCACGAAGATTTAGGCCGTGATACATACTCGTCACCAATTTTAATGGCGTAATATGTAAATTTTCGGGGTCCCGTCTCTATTTCGTGACCCGTCCTGACCCAATTTCTCAAAATCTGAACTGCGTGTGGCGGAAATCCTGTACAGAATTGTCTGCCTTGCCTGTGTTGTGGAAATCAAGAAGAGTAATGCCGTTATACTTACTCGTCACCACATTAAATGGCGTAATATGTGAATTTTCGGGGTCCCGACTCTATTTCGTGACCCGTCCTGACCCAATTTCTCAAAATCTGAACTGCGTGTGGCGGAAATCCTGTACAGAATTGCCTTCCCTGTGTGTGATGTCGAAATCACGAAGAGTTAGGCCGTGATACTTACTCGTCACCAATTGTAATGGCGTAATATGTAAATTTTCGGGGTCCCGTCTCTATTTCGTGACCCGTGCTGACCCAATTTCTGAACTTCTCAGCTGCCTGTGGCGGAAATCCTGTACAGGACTATCTGCCCTGCCTGTGTTGAGGAAATCACGAAGAGCAAGGCCGTTATACTTATTCGTCACCACATTCAATGGCGTAATATATGAATTTTCGGGATCCCGTCCCTATTTCGTGACCCGTCCTGACCCCATTTCTTTAAATCTGAACTGCGTGTGAAGGAAATCCTGTACAGAATTGCCTGCCCTGCCTGTGTTGTCGAAATCACGACGAGAAAGGCCGTGATACATACTCGTCACACATTTCAATGGCGTAATATATGAATTTTCGGGATCCCGTCTCTATTTCGTGACCCGTCCTGACCCAATTTATAAAATTCTCAACTGCGTGTGGTGGAAATCCTGTACAGAATTGCCTGCCCTGCCTGTGTTGTCGAAATCACGACGAGAAAGGTCGTGATACATACTCGTCACACATTTCAATGGCGTAATATATGAATTTCCGGGGTCCTGACTCTATTTCGTGACCCGTCCTGACCCAATTTCTAAAAATCTCACATGTGTGTGGTGGAAATCCTATACATAATTGCCTGCCCTGTCTGTGATATCGAAATCACGAAGAGCTAGGCCGTGATACTTACGCCTCACCAATTTTAATGGCGTAATATGTGAATTTTCGGGGTCCCGACTCTATTTCGTGACCCATCCTGACCCAATTTCTCAAAATCTGAACTGCGTGTGGCGGAAATCCTGTACGGAATTGCCTTCCCTGTATGTGATGTCGAAATCACGGAGAGTTAGGCCGTGGTACTTACTCGTCACCAAATTTAATGGCGTAATATGTGAATTTTCGGGGTCCCGTCTCTATTTCGTGACCCGTCCTGACCCAATTTCTGAAATTCTCAACTGCATGTGTGGGTAATCCTGTACAGAATTGTCTGCCTTGCCTGTGTTGTGGAAATCAAGAAGAGTAATGCCGTTATACTTACTCGTCACCACATTAAATGGCGTAATATGTGAATTTTCGGGGTCCCGACTCTATTTCGTGACCCGTCCTGACCCAATTTCTCAAAATCTGAACTGCGTGTGGCGGAAATCCTGTACAGAATTGCCTTCCCTGTGTGTGATGTCGAAATCACGAAGAGTTAGGCCGTGATACTTACTCGTCACCAATTGTAATGGCGTAATATGTAAATTTTCGGGGTGCCGACTCTATTTCGTGACCCGTCATGACCCAATTTCTCAAAATCTGAAATGCGTGTGGCGGAAATCCTATACAGAATTGCATGCCCCTGTCTGTGATATCGATATCACGAAGAGTTAGGCCATGATACTTACTCGTCACCACATTAAATGGCGAAGTATATGAATTTCCGGGGTACTGACTCTATTTCGTGATCCGTCCTGACCCAATTTCTGAAAATCTCAACTGCGTGTGGCGGAAGTTCTGTACAGAATTGCATGCCCTGCCTGTGTTGTGGAAATCACGAAGAGCAAGGCCGTTATATTTACTCGTCACCAATTTTAATGGCGTAATATGTGAATTTTCGGGGTCCCGATTCTATTTCGTGACCCGTCCTGACCCAATTTCTCAAAATTTCAACTGCCTGTGGCGGAAATCCTATACAGAATTGCCTGCACTGTCTTTGATATCGAAACCACGAAGAGTTGGACCGTGATACTTACTCCTCACCAATTTTAATGGCGTAATATGTGAATTTTCGGGGTCCCGACTCTATTTCGTGAACCGTGCTGACCCAATTTATCAAAATCTCAACTGCGTGTGGCGGAAATCCTGTACAGAATTGTCTGCCCTGTCTGTGATGTCGAAATCACGGAGAGTTAGGCCGTGGTACTTACTCGTCACCAATTTTAATGGCGTAATATGTAAATTTTCGGGGTCCCGTCTCTATTTCGTGACCCGTCCTGACCCAATTTCTGAAATTCTCAACTGCATGTGTGGGAAATCCTGTACAGCATTGTCTGCCCTGCCTGTGTTGTGGACATCAAGAAGGGTAATGCCGTTATACTTACTCGTCACCACATTAAATGGCGTAATATGTGAATTTTCGGGGTCCCGACTCTATTTCGTGACCCGTCGTGACCCAATTTCTCAAAATCTGAACTGCGTGTGGCGGAAATCCTGTTATCAGAATTGCCTTCCCTGTGTGTCATGTCGAAATCACGAAGAGTTAGGCCGTGATACTTACGCCTCACCAATTTTAATGGCGTAATATGTGAATTTTCGGGGTCCCGACTCTATTTCGTGACCCATCCTGACCCAATTTCTCAAAATCTGAACTGCGTGTGACGGAAATCCTGTACGGAATTGCCTTCCCTGTATGTGATGTCGAAATCACGAAGATTTAGGCCGTGATACATACTCGTCACCAATTTTAATGGCGTAATATGTAAATTTTCGGGGTCCCGTCTCTATTTCGTGACCCGTCCTGACCCAATTTCTCAAAATCTGAACTGCGTGTGGCGGAAATCCTGTACAGAATTGTCTGCCTTGCCTGTGTTGTGGAAATCAAGAAGAGTAATGCCGTTATACTTACTCGTCACCACATTAAATGGCGTAATATGTGAATTTTCGGGGTCCCGACTCTATTTCGTGACCCGTCCTGACCCAATTTCTCAAAATCTGAACTGCGTGTGGCGGAAATCCTGTACAGAATTGCCTTCCCTGTGTGTGATGTCGAAATCACGAAGAGTTAGGCCGTGATACTTACTCGTCACCAATTGTAATGGCGTAATATGTAAATTTTCGGGGTCCCGTCTCTATTTCGTGACCCGTGCTGACCCAATTTCTGAACTTCTCAGCTGCCTGTGGCGGAAATCCTGTACAGAACTATCTGCCCTGCCTGTGTTGAGGAAATCACGAAGAGCAAGGCCGTTATACTTATTCGTCACCACATTCAATGGCGTAATATATGAATTTTCGGGATCCCGTCCCTATTTCGTGACCCGTCCTGACCCCATTTCTTTAAATCTGAACTGCGTGTGAAGGAAATCCTGTACAGAATTGCCTGCCCTGCCTGTGTTGTCGAAATCACGACGAGAAAGGCCGTGATACATACTCGTCACACATTTCAATGGCGTAATATATGAATTTTCGGGATCCCGTCTCTATTTCGTGACCCGTCCTGACCCAATTTATAAAATTCTCAACTGCGTGTGGTGGAAATCCTGTACAGAATTGCCTGCCCTGCCTGTGTTGTCGAAATCACGACGAGAAAGGTCGTGATACATACTCGTCACACATTTCAATGGCGTAATATATGAATTTCCGGGGTCCTGACTCTATTTGGTGTACCGTCCTGACTCAATTTCTTAAAATCTCAACTGCGTGTGGCGGAAATCCTATACAAAATTTCATGCCCTGTCTGTGATATCGAAATCACGAAGAGCTAGGCCGTGATACTTACTCCTCACCAATTGTAATGGCGTAATATGTGAATTTTCGGGGTCCCGACCCTATTTCGTGACCCGTCCTGACCCAATTTCTCAAAATCTGAACTGCGTGTGGCGGAAATCCTGTACGGAATTGCCTTCCCTGTATGTGATATCGAAATCACGAAGAGTTAGGCCGTGATACTTACTCGTCACCAATTTTAATGGCGTAATATGTAAATTTTCGGGGTCCCGTCTCTATTTCGTGACCCGCCCTGACCCCATTTGTTAAAATCTGAACTGCGTGTGGCGGAAATCTTGTACAGAATTGCCTGTCCTGTCGAAATCACGACGAGAAAGGCCGTGATACATACTCGTCACCAATTTTAATGGCGTAATATGTGAATTTTCGGGGTCCCGACTCTATTTCGTGATCCGTCCTGACCCAATTTCTGAAAATCTCAACTGCGTGTGGCAGAAATCCTGTACGGAACTGCATGCCCTGCCTGTGTTGTGGAAATCACGAATAACAAGGCCGTTATACTTACTCGTCACCACATTAAATGGCGTAGTATATGAATTTCCGGGGTCCTGACTCTATTTCGTGACCCGTCCTGACCCAATTTCTTAAAATCTCAACTGCCTGTGGCGGAAATCCTGTACAGAATTGCATGCCCAGCATGTGTTGTCGAAATCACGAAGAGTGAGGCCGTGATACTCACTCGTCACACATTTTAATGGCGTAATATATGAATCTCCGGGGTCCCGACTATTTCGTGACCCGTCCTGACCAAATTTCTGAAAATCTCAACTGCGTGTGGCGGAATCCTGTACAGAATTACATACCCTGTCTGTGTTGTCGAAATCACGAAGAGTTATGGCTGTTATTCCGTGATATTTACTCGTCGCCAGCTTAGATGGCGTAATGTACGAAATTTTCGGGGTCCCGATTCTATTTCGTGACCCGTGCTGAGCCCATTTCTTAAAATCTCAACTGCATGTGGCGGAAATCCTGTTTGAAATGGTTCACCCTGGCTGCGTTATCAATATCACGACGAGTAATGTCGTGATACTTACTCGTCGCCACATTAAATGGCGTAATATATTAATTTTCCGGGTCATGACACTAGTTCGTGACCCGCTCGGGCCCCATTTCTCAAAACTGCACGTGGTGGGACTACTGTGTGGAATGTGACCATGCAGATAAAAGTGTTCCCGTCCTCTTATACATATACAAACTAAATTTCAAATGGATATCCCCATTACTCCACGGAAATCGCGTTCTTTGTCAAGTGCTTGAAGGTCAAGATCACGCAGCACGAACTTGTCTAAAGCGTATAAATATTCCCCTGGTCAAAATAGTTCAACATACCAAGATTCAGCTTAATCGGTCAAAGGGTTCTCGAGTTCTGAATTAGTATATAAAAACCGCAAACTTGTAGGCATGTACGCCTGATCGCCTGTATACGCCTGATCGCGTCGCGATTCGCGGTTTCGCGTTCGCATTTGGCTGACACAATACACATACTCTATACATATATACACTAGAAGGTGACCCGACTTCGTCCGGGCTTTGACCTTGAATTGTCTATTTTGAAGGCCAAGGTCAAGTGGGGTCACGATTTGACCCGTCCAAAACACTGCCCGAACAAAAGTACCCGTCGAAATCCATCCGGTTTTACCCGATTTGACATTGAATTGATCATTTTGAAGGTCAAGGTCAGGTCGGGGTCACGATTTGACCCGTCCAAAACACCCAGTGGACACAAGTAACCCTATGTATAAAATTTCGTCGAAATACCATCAAAATTGGCGATTTGACCTTTGAATTGACCCGATTTCAAGGTCAAGGTCACGTCGCACGGGCAAATGAATATGCTTATGAGACTCCCCATACGAAAGTACCCCCACATACCAAGTTTCATCGAAATCCCGTGATATTCGGGCGTTTGACCTTGAAATGACCCGATTTCAAGGCCAAGGTCACGTCGCGCGGGCAAATTAATATGCTTATGAGACTCCCCATACGAAAGTACTCCCACATACCAAGTTTCATCGAAATCCCGTAATATTAGTGCGTTTGACCTTGAAATGACCCGATTTCAAGGTCAATGTCACGTCGCACGGGCAAATTAATAGGTTTATGCCACTCCCCGGCCGAAAATACACCCACATACCAAGTTTCATCGAAATCCCGTGATATTCGGCGTTTGACCTTAAAATTACCCGATTTCAAGGTCAAGGTCACGTCGCACGGGCAAATTAATAGGCCCATGTCACTCCCTGGCCGAAAATACCCACACATACCAAGTTTCATCGAAATCGGCTCGGCCGTTTTTGAGTCCATCGATTACAGACAGACACACACAGACATACACTCACACACACAGATCTTCCAAAATATATAATAGACTAGCCGATGAGCCCGACGTTGTCCGGGCTATTCAAATACCAAATTTCGTTGCCCGGGCTATTCAAAAACCAAATTTCAAGTCGATAGCTCCACCCATTTCCGAGATCTGGTCTGCGCATGCGCGAAGTTGGCGTCGCACGGGCTCGGCGACCCGATAAAATTCGTATCCGGGGCAAGATACATTCACATAGCAAATTTCAAGTCGATAGCTCCACCCGTTTCCGAGATCTCGTCTGCGCATGCGCGAAGCTGGCATCGCACGGGCTCGGCGACCCGATAAAATTCGCATCCGGGGCAAGATACATTCACATAGAAAATTTCAAGTCGATAGCTCCACCCGTTTCCGAGATCTCGTCTGCGCATGCGCGAAGCGGGCGCCGCACGGGCTCGCCAATACGACAACGTCCATCGCCTGGTCAAACTACACACACGTACCAAGTTTCGTCCCGATCGGTCGAGAATCGTAGATTTGTATCAATGACAAACATACATACAGACAGACAGACAAACAGAGGTCTTCAAAAAATATATATACTAGCCGATGAGCCCGACGTTGTCCGGGCTATTCAAAAACCAAATTTCAAGTCGATAGCTCGACCCGTTTCCGAGATCTGGTCTGCGCATGCGCGAAGCTGGCGTCGCACGGGCTCGGCGACCCGATAAAATTCGTATCCGGGGCAAGATACATTCACATACCAAATTTCAAGTCGATAGCTCCACCCGTTTCCGAGATCTCGTCTGCGCATGCGCTGCACGGGCGTCGCACGGGCACGCCAATAAGACAAAGACCACCGCCTGGTCAAACTACACACACGTACAAAGTTTCGTCCCGATCGGTCGAGAATCGTAGATTTGTATTAATGACAAACAGACAGACAGACAGAGGTCTTCAAAATATATATGAGACTAGCCGATGAGCCCGACGTTGTCCGGGCTATTCAAAAACAAAATTTCAAGTCGATAGCTCCACCCGTTTCCGAGATCTGGTCTGCGCATGCGCGAAGCTGGCGTCGCACGGGCTCGGCGACCCGATAAAATTCGTATCCGGGGCAAGATACATTCACATAGCAAATTTCAAGTCGATAGCTCCACCCGTTTCCGAGATCTCGTCTGAGCATGCGCGAAGCTGGCGTCGCACGGGCTCGGCGACCCGATAAAATTCGTATCCTGGGCAAGATACATTCACATAGCAAATTTCAAGTCGATAGCTCCACCCGTTTCCGAGATCTCGTCTGCGCATGCGCGAAGCGGGCGCCGCACGGGCTCGCCAATACGACAACGTTCACCGCCTGGTCAAAATACACACACGTACCAAGTTTCGTCCCGATCGGTCGAGAATCGTAGATTTGTATAAATGACAGACAGACAGACAAACAAACATTCATACAGACAGAGGTCTTCAAAATATATATATACTAGCCGATAAGCCCGACGTTGTCCGGGCTATTCAAAAACCAAATTTCAAGGCGATAGCTCTACCCAGCCCGACGTTGTCCGGGCTATTCAAAAACCAAATTTCAAGTCGATAGCTCTACCCGTTTCCGAGATCTGGTCTGCGCATGCACGAAGCTGGCATTGCACGGGCTCGGCGACCCGATAAAATTCGTATCCGGGGCAATATACATTCACATAGCAAATTTCAAGTCGATAGCTCCACCCGTTTCCGAGATCTCGTCTGCGCATGCGCGAAGCTGGCGTCACACGGACTCGGCGACCCGATAAAATTCGTATCCGGGGCAAGATACATTCACATAGCAAATTTCAAGTCGATAGCTCCACCCGTTTCCGAGATCTCGTCTGCGCATGCGCGAAGCTGGTGTCGCACGGGCTCGGCGACCCGATAAAATTCGTATCCGGGGCAAGATACATTCACATAGCAAATTTCAAATAGCAAAGTCGATAGCTCCACCTGTTTCCGAGATCTCGTCTGCGCATGCGCGAAGCGGGCGCCGCACGGGCTCGCCAATACGACAACGTTCACCGCCTGGTCAAACTACACACACGTACCAAGTTTCGTCCCGATCGGTCGAGAATCGTAGATTTGTATAAATGACAGACAGACAGACAGACAGACAGACAGACAGACAAACAAACATACAGACAGAGGTCTTCAAAATATATATGAGATATCTATATTTGCGACTGTCTGTCTGTCTGTCTGTCTGTCTGTGTTCTATAGAAATTCACAGGGGACCATCTAGATGATGCCAAAGGGGTCTACTAGGAGTAGCTTTTTACGAGAAAGATAATGGTCGGGGTTAGAATTTTCTAAAGTGACGCCGTTGTTGTCAGGGGCAGAAAAGGAGGAGGGGCAGAAAAAAAATTGTCGCAGATTGCCACCAAACTTATATATAATAATCCCCATGATATGAGGAATCTAATGGTGTGGTTTAAATATGGCAAAAGTCGCGCCGTTCGCGTCAGGGGTGCCCGGAAGGGGGAGGGGCAGATTTTTTTACTGTCGCCGATTTCCACCAAACTTATATATAATCATCCCCATGATATGAAAAAACCAACGGTGTGGTTTAAAAGTGGCGTCGTTCGAGTCAGGGATGCACGGAAGGGGAGCGGGGCACCAAAATTGAAAAACTAATTTCAGCGCCGATCTCCATCAAATTGATATATATTCTTCTTCATGATATAAGGAATCTAATTGTGCGATTTAACAACGCCAAACCCATGATATGAACAAAACCAACGGTGTGGTTTAAAAGTGGCGTCGTTCAAGTCAGGGATGCACGGAAGGGGAGAGGGGCACTAAAATTGAAAAACTAATTTTAGCGCCGTTCTCCACCAAATTGATATATATTCTTCTTCATTATACAAGGAATCAAATTGTGCGCTTTAACAACGCCAAATTGTTGTCTTTTGGTTGAGAGATTGGGAGGGGGTGGGCACTAAATTTTATAATAATTGGTTTAGTCGCCGATTGCCACCGCACTTATGCAAAATCATCCCCATGGTATGAGGAGTCTAATGGTGTTGCTTATATCTGTCAAATGTGGCCTCATTCGAGTCAGGGTTGCATTGAAAGGGCAGGGGCACAAAAATTGATGCACAAATTTTTGCGCCAATTTCCACAAAAATTGATACACGTTCTTATCCAAGATACGAGGAATCTAATCGTGTGAATTAAAGACGCCATAGTGGTGCTGTTTGTTTGAGAGATGGGGGGGGGGTGGATTGGCACCAAATTTGGATAAAAAAAATCGTTTAGTCGCCGATTATCACCAAACTTATAAACAATCATCTCCATGAAATCAGGCGTATAATCGTGTTGTTCAAGGATGTCATAGGTTGGGCCATTCGAGTCAGTGGTTTATAGAGATGAGAGGGACACAACAAATTATATCTATATGTTTAGTGCCGATTTCCACCAGATTGATACATATACTTCTCTGTGATACGAGGACTCTTATCGTGTCGTTTAGATACTCCAAATTTGTGCCCTATGGGTGAGAGATATGGGGACCTTAAATTTGATACGAATTTGTATACTCGCCAATTTTCACCAAATTCATATATATGCATCTCTAATCTCTAATGAGTCTTAGTGTGTGCAGCTTGAGACTGAAATAGGGACGGGAGGGTCACCAAGACTGATACAAAATATTGTTAGTACTAATTACCATCAAATTCAGACACGTTCTTCTCAAATGATACAGGAAATCAAATCGTGCTGTCTGTCTGTATGTCAGTCTTTCTGTCTGTCTGTGCGTTCTATATATAACTTCACGCGGTGCAATCGAGATGGCACCAAGGCGTTCTAAGAGGGGTAACTGTTATCAAGGAAGATAACGGTGTGTGTACAAATTTATCTAAAATGACGCTGTTGGTGTCGGGGGAAGAAAAGGAGGAGGTCGGCAAAATTAAAAAATATATCGTGAAATAATTTTGTCGCCGATTTCCACCAAACGAATACATAATCACCTTCGCAATATGGCGTTGTTCGAGTCAACGTTGCATCAACAATTGATTTAATAAACTATTTTTAGCCCAGATTTCCACCAAATTGATATAATATTCTTCTCTATGGTACGAGGAATATCATCGTGTGATTTAAAGACGTCAAATTGCTGCCGGTTGGGTGAGAGATATGGGTCATAACTATTCTCAGAATTTGTTTAGTTGCTGATTACCACCAAACATATATATAATCATCTCCAGTATAGCATGCATCCATGAGTCTAATGGGGGTGGTTTAAATATGTCAAAAGAGGCAAACGCTGGTACAAATTTATTTGGCACCAATTTACGCTGAATTCATACTCGTTTTTCTCTAATGATATACCATGAATTAAATCACATTTGGTGTCGTTTGCGTCGCGGATGGCCAGCGGATATGCACTATCATTGATAAGATTGCTATTCGCCTTTATCCACATATAAGTTATGTACAGTCACCCAGGCCATCTCCATACCATTTTAAGTAGTTTTGAACGTTCACATTTCACAATCCCGACATATGGTGACCCACTTAAGTCACTTGAACAATTATATCTTCTTAACTGTCATATTTATATGGGAGTAGCAATCGGGGCATTCACAAAATGAGCTAGCAAAAAGAGATACATAGAAGAAGCATTACACGTATATTTATCATTCTATTGAAGAGATACATATATTCGTGCAAACTGTGAGACCCCGAACCGTCAGAGGATTGCATATATATAACAAAATTGAGTCTGTTCCATTCAATACAGTTTCCACACAAAAGTTACAATTTGTCAACAGATATGGAAGGGCTGTTCAAAAATAGTGGTCACAGTGTGCAGTAAAATATAGTTTCTTCTGATATACAAGAAAATGCAGTTAGTAGCATAAGACTTTTCAGGATCCTCCCAATACTGCACATCTGACAAGGGTTTTATAACAGACTCCTCGACTGACATAAACAACTCAAAATCTCGCTCTGTGCCTGGCACATGTAGCTAATATTTATGCGCACCAACAGTTCGTTTAAACTGAGAATATTTAGCCAATATATAGCAACATGAACAGGGGAGCACCTGAAAATTTATTTGAAACATCTATCTTCATGGAAATAGCCAGGTGTCCTCGAGAACTTAGTCCAACCCACTAAATTGATTGATACATCTCAATATTTAAAACCCAATTATCATCTTTTATCGAACTAATGTGTTTATGATGTTCACGTATCATATTATAACGTCTAATGTATACGTAGTTGTAAATAAATACATACTTCATTATTGTTGGAACGGATTAATCGCGACAAACAGAATGACAATTGACAAGGTGAGCCTCTACTTATATCCAATGACTGTAATAATCATGTTTTATGATGCTATTTGAATATACAATTTATGAGAAAACGTATAACACTTTTAAGCAAGAGCATTCTCTATCCCCAACAAATATCCACAGCATACAGAGGGTTTCTCATCGCATTAACCTGGGCAACGCCGGGTAACCCTGCTGGTATATATATATATCTATCTATTATATATTTTGGAAGATCTGTCTGTCTGTGTGTGTGTGTGTGTGTCTGTCTGTCTGTCTGTTTCCAATGGACTCGAAAACGGCCGATGAAACTTGGTATGTGGGGGTATTTTCTCTCTTCAATATATGTATCTCTTCAATAGAATGAAACTTGGTATGTGGGGGTATTTTCGGCAGGGGAGGGACATAGGCCTATTAATTTTCCCGTGCGGCGTGACCTTGACCTAGAAATCGGGTAATTTCAAGGTCAAACGCACGAATATCACGGAATTTCGATGAAACTTGGTATGTGGGGGTATTTTCGGCCGGGCAGTGCCATAGGCCTATTAATGTGCCCGTGCGACGTGACCTTTACCTTGTTATTGGGTCATTTCAAGGTCAAACGCCCGAATATCACGGGATTTAGATGAAACTTGGTATGTGGGGGTACTTTCGTATGGGGAGTCTCATACGCCTATTCATTTGCCCGTGCGACGTGACCTTGACCTTGAAATCGGGTCAATTCAAGGTCAAATCGCGAATTTTGATGGGATTTCGACGAAATTTTATACGTAGGGTTACTTTTGTCCACTGACGGTATTGGACGGGTCGAGTCGTGACCCCGACCTGACCTTGACCTTCAAAATGATCAATTCGATGTCAAATCGGGTAAAACCGGATGGATTTCGACGGGTACTTTTGTCGGGTACTTTTGTCCGAGCAGTGTTTTGGACGGGTCAAATCGTTACCCCACCTGACCTTGACCTTCAAAATGGTCAATTCAAGGTCAAAGCCCGGACGAAGTCGGGTCACCTTCTAGTATATATATATTCTTTTATTGTTGGATGGGTGAACCCATTCAGTCAGTAAAGAAAGCTGCTTAGATCTATAATCAGCATACCTATTCCACCGGGATAGACGCCTTGTTCTCCAAACTGGTAGTGGGTACGGAAATCGCCAGTTTCTTCGTTGACCGTACAGTCTGAAAATAAAACGAAAGTGTCAATGTCACTGTAGCTCAACTTGGGGAGGCGATAGTTTTATGCCGAGTAGTCAATTATGAAGAATGAAATTCAAAAAGTTTCAGTAAAGGGCTTGTATTGTATAGATGAGATTATTTTAATTTCAAACATTTCACCTATACATGTCGGCTGCAGCCAGCGACAATAAATAAGGTAGTGTGAGCAGGCGCTGATTGAAATTACTGTCGGCTGTATTTAATAGTTCGAGTTCGGCTGTGTATGTTTGAGTGATGTGTTGATACCCCCCCCCCCCCCCCCGGCCTGAACAACATATATATATATACCGTGTTGATGCATCATCAAACCATATGTTACAAACATTTTGACTTGGTTCGAATATGTTTTCCGCTCACCTAATTTCGAGATACGACTAAAGCATGGCAATCAATTATTTTTAATGAATTTAATTATCACAATCCGACGCCTAGAACCAATTCGTTGGCAGAGAAGAAGACAACTGTTGAGGAAGTTTCACCAGCGGAAACATGGTCATGTAGACGACACGGGTCAGTTGGGGAACTGCTCCCATTTAATGCCGATTTTGATGACTCCGAAATCGAGTGTTCGCAGGATATATTGAAAAAAAAAACCAGCTGAAACGACGTCACAAGACTTGTCATTTGAAGAGATACACAACAGACACACAAACACGTGTGTGGAAAATGTTTCGCAACCAAGTGAAATATATAGGGCGACACACTCGGATACAGTACAAGATGGGACCACATCCATCACGGCAAACTTTGTTCGCAGGTTTTCGATGGTGGATGCGTTGAAACACCATAATATCACTAAACACGATGATGCTGTCCTCTGTGACAAATGCGGGTCAACTCTGTACAACTGGACAAACTAATGTCATAAAAAAAAGTTTGTTATACCCCCCGCAACGAAGTTAGGGGGGTATACTGGAATCAGCTCGTCCGTCCTTCCGTCCGTCGTCCGTCCGTCCGTCCATCCGTGGACACAAATTTGTCCGGAGTTTTTCTCAGTCGTTTTTTGATCAATTTCCGTGGAACTTGGCACAGACATCAACCACTATGGGAACCTGTGCACCTGCGATTATGACGTTTGTCGGACTTTTTTTGGTGGAGTTATCCCCCCTTTTTCGACATGTATAATATTGTCCGAGCTGTTATTCCTACATTTTTAGGTCAATTTTTTAAAAACTTGGCACAGATATTTGGTACCAAGGGAACATTTGAACCTGCGATTATCACGTCTGTTCGTCATTTTTTGGTGGAGTTATCCCCCTTTTTTGACTTAGAACTTTTATTCCTACATTTTTCGGTCAATAGGTTTAAGATAGGGTTAGGGTTGTGCACCTACAATGGGAACTGTTATTTTATTATTTAACTAAATGTTTACTGACATGTGAAACATCTTAGTATTTTAAAAACACGGGGGTATCCTTAGTCCCATTGGGACAGTCACACCTCTAGTTCTATTTGAATTTGATGTGATGCACATTCATCCCATGCTGTACAAATTCTTCAAATGTTCTCTAAAGGGCGGTCTTTTTCTACCGGTAACTATATTGAAACCGTTTGGCCCATGTGTGCCATTGATGTCTTTTCACCGAGCAGTTAAAGGTACTCAATCCGATTAAGCACCCCTAAATTACTATTTCTTTGGCTTCGGGGGCAAAAAATATTTGATTCGAGTCGAGGAACCAATCCTTCAATGCTCAGAGTGATCAGATATCGATTTTTGAAATGTGTTAATTTTTGGAGATGTGGTCCACTTCCACGTCTCAAACGGACAAATTACGGACAAATTGCGGGTGTTAGATGGACAACTCTAAAATCAAGTGGTTATTATTACCCCCCCCCCCCCCAAGCCAAAGAAATAGTAATTTAGGAGCGTCTAATCGGATTGAGTACCTTTAAAGATACGGGCGGCGTTGGCTGTGGGTATGCTGTTAAAATATTCACCTCCGTCAAAAACCGCCATAAACAGAAAGAATAGTAAAATATAGACAGACTTTGTTCTTATACTAATCAGAAATATGGCATAAACAGTATGTTATTGTAATTTTTTTCCTTTGTTATGTAAGCAAAAGCAAAAAACGTTACGTTACCTGGCTTTTGTTTAGATCCGATATGGTAAACATAAAGAGCGTTATTTGTTACTGTTTTCCTGATATGGAAATAATAAAGAGCGTTTATATCATTTGGGTGTGATTAACCAATAGAATTTCGCTTTGTTATGTAAACAGAAGTACAACCTCTGTAACACGAGCAGGCTCTTGTTTGCGTTCACCGTCGTACGTCTTGACGACAATATACTATTACGCGCTGTTTATGTTTGGAATATGAACAAAACTATATATATTTTAATATTCCCTTTGTTGATGGCGATTTGAAAAAATATGAATAGTTATGCAACGAACACCGCCCGTGCCTTTAATGCAAATGCCAATATTAAGCAATATCAGTATAGCAATGCGTTTGCGTCTTTAAAATTGTTAGATGTTCAAATGATGTAAACTAGCTTCTCGCCAAATATTAAAAACATCAATGAATGAGTCTCAAGTAAATGATCAACATGTTATTTGTTTATAGCAACCACCAAGGGTGCTTAGGCGGTTGAATGACGTAATATATTTGTTTCTATATCCATCAGTGATTTTTTTAGATCGCGGGTATGGATTTTGGAGAAATTATCCCGTGACTTCCGGTTAGCAACAGTGTGGAGATTGCAAAAAAACGCGGAATTGGGAATGAAGCATCGCGATGAAGATGAAAGTAACTAATTCACAACTTAAGAAGAATTCACATGTGATTTAGGTCTATTAATTTCAATTAGACCAATTTCTTTGGTTAGCTTAATGAAAACAAAAAATGAAGACGTCATGACACGGTTTCTGACGTCATTTTGGATTTGTGGACCAGAATCCAGACAATATTGCACGACACATCTTGTCAAGTTGGCATGTCATCACCGCCGTGATCACTGTGTGATGTTACATAAATTATTCTTAGCGCTATGTCGCCGATAAAAGGCAAACTTGAGGCACAGCATGTGTGGTTGCTCCACTACGTGTCACGATTCATATTATATGTATTTTCGTTGACTGTCACGAAATGAAACTTAGTTGAGTATTGTGTTATACGTGTACGAATATTTTTGTTTTCGTCGACGGTAAGGATATGTTCTCAAAGCTGGTAAATTGCCTGGCAAAGTTTTTGAAATTCTTCATTGCTATATCTATATCTATTGCACAATTTTGAGTGGAATGATAGAAAATGTGTATTTGATTGTTTTATCGATTATTGGGGCGATGAAATGCCATAGTCCGGCCGCCGAGGAACTGAACCTGGTTCTGGTGTATACAGTTTTTTCTCTCAACTGTTTATTATAGTTTCGGGTTCCCATAAACAGAATTACTTTACTGGACACCTGGTAGGATTGAGGATTTTCAGATTTACGACAAATCAAAATAATAAGCACCAGGGCCTGGAACCTACGTCATAAAACAAAGTTTTTCACCGAAAAATGGCGGCTGCTCGGTGCGACTCGAAGTGAGTATTTATCGTTTTTGCAAACTATGTAAATAAACCACTAAAAAAATCATTGCTTATGAGCTGTAAAACATTGTTTGCTAGCTCACAGTCATCTATACCGAGATATATATGTAACGGTTGTAAAGATTATCGCGTTCAGGTGGTTTCCGTCACCAATTTTCGAGGCATGTTTCCGAGTTTTGAAATGGTAACGCCTACATTGGCTTTTAAAACTGGAATTGTGACATAAATGGTAACGCCTACATATAATCAACATTTGATTCCAAAATCGGCAATTTGGCTGAATTCTTTCTTTCACTTGCCGAATATCACAATTAGTTTTAGGACTAGTGAGTAGTGTATGCGTTCACAGTTAATGGAACTTATGGAAGCGCAAGAGTATAATTCTTCCCTTTCTAAGATCGCCCGAATATTGCGGAGGCGAATCGGTATACATCGGCTCAAAAGTAGACTGCTTCACTTGTGGCAGGCTAATTAATACGTTTTTCACGGAATTACTATCACAAGACATAAATGAATAAAATAATAAGTAATTATATGACCTTTATATATCAATATTATTATAGGGAATAAGACAAAATGTCATTCTGGTTGATGCATCATATATAATTATAGGCTAAAATAAACCAACGTTTGATAAATGAATAAATGCAATATCGCCACAGCTTGAGTTGAACCAGGAAGGAGCTTTAAGTTGTATTGTACAAATTTTGTTTCAAATTCAAATGTTTCTGAAATTAATAAAAGAAAAAACTTTTAATTAAAAGATATTAATTAAAATCACAAGCTCGCAAAGTCGCACTCTCGTGTATAGTAGTTGAATATCTATTGTATTCACACCTTTTTTATGTGAAGCCAGGTTGTTGTTAGACGAGAGGCAATTTATGACACATTACGTAACCATTGAGTTAAGTACTGCTAGTCTGTACATACAATTATCGGACAATGCATTTAGGAATGTTATCTTACAGCCTGCCTGATCAACAAAAATATTACATTACCATTGTACAGATTAAAGGGATGCTGTACCCAAATGTTGGTGTTGGTTTCTATAGTCTCGGAGTCGGAGAATAAGGTAACAATTTTTCCATTATTTGAAAGTCTGTTGAGTACGAAGTAGTGTTACGGATGGCAAATTTACCGGAATGCAAAAATACAAATTGTTGTCGAGTAATTTTTGTACAGTTTTCAACCAAATGTATCAAATAAAAGTTATATTATATATGCATACTAGTCCCATGTATTCATTTATGTTATTGTATCGTCACTAGTCAGTGATTGGCTTGAGTTTTCTCCCCTTATCAGCATAATGTTTCAAACGATCGTGTGTGCAATGGGTTTACTAATCCAGTATCCCTCAATTATAATTTGATTACGTCTTGTACAAGGAAATTCGTATTTTAATTTAAGCCATTTTATGGCTCCAGCCACAAATTCAATTTATATTAAAGGTACTCAATCCGATAAAACTCCTCTTAATTACTATTTCAATGGCTTCGGGGGTCAAAAATATTTGATTCGAGTCGAGAAAATCACCCACCAAAGCTCAGATTTGTTAGATATCGATTTTAGAAATCTATTATTTTTCATTATCGGGAATACTTTCTGGCCCAGATCTCAGTCAAAATTGCGTTATTATTACCACTTGATTTTAGAGTTATCCATCCTTGTCTGTTTGAATAGAGTTTTGGTGTACAAATCTCGAGCAGGAAACGAAATTGACGGCAATTATTAGTACTCATCTCGAGAACATAAGAATTTTCAAAAATCAATATCTAATAACTCTGAGCTTTGTTTGATGGGTTCCTCGACTCGAATCAAATATTTGTTACCACCAAAGCCAAAGAAATAGTAATATAGGACCCTCTGATCGGATTGTTGTTGTTGGAATCTGTTGAGATGGGGACCCTCTGGTCGGATTGAGTACCTTTAAATTATTAACTTTTAAATTATTAAATTTTAAGATAGCCTATTAACCTGAGCGTTTACAGAATACATCTTCGACTCAAATTACTTATGTTTCTATATATTATCGATAATAGATCGTTATTATCACCGGACATTTATTGAAAATGGCGTACAGTACCCCTTTATTTTGATGTTTTGATGATTAGTGTTTTAAACCAAATATTATTTGAAATGACTGGTCTGTTCATCGTCACCATTCAATCAACGCTCCCGTTACAAAATAAATTATGTTTTCATGGTACGATATTTTCGAAGTAAGAAATCCTTTCGTCACCTAACATCGTTGGGACTGTCAATCTATTCAGATCTTTTGAATTAGCTTTTCGTCTCCATGCTTTCCGTCTCCCTTTGGGGTGAAAAAAAGTTTGACAAAATGAAATATTTATTGGCCAATTTTGAAAAAAGATTGGCCATTGGCCAATTTGGCCACCGACAGTGCAAACACTGCTCTCTAGCTTTGCCACCATATTACCTGTTACATACGGAAACCTTTTAAATTTGAAATAGTTTGAGCAAACATCTTAACGAACAAAACAAATATGGATCAATGTAATCCTTGGGGATGCACGTTGACCGACCTTGTTCCCGGACTAAAATTCCAATTTTCATAATTTTCTCGCATGTTTTTTTTTGCATTTGTTTACCTAAATATAACGACGTTCCCTACATGAAACGCATCAAAATTTAGGATATATTATTGTGTGATCATATTTAGCAATCAGGGAACTCAAAGCAGCTTTTGTAGTCGGCAGATTTGTTTACTAACAAGATTCCAATTTTATTTAAAGCCATAAATATGATGCCCCTAGTTCAAAGAGCTGTAGAAAAATTTCCCCTAAGTGCTTTCAAAAACAGCTTATTACCTATTTGTTCTAGGTTCGCTTCAAAATCAAGTCTAAACTAGAGGTCAGATTCCATGGAATCAGATATACTTCCATGGTATCCCATCCTATCCGATGTGAGTGTTATGCGTATATGTGCGTTCCTCTTCATGCGAATGCATATTGGTGCCTTATGATCCGATGGCGCACTTGCATTGACATTTCTAAATTCAATATATATTTTGGGACTTCTGACTGTCTGTTTGTTTGTCTGTTAGCTATGACCGGGAAAACTGCTAGACGGATTTTGACAAAATTTGATAAATATGGGTACTTTTGTCCAGGGAGTGTTTTGGACGTGTCAAATCGTGACCCCTGACCTTGACCTTCAAACGGTCAATCCTATGTAACATCGGGTAAAAGAGACCGATTTCAACGAAATTTGACACCTAGGGGTACTTTTGTCAGGAGAGTCTTTTGGGTGGGTCAAATGGTGACCCCGACCTGACATTGTCCTTCGAAATGGTTAGTTCAAGGTCAAATCGGGTAAAACGAACGGATTTCGACGAAATTTGATACCTAGGGAAACTTTTGTCCGGGGAGTGTTTTGGACAGGTCAATTCGTGACAATGGGTTACTTTTATAGTACAGCGGACATACCTATATAGTATATCGGTGAGCATGTTCATGCATTTGCCTTGCTTCTTGACAAGTCCGTTTGGATTTGCGTCATGAAGAGAGGGTTTGAATTTGAATAATATATATCACCCGTTACAACGTTATACGCTACCAGGGTTAAACCGTCCAATCTAAATCTTTAAAAAGCCTACTAATCTTGCGTTTAGATACTACTGATCACACCCACTCGTCGAAAAGTTTTTATCTCAATATCCGACGTATGCCGGGGTGGTTGGGTGGTCAAAGCAATTTTTTCCGCAACTAAAAAAAAATATTTCTGCTTGTTTTTTTAGTGTTTTGGCAATGAGTTGGGCTTCAAAACCACTTTGAATGAGAGAAATAATGTAATTCTAACTGGTAAACTGACTGCAGGCAGTTATCGTGTTGTATTTTGTTGCAAATTTTGAAATCCAAGATGGCCACTGGCAGCCATGTTTTTTTGGCCGAATGAACTCAAAATGACTCATTCCTATTTACATGTCCATGTTAACATCCATGATAAATAGTATGCACAGAAATTCATATACAGCTGTTTACAGTGAATTTCCCCCCGCAAATCTCTGTTTTAGTGTTAAAAGGGGGGTGGGTGTCAAAAAATGGTCGGAAAAAACTGCAGAAAACGGAAAGATATTTGGCGGTGATAACTCCGCAAGATAAACGCGGACAATATTCGTTATATGACTATTAGTTAGAACTCATTTGCCCCAACAACTTACCAACTTCTAGTTTTCTACTGTTCATACTTTCCGAAATACAGTGATTATAAAAGTGTTGAGTATTTTAATAATAATAATAGTGAAAAATATTATTTTTTTTTAAATTCACTTCCTGGTGAATCGTTGAGCCGAACTCGTGATATCTTAATTTTCTGTATCCCTTAGATGCCTACATTCCCTAGAGATTTCACGGTCCTCCGCCCATTCGTTTCTGAGTATTTTCAATTAAACAGAAAACGGTCCCAATAGAAAAATAATATACTTCCTTGGTTACACCATGGAAGTATAATAATAGGGCGAATCTTGAGCTGAAAATAGCGTAGTTTAGGGACGGCAAATAGGAAGGAGGGGTGATGTGGTGTCATGTCAATGCTCTGGTTGACCAAATTCCGACACACATACCAAAGTTAGACAATACATTATTTGAAATGAAAAATTGCATCATAGAATATCATTTGGGTTAGCCTACATAGAACAGTTATATGTCATTTGTTTGTTGTAAGTAATAATTATCCTAATATTTCCGCCACATAGAACAAGGTGGCCATTCTAATAAATTTCAGTTCAATAGTGTCCTATGTACCAAAGTACCAAAATATGCACCCAACCTGCAGTATTCTTCACAAACACATGATTACATTAAATTTACGATTTGTGATTCCGATTTATTCTATTAAAGGAATGATTTTTCCAATCGGATATTGTTAGAAGTATATCCATAGTCTTAATAGTTGACCCGCATCGGAGATTCAAACTTAAATATAAAAAATGGACTTAGGAGAACCTGGAAATCAGGTCGCGATATATTTACCTTAGACAATACCATTATATATAAGGTAGTAAAGCTATGAAAACCAATTATGATTAAAGGGGTATCAATAAACATGGGTAAACAATGAATGTTAGTAATAGAATATAATTAAAGAAATCTTTATTGCTTGATAATGTTTTAACGACAACTATCAGACGAAACTGGAAATATGAACAAATTAACATGGATTTAACCAACGGAAATAGAATGGAATAACAAAGTAATACTACAATGAATATGGAATAAGAGAACGAATGACAGGACATACACTTAATTAAACTAACGAATATACAACGAGAACGTAAAAACAATGATTTGCCATGAATTTATGCTCGTCTTTATATATAGTATTGTAACATAGTATATTCGCATCTCTATAACAGCCATTTGTGTATATTAACGCATTTAACTGAGTGTGTATATGTGAACACGATCGTTAATAGTTCATCTACCGGATTATACGGATGGTGACTCAATTGTGAGTGCAAACAGGCCAATATTATGTGAGCGTTAACGCGATGTGGGCGTTACCATTAATAGACAAATTCATAAAAATTCTTTGTGTCTTAAGAAATTTACAAACAAACCACGGGAAAGTTATTTTTTTGTTATTGATTCAAATTTTAGCACTTATAATATCCCGAAACTCAATGTATACGGTTTTAAAATGAGTTTAGGGCGCGGAGAACATGAAATGTTGGCGTTAACACCTGCACGAAAATAGGAAATCGGACGCGATTTTGAATTGCGAACGCGAAATTCTCATTATAAGCAATTCTTTCCGATTGTCGGTTTCTGTATTTGTCGAGATTTGCAGGTGGCATAGCTCCTTTGCTTATAATACTACATCGAAGTCGATTGTATTTATTTAAAAAACGATGTCGAAGTAGCGAGTCGAACTTTATTTACAGTTATTTTGATGTAGGGTTACCGTTCCGGTGACGTAGGTTCCAGGCCCTGAGAACCTTTGATCCCAACGATAGTTATATTTTACTTGAAAAAAAATGGTCCAAATTTTAAAAGTGATTTTTTGCAAATTTTAATGTCAAGTTTTTTAAAGAAAAATCCAACATTTCTGGTAATGTCAGTGGTTACAATAATGATAAATACACCAGCGATGTTACTATTCAATGTATTGAAGACATATTAGTCGATTTTATTACAATTTGGTTGACATTTTGAGCTAAAGTCACTATTGTGGTTCCATTGAGTTGGACTATTCGTAAGAAATGGTATGCCGCACTTACATTGCACAGTTCTGCTCATTTCATAATGATATAACTAGAATCCCAATTGTGATTGTTGGTGAAATTTTTGACAGCGTTCTGTAAAACAAAATTTTTGAGGGATCTGAAGGGACTGGGTCCCCATGAATGGCATTTATAATTGCTTTATGATCAGCTAACATGAAAAATTTAAAATAAAGTCACAATTCTCAACCAGTTCCAAACAGCAGAAACTGATATAGAAGATATTAGTGAACAAAAGCGTCAAATTTTCCAATTCCGGTTGCCATTTTTGCGGCCATCTTGGACTGGGAGTTCCAATATTGCCCTCAAATGTGGTATTATATCTAAGGCTTCCCAATATATATATATATATTGTATAGATTTGACAAGATTGTCTCACTATGATGTGCATCAAATTAACTTAGTGCCCTGTCTGGAAAAAAACGGCGGACATGTTGGACGCCATCTTGTCTGGTGTCGTGTTAATATTGCTTAAAAGTTGAAGGATAAGGAAGAATGTGAGAGGGGTGAAGTTAAATCATGTGGGTACATGCATGGGCACCATATCAGCTCCCGGACTAGTACTGGTCGCCGAGGTTAAGTACATAAAACGCTCTTTATATTTTAGATTCTCACTACATAAGATACGTTTATATCCACTTTACCCCCTGCATACTTCCATTGGCTTACTGACCATCCGGGTGCCTACATCAACACATCTGATCCAGATAATTGAGTTCGTTTTGAATATTATCCCGGTTTACCATGCCGACTGGATTTTATTCGATTTTGGGTGAGTTAATTTTAAGGTCAAATGATTAAATTCCTCAATGCTGTATGTCAGCCGTCCAGTAAACGTTTTCTGCATAAGTGGTGTCTCAAACAATCAAAACTCACTCGGAAAAAGACTTTATACGCTAAAACCCAGTGCAAAATTGGCTCTTGGCGGCCGGAGTACCATGCACGTGTCAATGCATGATTGATCTCGTCAGTTATCTGAATGATAGTTTCTGGCATTTGGCGCTTTTTTGTTAGTTACAGTCCTCTATATATACGACGAATGACATGTCTTTAAACTTACCACATAAGGCGACCTTATATAATGCGCTTGATGCCAAAGGCTGTAATATTCATATTCGTTTATTTTGTTAATGTCACATTGGTATTTGTATTATCACGAGGTCATGAATTTTGTTATGGTTTATATGAGTACTATTTTGAAAAGAAATGGATTTGTTCTCTAATATATGCTGGATTACAACCAAGGAAGTTCCTCTTCTTATTAACAAACGTTATTTGTATATAAATCGGTGGATGTATATATATACCACTATCGGTAACGTGGTTCCACGTAAAGCCCGACACTGCTATACTTGGATTGTCATATTAAGTTTGAGCTAATGTTTCGTATATTTTAGCACCGACTACTCATCAGGGACAGCGCAATTTGATAATTATTCACACATGCCTGTATAAATGTATAGTATATGTATATGGATCGGATTCCAACCGGGTGACATGCATACATGTGTTTCCATTCAACGGTAGCGTCTAAAGCCGTTTTTACACTTCGCGTGCAATATTCTTTTTGCATATTTCATTGAATCTATATGTAAATGTATTGACGGAATTCATCGGATTTAACACCTGTTATCACTAATCCACTTGACACGCCTCACGCACGATATGAAGCCTGCCATATTCATGGACTGATGATTTGGCGCGAAATCGACACCATGCTCTTTAAAGAACTACGATAAATGTGTCGATTCGCACTTAGCGTGCAGACCTCAAGAAGGCGCTGCCAAAACAGCGCATGGCTTCTGATGTTGCATATAATATGCAAAATAAAATTGCACATGAAATGTAAACCCGGATTTAGACGCTACCGCTGAAAGACAGTACATTCGAAAATCAATCCTGCTTCCAGAAAATAGAACTATGGTTTCTAAATTTTTTGCTTAATCTAAAAAAATCTACACATTCAGCATTCGTTTATGAGGAACTAGGTAAATTCCCCATCACCATGAAAATCAAATTAAGAAATTTAACGTACTGGGGAAAACTGATACAAATGAACTGCACTAGGCTACCATTTATACTGTAGTATATAGTACTCACTTATTATAACTCATCTAACGTTAACAGCCCATGGATTGCAAATGTGCGTAAACTGTTAAATGAGCTGGGAATGGGGGTATATGGATCAATCACACATTATCTAGTCTCGACAGATTTAAGAAGTCGGTCAAGTGTAGGCTGGAACACATATGCATTCAAGAATGGAGAGGTACATTATGTAATTCAAATAAGTATGCCTTTTACAGAATTATAAAACACGACTTCACCAAGGAAAAATTCCTCTCTTTCGTGTGAAATGACACCGTCCAAATACTTCTGAAATTTCGTACCCGCAACCACCACTTACCAATCGAATCTGGTGCATGGATGAACTCAGATTATTCCGATAGACTATGTACTCTATGCGGTACAAATATAGGGGACGAATTCCACGTAATATTGCAATGCCCATGTTTAAAAGACCTGCGAGTCAAATACATACACAAATATTATTATTGTCGACCAAATACCTTCAAATTAAACGAACTTTTTAGCTGTAAATGACGTAAAACCTTGAAAACCCCATCTCTGTTCATCAGACGGGTCCTGATTGTATTCAAAAACTCCTGAGGCATACTATATACATAATACATTAAAAGACGACATTTGCACAACCATGGGCTGTTCTCAATCTCCTCTATGTTTTTCAAGTATATCTCCCATCAACAAACTACTCGACTGAATTCTATGCTGAGTACGTTCAGAATGTGTCAGATCTAATCGTTACATATTCATCATTGGGCAATGTCATTGTCATGGGTGATTTCAACGGAAATTTAAGCAAACGAGATGCGCGTAATCTTTGCTTCCATAAACTTCTTAACGACCGTGAATATATTTCGGCAAACAACACCAATAGTTGCACGGGGCGAATTGCAACGTTTGTTCCTCCCGGTTCTTCAGATGGGACAATCATTGATCATATTCTTGTTCACCAAGACGATATTCAGCGAATTCTTCGCGTAGCTGTCCTTGATGACAATGAGGAGAATACATCAAATCACAGACCTATTCTCATGACAATATCATATGACGTAGTACACTCGCAAGGGAAATCTCCACAAGCTACATGGGATTGGAGAAAATTTCTAGCTAACGAAATTATGGTTTCAAATTATCGATCCTCGATCGAGTCTTCGTTGCCTGAACTTAATGCATCTGATACACGCGACCTCGACCATTGTTATAACAAAACCGTATCGAGTATACAGTCAGCTTCGGAAGCGTCCGTTCCAAAAAAATCGTTCAAACCGTATTTGAAGCCATACTGGAATGCTTCGTTGACATTGTTACACCGCGAAATGCGTACATCTAGAAATGCCTGGTTATCCGAAGGTAGACCAAGAGGTGATTCGCATGCGAGCTATGCTAATTATAAAGCATCAAAATGTAGGTTTAGGAGAGAATTACGTAGATGTAACTCGAAATTCATGTCCACACAAAATAATGATATTGACCATGCCGCTGAAATGGATCAGGAATTGTTTTTCAAGAAGTTCAACTCAATCAGATCGAATCGTAAGGAAACAACCAGTAACTTATTTGAAGTCAATGGCAATATCCTAAGAACACCAACTGATATAATTAATGCGTTCGCAGATTACTATGAAAATCTTTATTCGCCTCTTAGTTCTGACACATTTGACAACGCACACCACATAGAAGTCAATAATCGAGTAGAGAAACTCCTTGATAGTCCGGTACACGGTGCTCTAGATGATATACTTACATACACAGTGTCACCGGAAGAAGTTACTTCAGTTCTGAAGTCAGTGAAAAAGGGCAAGGCAGCTGGATCTGACATGTTATGTTACGAACATCTTATATACGGCGGCACACAGCTACATGCTCATATTGCTAAACTTATATCGTTAATGCTCGATTATTCACATATTCCACACCAAGCAAAGCTTGGGATCATTGTTTCATTATACAAGGGGGGTGGCAAGCCTAAATCAAAATTCGATAGTTACAGGGCCATAACTCTACTACCTGTGTTTTATAAACTCTTTGAAAGAGTTCTTCTGAACCGCATTGAAAGAAATGTCCCAACTCTCGTCGTGACACATGCTCTGCAACATGGCTTTCAGAAAAACATAAGCTGTTTGATGTCCTCTTATATAGTCCAGGAAAGTATCTCATACGCGTTAGAAAATAATTCTCGCCTCTTTTCATGCTTTCTTGACGCTCACAAAGCGTTTGATACTGTCTGGGTTAATGGTCTTTTGTTTAAACTACAAGAACGTGGAGCAAATGGGAAAATTTTGCAAATATTCAGTCAATTTCTCCGTGGAGTCTCATGTACCGTACGATATGGAAATCTTAGTTCTCGGGTAATAACAATAAGTCAAGGTACCAGACAAGGGGGAACTTTATCACCAATATTCTATGCTATTTATATAGATGATCTACTAAAAGAACTTGAATTGTCGAATTTTGGTCTAAGATTGCATGGGATCAACTGTTGTTCTCCAACCCAGGCAGATGACATGACGTTACTATCGCTCTCGTCTCTTGGCTTACAGAAGCTATGTGATGTATGCAGCAATTATAGCAGAAAGTGGCGTTTTTTATACAATGAAAATAAATGTAAAGTTATTGTCTTCAATGTGAAGCCCAGAATATACCATTCTCCACGAACTTGGTTAATTAACGACCGTCCAATTTTAGAAACGGACACAATAACGCATCTTGGCATTCCTTTGCATAAAACAATCTTTCAAAATATACTCACTGAAAGCATATGCTCAAAATTGCGTTCTACCTACTTGATGCTCACCAATGCTGGCCTACATGCAGGCGGTATAACACCCCAAAGCTCTATGATAATTTACAAATCTATTGTACTGTCGCGTGGCCTCTATGGTTCTGAATTTCTTTCTGACACTTCTGCGACAAACAGGATTAAAATAGAACGGATGCACCGTTTTTGTTTGAAGCGTATACAGGGTCTACCGACTGCTTGCAGAACTGATATAGTACTAAGCATGGTTGGAACATACCCGCTTGAATCATGTGTAGAAGCCCGAAAACTTTCATTGTTTGGATCGCTCTGTCGCTTAGCACCTAGTAAAGCATGCAAAGCTATTTTTGAATGTAGACTTCATCACTTTGTTCACTCAACAGCAACACACATCTCGTTTATAGGCGATGTTGTTGCCATTGTTGAGAAATATAATCTTATGGATATCGTCGATGAGTACATACGTTCTGGTCTCTTCCCATCAAAAGAGATATGGAAATCTCGTGTAAAGACTAACATACAAATTGTCAATGAGGCAGAATGGAACATGCGTGTGACGTCAGACATAGCTTTCACCCGCTTTTTGAGAATTCATCATACGCTCAGTATGAGCAAACTCTGGCGTTTATGCCGAAAATTTCCCCAAAACAAACAATGCTACACCACGACAGCACTGGTTATCAATGCAACCACTTGCCGAGACGAAGGGAAATGTCCTAATTGTGAGCGCATGTATGTCGACAAAGTCAAACACATCCTAATTGACTGTAAGGAGTTGACACTGATACGAAACAACATGTTTTTTGGCTTAATCGACCGTTATGGTATACCTTGTTTCATTGCCGTTGACGAATTAAATGATGATGACATGATATCCCTTCATCTCACGCACGTCAGTGATAGCATACAACACGTTATTGATGATATTGATTGTTTTACTAACTACATGATCGGATTTACTGCACAACTGTGGTTGGCATACAACACTCTCGCGCAAGCGAACGGAATGAATACAACTCATTCCAATGTTCAAAATATGTTAACGTGGCGTTTGAAACCACCGTGATCATACGTCACTATAATTATGCGTGCATGCTTCTGTAAACAAAATGTGTGCACGGAGTACACATATTACTGGTAGTGTGGTATCTACAACATAACTATCACAACCATCATCGTCATCATCATCATCATCATCATCATCATAATCATCATCACCATCATCATCATCTTCATCACCATCATAAACAACATTATCCCATCTTCTTCCCCATCTTCATCATCATCACCATCATCACCATCATCACCATCAACAGTATCATGGTAATCAGCATAATCATCATCATCATCATCATCATCATCATCTCTGTCAACAATCTCAACATCATCTCATCATCGTACCATAATATTGGCCATCCGAGTAACATCATCATGCTCATCATCATCATAGTCATCATGGTCATCAAACCCATCATTGTACATATGTGTAAATACGCCTTTCTCATCATACTAATTGTTATTCATATTCTATAACATTTATTGATAATATTATTTTGTTCAACTTGATGTGCATAACAATGTTATATACTTTATAAAATCTTCAATGATTGGAGGAAATAAAGATATAATAATAATAATAACAACCATGGGCTGTTCTCAATCAACTGTGTTATTATAATATGTGTGATTTTCACTCCGCACCACTTTTGTAATTTGCACAGAAATTATACTTTTACTTTAAACATATTTTATTCGTATATAAATATACAAAAGGGATCGGGGCACAAGTTATTTCAACTTAGGTAGTCCCTCTCCCGTACAAAATTGACAATACATTGTTATAAGATGACAAAAGGCGATAACAGAAACGTTTGTACATGGTGAGAAAACAATTTGAATTTGCATTATGTCGAATAACATCTTACAGCGTATGTTTATGGATTACCAATTAGAACGAGCATAAATATGTGCATATCTATATCTATTGTGATATTTAAGGAAGATGTAAATATAGATTGCAAGGCTATGTATGTATCAAACATTTGACTGTAATGTTAAGCTAAATTTGTATAGTAGTGGATTTGGCGATTCGCCAGATGACGCCCTTGACAGTTACGCTGGAAGAAATTATCGATGTGAATACAAATGGTACATGGATGTGGCAATCCGAATGAGGGAGGGGTGTCTAGCAATGTTTGCAGTTGGTGTATATTGAGCGATTTGTGGTTGACATTGGATTGTGGCTATATGTCAACGCAGCCAGACGTTCATGAATCGAAGCGTTTTGTCGCAGCAATATACTGTTGCACTATTTGGAAAAACCTTATATTTTCCGGAATTGAGATGTACGATATCCCGAAAAGAAACTGATCGATGTCGGTTATAATGAAGCGTTCGCGGTTTAACTTATCGTCAAGTTCCAACCGTTCATTTTGATACAAAGGGCACATAAAAAAGAAATGGTATGCATCTTCCAAAGGGTTCCCACAACTGCAAACAGGACTTTCGGCTATGTAGTTTTGATACATATCAGCACGAAGATCACTGCACCCGTTTCGAATTCGGGAATGTATCATATTATATCGTCTGAGACCTGAATAGAAATGAGGGCTCACGGGGTTTGGGGGTTGGTATACGAGTCGTAAATTGAATTTGAAGTCAGAGAAAGGGACAACGTCGCTCATTTCAGTTGGGATTTTGTTCCAATCAGCTATCGCCGAGGGCAAAAAGGACTTTTTGTAGTGCTCAGTGTGGCATCGGTAAGAATAGAATTTTCCCGGGCGTCTGAAATTATAACTTGAGACCTGGCTAGCTCTGGGTGGGAGGATGGTAGATAGGTAATTTGGCGATTCATTTTTCACTATTTTGTCAATCACTTCAAGCTTGTGGTATTGGCGCCGCGTTTCCAAAGAAAGCCAACCTACCTCCTGCAGGACAACAAAATTAGAAACCGATCGTGTCAGTCCAGAGACTATACGGCCAGCATCTGCATGGAGGCGGTCGAGCTTGTCTAATAGGTAACGCGGTGCGCAGTCCCATACAACATCAGAATAATCGAATAGTGGTAATATATAAGTTTTGTATATCTTTTCGAGCGTTTTTCTATCGAGTTGATATTTAAATCGCCTCAACTGGGACAGACGAGAGGCGATCCTCTTCACTGTACTTTCTATATGAATGTTCCAGTTTAGATTTTGTTGTAGTTCAAGACCAAGGTGTTTATGAGATTCCACAAAGCTGGTAGGGTCGTTTATAAATTTAAGGTTTGGTATTTCTGGAGAGGGTGGGGTCAACGAGAAAGACATACCTACGGTTTTGGTTGGGTTAAAGCTCACGAGCCAGTTTTTTGACCAGGTCGTTATTTTCGTCAAATCGTTATTCATAATTTTAGAAAGTTCATCCAGATCCCAGTGGCTGCTCATAATACAAGTATCATCTGCGTACATTCTCGTGATGGAGTCAATATTATCTGCTAAATCGTTTATATAGACGAGGAATAAAAAAGGGCCCAGAATAGATCCCTGGGGGACTCCTGCGGAGATAACCTCGTAGCTGGAAAAGGTATTATTTATCAGGACTCTTTGTTTTCTGTTTAATAGATAGTCTTCGATCCATTTTAATGTCTGACCCTCCACACCGTAGCGTTGAAGTTTGTAAATCAGCCCCTTGTGCCATACTCTTTCGAATGCTTTGGATATGTCACAAAATATGCCGCATGTGAAGAGGCCTTTATCGATAGATTGACATATATTGTTGTATAGGTCTATTAATTGGTATGTGGTATTGTGACCAGAGAGAAATCCGGATTGGTGAAAGTACAAGAGTTTATTTTCTAAGAAGAAGGCACTTATCTGTTTCAAGACAACCTTCTCAAAGACTTTGGCTAGGCATGGTAGCAATGAGATCGGGCGGTAATTTTTGGGGTCAGCGGGGTCTTCTTTTTTGAAAATTGGGATAACATTAGCTAGTTTCCATATTTCTGGGAATTTCGCACTATTGATCGATTTCTTAAATAGGAGGACTAACGGCTTTGATATTGAACTTGAAGTTTCGTGGAGCATTCTGACACTGATTCCGTCGTGGCCATGAGCTTTATTCAATTTTAAAGATTTGATAGCTGTTTCAACATCTGATTCCACAAAAGACAATTCTGGCATCAGCTTTTTGCTTCGAGTGTGAAAGAGGGGAGGGGTATGCGCAGAATCGTTTATAGTGGAGTTTGATATGAAGCTCATATTTAGAATTTTAGCTTTTTCAGAATCATCTGACGCATATGATTTCCCACTGGCATTTATGGTTCCAGTGGCGCTATATAGAGGAGGGATATTATTCACTTTCTTTTTATTTAGGAGATGGTTAACAAGCTGCCAGAAATCACGGGGGTTTGGGGAGTCTTTTATTCTGTCTCCCAAATTATCATCAAATTTTATTTTGGCGTATTTTTTCATGTTATTAACTTTATTCCTTGATTGTTTATATGCCCGCCATGAAACTTGGTTGTTGATTTTTAGTGCCTTTGATCTGAGTCTATCTCGCTTGCGTAACTCTATTCTAATCTCCGAAGTGAACCAAATTTTATCTTTGGGGCGGATTGTCACGTTAAGTTGTGGTATATTTCTGTCCATGATTGATAGGAAAGTAGATTGGAATATTTTGACCGCCGAATCGATATCAGGGGCCGCGTTGATTAGGTCTTCCCAATGTACATCATTTAGCAAGCAGTTCGCTCGCTGGAAATTAGCTTTTTTGTAATTCCATACTTTTCTCTGGAAAGCGGAGACTGTGGGGCAGTCGAAAGATATTGTTGCATAAACACCCAAGTGGTCTGAAACTCCGAGGTTTAAAACATCGCAATCCAAGACATGAAGTGATTTACTGATAATAATAGGATCGAGTAGTGTGCTAGTCCTACTGGTAACTCTTGTTGGGTCTTTTATCACATTTACCAAGCTATATGCGTCGGAAATTAGCTTTATTTTGGAGGTACTCACGAGGTAATTAGAATTATAGTCTCCAGTGAGTACTATATTTTCAGAGATGTCAAGTGCATCAGAAATTGAGGAGTCCAGAAGGCCCCAATAATTATGGCTACAAAATTGGTCTGACCTGTATGATACCCCAATAATCATGTGAGATTTTTTAGCAAATACTTCAAACCAGAGAATCGAGGAGTCGAATTCTAGGTCAAATCTTTCTTTGTAAATAACATGGTCAGCAAACATGACACATATTCCACCCCCGTACGCGTCTCGGTCTTTTCGAATAGGGGAACAGTATCCATTGACTTCTAAATGTTCGGAGGAATATGCTGGATCAAGATGCGTCTCAGTAAAGCAGAGAACGTCGAATTCGTTGATCAAGTCAATTATCTTTTCTAACTTGTGTCGGATACTTCTTACATTGTAATGAAAGATAGAGATGGAATTAGGTACATTGTTCGAGTGAGTGGGAGGGCCTGGGTTGGTCTCTATGTCGCCCGATAACAATATCAGAAAGAGGGTAAAAAGAAATATAAGTTTGATGTTAATTCTCCAAAAACCGCTACGGATATGCAGACTACTGTGAAGGTGGATGGTGAAAGGCGAACTCTTTTTCCTCGAATCAAAGATACCAATCGCAGCCCTATACTGGTTCAGACAACACGACATATTTTAGTCGGCGATTGAAGCATGAAGTATAGGTCTGCAAATGGCCCGGATTCGAAAGAAAAGCTGCCTTCCACCATCGTTGCTTTGACACCCCAGTTCGGACGTTTTGTACTCGGGATATTTTGTGAGGGGGTGTTGCCACATAACATAGTACTATTGATTGAATCATTGGTATAGTTGGTGAATATGATGAAAAACATGGAATAATCGAAAACATGCAAACAACATGGACAAAGAAAACAATGTGCATATGTACATAATGATGATGAGTTTGATGATATGACATTTAGAGCACGAAGAATGCTCGAGTGTTCGCGGACAAAAACAGGGGATTATTGTTTTTTTTGTTTTTATTTCGCTCTGAGTCTGAGATACACGTCTGTGAAAACGAACATATACGCGGTTTGGCGACTAATGGAGTTGTTTGTCAAAGTTCAGATATGAATTTGGAATACTAAACGTCAAAAATGAAGAAAAACAAAAAACAAAAATCATCGCAAAAGTCCAGTTTTGACTGGCAGAGAAAGGGTGGTCCAATTGTTTAATTTCGCATAAGGTATCGCGTACATGTTCCGAATTATCTCGAGATCACAGAGCGCATTATAAACTGTCGATAGAGGAGGTCTCGTACACACAGTAGAGCTGATATTTCGACCAGCAGTAAGATACATACTAAAGTTATTGGCGTTCTGCCAGTGGTATTCCGTACTTAGGGTCAGTCGCATCAATAATAGCACGTGTTTTGGGATATTTACCAAATGCAACGATGTGACGTAGTCTCGTGCGAAAATATTTTCCGAAACACCTGATGGATTTAGTTTTGTAGGTCAGGCTTAATTTTGCCAAAAGAACTTCTTCACTTGACTGTGTACTGTGCAGAAACCTTCTCACCGACATGATTAATTTACACAGGGACCATTTGGTGGGGGATACCGGTAGGTAGACAGGTATTTACATGTTTTTATGTTGTTCAAACTAAAAGTTCTGGTGCATGAAGTTCCAGTTAGTTTTCCAAATTACAGCTTTCCAGTGTGTGTGAAACAGAGCACGGGCGCTTCAGTAATAAAATGTATATAAGTAGGCCTATGGTGTCATGGGTGTAGCAAGTACGTTGATCCAGATGTAAAATTAAGGTACATGGGTGTAGCATGGTAATTTGCATGGTGGGGTGCAGGTGGGGGGGGGGGGGGTGCCGGTATGTCAAACAATTAATGAATGATTTAAGTTTAATTCAATGACAGCACAAGCTGATAGCATTCACCCGCTATGTGGGACATTTCACTTGGTGCAACATATTGCCTGTGCCTATCATGCCTATGGCAGACCGATGTGGTTTGGGTAGGGGAACGGTAAGGGAATTTTAAGATGAAATTATAGTTTTTTTTATTTTCATCGCTACTTATCAGGGGAGGGGGATTTGGGAGGGGGCGGTATTTATTAAGGTTTATGCATAGATTAAGTAATTTGTAGGTTTCAGCTTGGAAAATATCATTTCGCAATCTACTGAAAAGTGGTTAATAGGCCAAAGGACAATATAGGACTTATTCGGGTTTCATGTCCAAGATTTTTTAGTTTTTTGGACAAAATAGTTTCTTCTGCCAGATTTTTCTAACGATAATTTATATTTCCTTTGTATAAACTGTGATAAACACATAAAAATTAAGAAAGAAATTTCTTGTGAATCCTGGATAAATAACTTTAGAATAGCAGGGTCTAGACTAGGGTGGGTAGGAAAAACACGAAACCACAAGTGTACATACCTGCACATGTATATACCGGTGTGCACACATATACAAACACATATATACCAATACATATTATATGCATATAATATATATACATATGCATACATATACATACATATACATATATATACACAAACAACAATAGTTTGTTGGCATTTATGCTGATAATCTGTTCAGTCTTGATGTATATACATATGCGTAAAGTAAACAATCGGAAACAGCACATTTACTCTGTGTTGTGAGCTTCTGTATGAAGAGTGAGGCAACATATAAGTCTGAGTCTCTCTACTGGGTCAACTAAGTTACTTTTCTTCTTTTATTAACTTTTATTTGAAACTTTCTCGTATAGAAAAGGATGAAAATAAAGAAAATTGGTTTGGGAAACCAACGTTGATATCATAAGTTAACTGTTACATATAATGTTTTTGACATGTTTGTATGGACCTACAAATATAAAGTGGGATCAACCGAGCTCCGCAAGGTGATTTTAGGTTTTTGTTTTGACTATGAAGGCTGCTTTCGGTGATAGATTGGTTTAAAAGATTAGGGCCGGGCTATGTTGAATTGAGTAGAGAGACTCTTTCCATGTTGGTAAGGCTTCTTTGATATAATTCACTTTGAAGATACATAATCCGATCTAGCGCTCGTCAATTATTATTTATTTGGATTTGGGGGGGGGGGAGGGTAAAAAAAATTAAAAAATTTAGATTCAAGTCGAAGAACCCACCCATCAAAGCTCAAGAGTTATTAGATATCGAATTTTGAAATCTTATTAATTTTTCAGTATCGAGACTTTTTGTGGCCCTTAAAAATTTAACGAGCCGATGGTCTTGGACCAAATTGTGGTTTGAAGTTGGATAACTCTAAAATCAAGAGGCTTTGTGTTGATAATAATGCCAAATTTCGTCGAACAACATGTTGATAAATAACATGTTTCAGGCAATTTCACACCACAGCCGACAGCGGCTAGCATTATTTTTGGCGATTAATCGATTCTGATAACTGAAACGGAATTTCTAAAAACTTTTGTTTTTGTTGGAATCTGATTATATGGGGACCATCAAATCGAATTGAGTACCTTTAAGAGTGCATTTAACTTAAGGTTTATTTAACACACAACACAAAACAAAAATGAATTCTTATATTCTTATTTGAGGTAGTAGCAAATGTTGTTACTACCGGGTAGTACATCTGTAGGTATTCAGTGTTGTGGACATTTTCAGCTAGTAGTATATCAGGGTGTCAAACCAGCAAGCAAGCAAGATCGGTGACATGGAGCGAAATTTGATAAAAAGTGCCATATGCTCTCTGGCATTTATACAACTTTTCGGTTAAATATATTATTTATTTATAATTGATTGTTTGATTGATATTTTTGTTATTATTATTATTATTTTGTGGGGTTTTTTTTGAAAATTCCTCAGGTGGTTGTGAGATATGTGGGCTTGCTTGCTGTAGACACTGCTGTCACTTTAAAGATACACAATCCGATTTAGCGCTCCTCAATTACTATTTATTTGGATTCGGGGGGGGGGGGGTAAAAATGAAAATATTTTTTAGATTCAAGTCGAAGAGTTATTAGATATCGAATTTTGAAATCTTATTATTTTCACCATCGAGACTTTTGGTGGCCCTTAAAAATTCAACGAGCCGACGGTCTTGGACCAAATTGTGGTTTGAAGATGGATAACTCTAAAATTAAGAGGCTTTGTGTTGATAATAATGACAAATTTCGTCGAACAACATGTTGATAAATAACATGTTTCAGGCAATTTCACACCACAGCCGACAGCGGCTAGCATTATTTTTGGCGATTAATCGATTCTGATAACTGAAGCGGAATTTCAAAAAAATTTGTTTTTGTTGGAATCTGATTATATGGGGACCATCAAATCGGATTGCGTACCTTTAAGAGTGCATTTAACTTAAGGTTGATTTAACACACAAGACAAAACAAAAATGAATTCTTATATTCTTATTTGAGGTAGTAGCAAATTTTGTTACTACCGGGTAGTACATCTGTAGGTATTCAGTGTTGTGGAAATTTTCAGCTGCATGTAGTAGTATATCAGGGTGTCAAACCAGCAAGCAAGCAAGATCAGTGATATAGAGCGAAATTGGATCAAAAGTGCCATATGCTCTCTTGCATTTATAAAACTTTTCGGTTAAATATATTATTTATTTATAATTGATTGCTGGGTTGATATTTTTTTTGATTTTTTTATTTATTTTTTTTTGTTGAAATTCATCAAGTAGTTGTGCTTGCTGTAGACACTGCTGTCACTTCTATAAGAAACACAGTTAACATAATAACATATACATTTTATTTAAATTGAGGTGTATTCAGGGTTCTAGAGTCTAGACCTCCATTTACAACCACAACATGAAATTATGTTTGGGCGTTTGTTAACTACATTGTTCTGATAACAATGTGCTTGAAAACTATATCAGACATATAAGGTAAACCTTCATATACTAAAGAATATCCTTTTGTTATACAATGATTAGCAAAATAGTTTTTGCTGTCCTTGCAAAACATCAGAAGGTTCTATGCATAGTAAATTTAATATAATTTAAATTGTTGTACATGTAGATCACACTTCTCATTAATTATGGCATTTCTAAATTATCAAGATGGCATTTAAGAACTGCATTATAAATGTGTTGTAATTCATCTCGTTGCAGACATGTTATGTTATGCTCTCAATCTATGTGAGAAGTGAATTACATTTCACGCAGATATAATTTTCACGGAGCGACCTGAATACATCTTTAATAGCAATGGTACATGTAGTTTATATAATGGTGACATTTTCTTGACAATAGGCTCAGGAGACATTCAATATAGGATCTTTCTCTGAGTATATTAGTAATCGTTTATCGCTGTAAAGTATACATCAATCATATCAATGGAAGCTTCATTTTAAATTGAGATGCATTCAGGGTCCTAGCTATATGGTACAACTGGAGTCAATGGCCTATTAATTTGTTTTTTTTGTTTGTTTTTTTGTTGTTTTTTTTCTTTTAATAACCTTTGTTTTTTGTTTTGGAAAATAGGTTATAATGAAAAGATAACGGGATGGTTTGCAATATCTGTGGGCAACAAAATTGCTACTGATATTCAGAAGGCTGTTTCCTGAGCACTGTTCAATTTTGTTTTTGTTGATTCCTGCATTGAAGTTCCAATTTAAAATGGAGTAGTAAATCAATTTCACAGTATAGTAAAACATGTGTAACGGTGAATTTACATCTATGTGAATAAGACTGGGATCCTGAAGCATCACAATTTATGTTTTCTCGCATTAAGAAAAGATTTGCATAAAACTTATATGTGTTACAAGGACATATCATGGTCTATTTTGTATGCTGTGGGGGGGGGGTGCTCTATTTATGAAAATGTGCATTAGTTGCATGCATTTAAATTTAAGACCCATGTTTCTTCGTTAGTGATGAGAGTGGTCAGGCTATAAATACCTGCAGTGCTTTGACTATACCAAGAATAGACAGTTAACAGTTCTAACTTTTGTATGAAAATTTTATGCCCTGTCAGGCCTTGTGGAAGTGAAATTAAAATATTTATTTTTGTGTGTTAATTTATTGTTTTTATTTAGAAAAAGAAAAATGTGTGCCATTCCGAAGGGAAGGACACATTTGATATTTGATATTAAGTCTCTTTATTAGAAAAGTCCGGTCCGTGTCAATCCATGGTATAATCCATAGCACTTGGTCTTTTTGTTTTTAAAAGAAAAATTTACATACATATAGTGCTGTGATACAATTTACAGCGGCCAATTTAAGGGCATGCTGAACTCTGATATACATTGTATGATACAATGGCTTGGCATTGAAATATTTGTGGGTCTGAAGTCTGATGGGATATGGTGGGGGTTTGAGTTATTTTCAATTTATTAAGGCATCACACAATTTTATACAGAGAAGAAATTTTATCATGAATTTGAAATTAGTTTTTAAGAGCCTTGGCTTCTTCAAGGGTTTTCACATTTACTCTCCTGGAGGTCTCAGTTTTTTTAGCAAAAACTTTGCCACGAAATGTCCAGTATGAGTTTAGTTGTTTGTCCTTTCTTAGTGAGGCAAGCTCTTTGACTATCTCATTCCTTGCCTTCGTAAGGTCTTCAGTGATGAAGATGTATTTAGTGCCTTTGAGGTTCCCTTTATTGTCATATACTGCTTTACGCGCATACCAGTTTCCAAATCTCACAATGATTTGACAGACTTTTGTTGTATTTTTTTGAGACTGATTTGCTGATTGGTTTTGGTTGTGTTTTCTGGAGGGTACTTCTGGTCTTTCTGAGACTTTGATGATTTCTCCCAGGGGATGTGCATTGGTTATGTCACCAGGATTGAGTTCCACTTTTAAATGTGAGTGGCAAAGGTCCATTATCAGTTCCTTGGAGTTTACATCAAAAGGGCTTGAGATGCTTTCAGGTATAGGTACATTGTGAAAGCGCAGACATTGAATCCTGCTGTACTGCTCACCCTTTTCAACCTCTGTGTCGCAGTATTCTTTGGCCTCGTTAAATTTCTCATCAATGTACTTACGGATCCAGGAATTATCTTGGTCAAGGGGTAAATTTACTGTCTCAGTCACCAGGGCTTTTAGATTTGAGTTTTCATGCTTGAGGTGGACCATCTCACTCTTCGGTGTTTTAATTTCTGTTTGAAGGGAATTTACCTCAGTTTTAACAGATACCACCTCCTTCTGAGTGTTGGACAGGCTGGTCATAACAGAACCTTCAATTGTTTTATTCATGGAAGAAAACATGCTAGTGAGATTTGACATCTGGTCTGTTAGGGTCTGAAATTCATTTTTCATACATACACTGATTTGTTCCTTTATAGTTTTGTTAATATTTTCATCAAGTGAATCTTCATCATTTGAAGCCCCTTTTCGTTTTTTCCTATCTCTGGCACGAGTAGTTCTCATTGTTTCTGAGACGTCCTGGAATCTAGATGCGAAGCTACTTGGAGTCCCAAAAGGTGTGGGTTGAGGTGTCAGTGCAGGACTGGTATTTTGACTGGATGAAATGTCAAAGTTAACACCAGTAGCAAAACTAAATGAACCAGCAGGTTGACTGGATGGTAGGCCGTAGGTAATGTCGGCTACTGAGTTAATGGTTTCCATTATGGAATCAGATTTATCGGCTTCAGGTTGGATAGCTGCAGAATTACTGTTTTTTTCACATTTGGAATCATCACTTGATTTCTGATTTTGAGAACCACTAGCATTGTTTGGTTCATTATTCTCATTAACAGATGTAGTGCTTTGTTTTGGTGACATTTCCTGCGTAGAATTGTTTTTATTTGCTCCCAAGGAGGCATTTCCAGTTTTGAACGCTGTGTTTTCATTCACGTCCGCCATCTTTGTTTACCGGAATGGGCTCTATTTTCTGTATTTGCTTTATAAAACTTAATTTAATTCGTCAAAAAGGAGAATAACTTCACAAAATTTACCCCAGGTTGGTTCTAGATGAGTAGATCTTCACTTTTGCATTGTTTGCGTCCCCGATCTTGAGTTTTTCCCTGTTTTTGTTACCGAAACACTCAGAGCGAAATTTAAGTTAACTACTCAGCGGCCGCCATCTTGGATAATCCAGAAATTATACGCACTGTTCAGTTGTATTCCACCACGCTCTATTGTGTCATATTTGACGATTTGAGTGACTAAATAAATTGAATTGAATTGTCACCTGATTGGAATAAGATGAATTCCGTATATGCATGTAAAAAACAATGCCTAATTATCTAAATTGCGCCGCCACTGACGAGAAGCCTGTGCTAAAAAGACTCGAAACACTAGCTAAACCTTAAAATGGCTATATATGATAATATATCCAAGTATAAAGCAGTGTATAGTGCATTAGGTGGAATATATCCAATATTGTTACCACGTAGGCCTACTAAAGTCATGCGGAATGTTGGCTATACATATACCGCTTTATATACAGTATTATACACACATGCCAAATAATTGTTTCCACATAGTCACAAACGATGAGCGCATCACACAAACATTAAGTAAAAGCAACAAATTCGAATAAGAGCCATGCACACATGCTAAATATATATAAGCACAATCATGCATCGCATTCCAAATATTTGCCTAACGCCAGGTGAATTCATGTACATCCCGATTTAAAAAAAAAATGAATTAGGAATTTTTTACTGGCCATTTGGGAGGAACCAGGATGCACCAGGGCCGGCCATGGTTCGAGAATGTGAGAAAATTTTGAACATGAAAATGGCAAAATATTAGCATTTAGACTGGCATCAAGCTTTCCAGTTGTTGGACATTTCGAAACTGACACCCCACCAAGGTTGGAGAACATTTCCAACTTATTAGTCATTTCATTCCATAATTTTGACAAAAATAGGATATTGTTGTGTCAGGATATAAATTTCAACTGTTGACAATTTGGACCCAAATTGGGGAGGGAGTACACCCAAACAAACTAGGTGCTAACAACAAAGACAGTTGGAAGCAAATTGTTATTTCCCTGAATCAAATGTTTCATTTCTAAAAAAAGCCACCGGTCAAATAAATTTAACCACGTTATTCATGGGACGTTTAGCCCAGTGGCGTTTTATTCTACCCGTTTTTGTAGACTTATCCGGTGACTATACATGCCATACATGCCATAAGATGTCTGTTGATGCCATATGAGTGATGGTGATTGCAAGTATTTTTCTTTTGTCCGGAAAATATACTGCATTACCAACCTTTGATTTAACTGTATATGATTATCACAAGCCAAATTAGCATACCTCGTTTATTTTAACATTTACATTTTTATTTTCTTATTTATATTGTTTACTTCACATAAATCATAACAAAATAAATAAATCACATTTGTTTTTTGTATACTATTATAATGTAATTAGTCTGCCCATCATGCAGGGCGTGTTGATTGACAATTATAAACTATTCTATTATTATATTCTATTTGTGGTATAAGCTGAAAATTACAACATGAAAAATATACTAATTTGTGTCAAATCGGACTATGTATATGTAGGTACGTGGAACAAAAGGGCAGCAAATTTAACAAAAGCCCTCGGGCCATTTGGGTAACCCAGTTCCCATTAATTCATTTACGTTTATGTACTATTGCTTTTTATATGAGTTTGTGTAAAATATTCTCAGGGTTAAAATTGAAATATGTCCACACCAACTGTACATGTGACTTACCACGGGCGGAAGAAATCGACAAGAAGATGAGTAACACCAGAACAATCCAGCCACGGACCGAACTCCCGTGTCGGATGTCCATTTTATAAACGTATATTTTTCAGTAGTCGTCGAGTTCCAAGTAAGAAACGTTCAACTCACTAGCGTATCGGAACAGTTTATGGTCTGTGGGACACACAGTCTAAGAATGATCGTCTACGGAATGAAGCGGTGGTGATTTTGAAGTTTATTAGTTGTGATTGCGACATCATTAACTCTTGAAGTGTTGGAGATTCTCCGTCCTCACTGATGGCAACAAAAGAGGAAATTAAAATCTACAAATAACGCATAATGCATATGTATCGTTCCCAGTGCTATGGATACCTGAAACAGATATTGCAGTTGCTTTCTTCGATTTCAATATAAATTTAAAATTCTTAAACTTCGCTTGAACGAAAGCGGCCCGAAAAGTGTCAAAAAGGGAGTGAACATTATCGTGTAAATTTTGAAAGAGAAAGTAAAGGCTTTTGTGACATGACAGTGGGATTCCATGCAGTATGTTCGTGTTTCATTTATCTCTCAATTTGATTTCACGAAACACTTGACAGGAACTTAGTAAATATCCCGGAGGTTTATTTGAATAGCAGTATGTCTCCCCGGGCGGTCAACGTGGTACCCGTCGATTGTTATTCATAATGGTCATAGATATAATAGTTTAATGAGAGACTCTTCTCCGTCTTCGTCGAATTGACCCCCATGCTAACCTCCTGACTGTTATGCATATTAATTAGGTGTACATAAATGTTAATATTTGGTATGCTCAAAGCTATATTCAGGCTGAAGGGGCCACTATCGTCATGCGATGTGCTGTTGAGTACTCAGCTTAATATTTCGTGCGGTTGTGTACACACATCAACTAACGAATCAGTGCGGTTATATGGTATCTGGAGAAGTCGGCCAAAACAAAGTCGGCCAAAAACAAAGTCGGCCCCAGAGAAGTCGGCCCGAGTAAATTAAAGATTGCTCAAGAGAAGTCGGTCGTATCCTTCACCCTTCAACATCATTATTGAACCCCATGGTTTGAAGGAAATCCAGTACTGTCGAATGTGCTCAACTGTTAATTGTCGAACTTGATCTGTGGCAGCTTCCTCGATTCTCTCAAACGGTGGCACTATAAGTTCATCTGGAATGTATGGTAGAATATTCTACCGACTTCGTATGAGGCCAACTTCTCAGGGGCCGACTTCTCAGGGGCCGACTTCGTTTTGGGCCGACTTCGTTTTGGGCCGACTTCTCCTGTGTTCCGGTTGAGTACCTCGCTTTACAAAATCTCGAGATTCCAGATATATCGTCTACTAAATTGCTTTTATTTTTTGAGAATTCCAATGTCCAAAACAAATGAAAAGAGTTCAATTTAGCCACCAAATGTTCTTGTCAACACTACATTGATTTATTGCCGCCATCTTGTTTAATTACTTCAGAAAATACGCGCGGGTTATTTTCCCCAATCATGCATGTGATCCCCGTCCGAGATTTTGTAAAGTAAGGTACTCAACCGCACTGATTCGTTAAGCGAGAACGGGCGACATTTGTCGTGGCCGTAATATAAGCCATTGAGTAATTATCTCCTTTAAAAAAAAATAACAAACAGTGCTTATCTCACTTAAATGTTGAAAACATATTTATTAGTACAAATTGACTAACACCAATAATACTAATAATATATGTCTAACAGACCCATCTCGCCAAGAAAATTCTAAATCGAGCAGATAGTATTTTTATTATTATGATATTAAAAAAATCGCGGAAATATCCGAAGTGTAAATCACGTGAGTGCGATCACATGACCACAACGCGGTCACATGACCGATCATCTGCATCGACGCTTACCCACACTGGTCACCCGCGTATCACCGACCCGGTGATCGTACCGCCGATCGAGGATCCGGTCAAGCCTATCCCGTGCGATGGAAGAAGATATACGTACGCTGACATAGCTAAAATGACTGCAAATCGATTTCCCAGAAAAACAGTTAACCACATATTATACAGATGGATTATCACTCGTTGATAGAAATTCTCTGACCCATTTAAATCGTGACTTTTCTAATGATTTGAAAGGATTATTTGGAAAAATTTACAGTCTGAGGAAATAATTCTGACTAAATATTGATATAATCACAACCGTGTTCAATTGTCCATGTCATCCTGAAGCTATTCGGAAAGATGTGTATTACTTTTGACAGGAACAAGTCCTTGTCGTGTGTTAGAATCATACAAAACGCCAAATTATGGATTTGAATAATTGCTGTCGATAATTTTATGAGTATCAACAACTCGGTGTAATTTCTTGTGAAAGTACCTATTGTCGCGGTTGAAGTACCCACTGGTGCGGATATTTTGCAAACGTCCAAAGTGTTTTCCTGATTTAAAAGTCTTTTTGTTTCTCTTTCCGGGTAACATTTCAACAAAAACAACAACAACAAGATATTGATTAATAAATGGTGACAGAAGCTCCGCACATTTGTCTGGTCAGGGGTTTGTCACTAAGAACAAAATAATTTTACAAGAAGACGTCGTTCCAGACACACGTTAATAGTCAAACTGGCTCATGTTCATATAAAAGTAAGTCGCGCGGGAACACGTTTACCCTAAAGAGTACCCGCAACGTCATGCAAACGCATGCGGTGGAAACTCTGGCTGCTCATCCTCAGAATGTACGCTGTGTTACTCTGACGCAAACAGTTTAAAAGTTCACAGAATTGCCCAGTCTTATTAAAACCAGACCTAATTTTCATTACTTTCAACTTATTTGACTGTAAGGAAACCTTGGTCTAGTTATTACTAGACTGAGAATTGGCGCACACAGTGGGACCACATTCAGTTGTGAATGTGGCATGGTTTACAAGTACAACACTGGCAATACAAACCACAGACAGAAGACAACGAATTAAGTGTTCACAATAAAGCAATGTCTTCCAATTTCGTTTGTTGTAAAAACCTGGGTATTGTTTGCATACTACTAACACACTTATGGGTCAGAGGACGTGGCTGTCAGATCCCAGTTGGGGGGAATTTCCAACTGCACCCATCCACAAACAGCCAGACCAAATCCATAGAGTTGACATACCATTACATCAACCTTGGTTGGAAATTTCTAACTGGCATTTCAAACTCATCAACTCTTGGACATTTTCCAAACTAAGGTTGTAATATGTTCAACTGATGGCCATTTCAGACAAAATTTATAAAAATAAATATGCTTTCGTTCTTCTGAAAACAACATACCCCCCTTATTTACTGTTTGGAAAATCAAACAATGGAAACAATTTGAATCTATTATATACTTAGTGTACATAAGGTTTCCAACTAACGTTGTGTGATGAATACAATTTCCAGGCACGTATGATGGGGTGGGTGTGTGTCTCTCGGGTCCGAAAAGCAGTTTTTTTCCATGTGCCAATTTTTTTTTCTCCATTTCTGCTATTGAGTCTTATTTTGATGTGCTTTGAACAGAAACAGCTCATACATAGTTAATAGCAATGCTATACTATATAGAGAGGTTATCAGAAGTTGGATCAGTTTCACAATGGCCAACAATAACCCAAATTCAACTTGATAGAACAAGAAACTGCGCTATACAGGTATTGGAAATGGAAACATAAAATTTAATCAGGATTCCATCTACTGATACAACAAAATAAGAATAACTATATATATATATATATATATATATATATATATATATATATATATATCTCTCTTTAATTCCTCCTTAATAGAAGATCATATAATATACAATATATCATTGAAACAAATTGAAGAAATATAAGCAAAATGAACAACCCATAACCCAAAAGTGTGGTAGAACAAAAATACGGAAATGAAGACAAAAGCACCCCATCACATATATGCTAAACAGTCATCCTTAACCGCACAACGTGTACAGTCGCGCCATACCAACACAAAACCACATTCGAGCACAGTCACGCCAATTAGGTCAAAATAGAGACATTACCTTAACATAAAACATTCATACACAAGCATACACACACGCACACGGAAAGAAAGAAAAAAAAAAGTAAAAGAAGAAAAAAGCTCAACTCAAACCCAACTCAAACAAACTTACACACCAACACCCTTCCATACAGAGACTTACAACAAAACACGCATAAATAGACACCTATATACATACTCCTGCAGGCTTGATAAGTGCAGTGCGGCACATGTGTATTGTACTCGCCAAATTAGTTACATTTCGACAGATGGACGGACAAACCTAATTAAAACAAAAACAAACTAACACCAGAACACGTGTGAACCTATGTAACTCGACTAATATCTACATACACGCGATCAATCCACAATTAGTTTGTTAAACAAATGGTTCCAATTAGTTGACTGACTAGTTGATAGTGATTTTATCCATGATAAAAAAACAATTTTGGTGGAGAGTCCATATAGGAATTCCACTCGTACCAAAGACAATTAGTGGCTTTAATGAAAAAGCGCAACAAGTGAATACTCCGTATAGGAATTAAGTCTAGAATTGATGTGGCATGTGGCCAAGAAACAAGGCAATTTGCTGATCTATGGGAAGATTGTCAATGTACTGATAAGCAACAACTGGAAACCTGTCAATGAATAAGTAAAAAAATTTATTTCGTGATTCTGCGAGGGCAGGACAATCTATTAAAAAGAGTCGAGCGACATCAGTATACATAGTGTTACATGCACAACATTTGTTTGGATTGGTAGATGCATGAGTACACAACAACCACACAGCCAAATGAAAGTCCTCTTTGTCGTCGGGATATTTCCTACAAACATACCATAAGTATGACATATCTGGCCTAGCATGTACTAGTCGAAATCTCTGAAACGACAAATCGTTATAAACCCTTTCTAACCATTCTTGCTTCCAGAACAAGGATCCACGTTTAACTAAGAGCTTCCAATTAGATTTTGTAGGGAATGTGGCGGTTGACGCATACTCAAGCAGATATCGATCCAAACCAAACTGTTGTAGAATCTGCTTCAAATCCCTGAAAAATGTACATGTATTTATGTGTGGATAAGGTTCGTTATGAACGAACTGTGTCAACCTGGCAATAAAAATTTTCTTAGTGGTCTTCTCAAGCGAGAGGTTACATAATGAGCCTAACAGAGACAGTTTACGGCGATATATGTAATGCACCAGTGGTGGAGTACCCAACAAACCAAGAACCATATCAGTTCGCGTTCTAACGTGAAGACCTTGAATGTGATTCAGACATAAGCGATGTGCACGTTCAAGGCGTTCACATTCTGTCTCATTTAAGCCAAATAGCAGTTCGCTGCCATATAGACCTTTAGGTATAATCACCGAATTATTAATTTTTAGAGAGCTCATTGGTGTTATTCCACCCGCGTAAATACCAATGTTTGACAGAGCAAAATAAGTACTCCTCAGTTTAGAACATATTTTATCAACGAAAGATGCACTGAAATTGTGTTTACTGAGGGGAATACCCAAATGTGTAATACAATCGGTCTCTAAAATATTATGTGATCCGAGCTTCCATTGATTTGTGCGTTTCCGTGAATCACTGGTGGATTCGTTGAATACGATAACCTGCGTTTTTGACGGGTTGTATTTATAACGCCATTTGGAACTGTATCTTACACACATATCAACTAACGATTGTAATCCTGAAGCAGTGAGTGAGAGTAGAACCATGTCACCAGCATGGGTAAGGCAGCAGCAATTAATACCATTCATTGTATAGCCGTATGATGAATTTTCAAGTTCGTAAAGTAAACTATCTATGTATAGGGAGTAGAGTAGAGGTGACACAGTACCCCCCTGCCTTGTTCCTTGTAGCATGGGAATCCAGCGTGATGTACAGTTTTGATGTCGAATACAACAATGCATATCAGAAAGTAAGACTTTAAACAATCTCCAAGATTTGCCTTGTATATGTTTTTGAAACAGTTGGAAGAGTAAACCGTTTAACCATACGGTGTCAAATGCTTTCCAGACGTCCAAGGAGCAAGCAAACAAACAACTATGCTTCTCGGACGCGTAGGAAATACATTCTGTGACCAGGAAAGAAGAAGTCATGCAGCTGATATCACGCTGAAATCCATTTTGCAAGGGATGAGTTTTTATTAATGATGGCGTATGAAGCTCCAGTCTTGTTAGAAGTAATCTTTCATATAGTTTATATATAACAGGCAGTAGGGTTATGGCCCTGTAACTATCAAAAGAGTCCTTCGGTTTAGGGCTACCCTTGTATAAAGAAAATATCAATCCACGCTTAGCTGCAGGTGGAATATATTCAAACTGCATAAAATAGTTGAAGAGGTGAGACAAGGCTGTAGCTAGGCTATCGCCGCGGTATATAATATGCTCATAGTTGATACCATCAAAACCAGAAGCCTTATTAAGATTAAGGCGGCGGTATAAGGATACTACCTCCATTCGAGTAACCGGAAAAGTAATGAGACTATCTAAAGGGCTTACAGAGCATGACTTTGCTTCGTTTGCGATAAATGTGTTTACGTTTTCATAATGCTGATTATCAAAAGATGGGTCTGTTAACGGAACAGAAAAGATATCGCTAAAATAGTCTGCCCATGCTTCTGCTATCTCTTGAGAATCTCGTACAATAGTTCCATTGTGTTTGAAATGTGAACAGGACATGGTCCCTAATTTTTTACGTTTTGCGTTGAAAAGTCGAAAAAATGTATCTTGGTCTGATTCAGCGCATTCATCAATGCTGTTGTTAAAAGATTGTAGGTATTGCTTAGATGCCCTGCGATATTCACGCCTGAATATGCATTTAGCTTCTTTATAGCTGTGGTATAAACCAGCCGTGTCATTAACTGGTCTATCTGCTTTTGACAACGTAAAACATAAAATCTTAACATATAAATTGAAGGCCAGCCGGGCCAGCTTGAAAAATTTCAAATTGTTTTCCAAGTTAATGTGGATCAGCTTGTAATGTTAATCACAGTAACAAAGATGTCATCGTCACTGATATCGTGAGCAAAAAAGAAGTGAGATTGGGCTATCCATCCATATGTTATTCCAAATTATTACGAAGCTATTACTTCAGGCAGATCTACCAGCCTGCCATTACATGCTATAACATGTTTCCTCAGTTCTGGTTTCTGAGATGCCCCAATAAGAGTCATGCGAGTATATCATGGTTATGTTTGGTATTAGCATTATTCTTCAAACTAGGATGAACTGGAATGAACAGTTGTATTTCCACATGTTTTGATAAACAATTTGGTTCAAGTAATATATCACATAGCAAATATCAAAATATCAAATAATCTGAAATGTGTTGTACCATGTAGCCTGTAGAATATTAAAATGTGATTATGTGACTAGATCATGTGACTATATATTATGAAAATGAATGTTAATAAAAACTTTGGCACTCTGCCTATCCCTAGAAATGTGACTATGTTGACACATTTCTTGATTAATGACACTTATATGATAATTTTCAATAGTAACGTTATCTTCACTATGCACTGTTCTTTTAAAATCTCGCGCAATAAACTATGATAATGTAGGATAATCAGGAATAATCAGCTATTTGGTTGGCCAATTGAAAATTTTCTCAAATTTTGGGGGTGGGTGTCCAAAAACTGACCGGTAAAAAAATCCGGAAACGGAAAAAAAGGGTGGGTGTCCAAAATTGCCTGGAAAAAAGGCCGGGAACGAAAGAAATTGGGTGGTGGGTCCCCCGAGGCCGGAAAAAATTAAAATGATCGTACGTGCCTGGAAATGTTTTCCGACCCCCCCCCCCCCCGATTGTTGAAAGAAATTAACAGAACTACCCCATGTCGACACGCTCATTTATGGAGCGTTAACGGGGAGAAGTTGGCTATCATTATGGACAAAACATTAATTGATAACTGTTTATTATGGAACATTGGTTAAGGGATTTGAGTGTCTACTCCGCCAAAGTTTGTCAATATGGCCAATAGTTGGAAATGTCATGCATGCCACTTTACTTGGCAATTGTAGATTAGTCGATTTGTGTCAGATATATTGTGGACTGAAATGTCAATTATTTGAAATGGCCAACCATATGGGTGTAACGTTGAAAATTAAACTCAAAGATTGACAGTTTGTGTTACATGTACAAGCTCCAACTCGATGTGGTTGATCTGATAACACATGCTGGATCCGAGCTGATAATTTCTGAAATCCCGAGGCTCTGGTATTGTTGTTGTTGTTGTTGTAGGTGGCGTGGTGGTGCCTTGTTCGTTATCACCATTATTGTTGATCAATGTGGTGTTGATGGTATTGCTGAGTCGTCTTCGGTATTCGTGGTGGTATAGCTATGGTCATTAGATACGGATATTTTTCTTTTCTTAAATGTAGCTATATATAGATGGTATTCGCGCAGCGTTATCCCGTCGTCCACGGACACAACTATTTCCCGATTACTTTTTGATATTTTGGAATGCTTTATTAACTCAATCATGAATTAACATGAAATTAGAGATGAATGTGAACATATATACACTATTTACAACATAGTCATCGTCATAATCTCGTCATCACTATAATCGTCAACTGTATTATGCTAATCTTCATCACCATCAGCGTCATCATCATCATAATCCACATCTTTATCATCATCATAATCATCACATCGTAATCATAATCATCATCTTCGTTGTCATCATCACCGTCATCATTAGAAGGCTTATCGTCCGCATCATCAGCATAATCATTGTCGCCGCTATCATCATCATCCTCAACTATCGTCATCAATATCATCGTCGTCATCAGAACCCGCCATTTCCGATGGTATTAATCCAGGATGTTTTATACGTTGGTATCCGTTGTGTCCTGTTGTGTTATTTAATGTTAATTTGACGTATTCTATAGTTCCTCATTTTGATGGTGGTTGATGGCGTGTTCGACTGCTGACTCCAGGGTGTTGAAAAAGAGTCGACAGCGGTGACATCCGAATGGTGTCTGGTCATGATCTGCCATATCATTTCTGGAAAAAATAAATGTAAAAAATAACGTTAAGATGCAAAAATATAATCCTGGAACTAATAAATGTTTTTAAAAGACGGCCAGACGGGAAAATCGGTTGAAAACCCATCACTTCCATCTAATTCCATATACCGTTTAATGGCATGCTATATTCCAGAGTTATAATCTGTCCGACGTGTCCTAAATTCAAGAAATATTGCAATTTTGGGAAAACTTTAACACCGAGTCGGTTGGTACTCAAAACGGATTTCTCACCGCACCAGCGGTACTTGGCACCGAGTTGTTGGTACAATTTTTTTTCAATCGACGTTTTTTCAAGAGACTGTTTCATGAGAATTGTGCATCAGGTGAAACTGCTAACACCGTGATTTATGGGGTACATATCATATAATATATTATGGCCACTTTGATCCGTTCGGCGTCAGTTGTTATTAGTGAAAAAAAGCGATTAATACTGTTATTTCCATTTTCGCTGTAGTTATCACTGAATACAACGAGATTATTCAAAGAAAGCAAACATATCAGATTATCAACACACACGAATATTGGAATGGATTTATTTTCGTAATATTAAACCGGATATAATTATAAATGAAATGCATATAAATAAATAAACTCACATTTTGTTGACACCAAAACATTTATCAGACGACCGGATATCCGTGCCAATAGGTACTCCACCGAGTTAGTGATACGCGGGTGACCGGTGTGTTACCGGTGACAGCGCGGTGGTGGAGCTTGAAATGATTCCGCCAATCGCGTAACGAGTTGATAAATTACGTATAAAATATTGCAGTCGCCGGTTAATTACCTAGGCCTTTACGATAAATAGCGATCACGGAATAAAACTGTTTCAATGTGCTGAATTATGAACTGGATTTGCTAGAATAATGATGGCTAAAATGCACTTTGAGGCGATAAAAGTTGTGTGAAATGAGATTAATTTATGCAGAAATGCAATGAGCGAGCGGAATTTCGTGCGAAACTAAACTAGTTTCTTCTTCATTGTATAATGATACCAATTTCGGAAGCTAGTTTACACACTAGTGTCACCCCGTTGTGCGCTATAGGAGTACAATTAAACACAAATGGGGTGTGATTACAAAGGTGGTGGTTTTATACTAGTACATGTATTATGATGGCTTATATTCGTCATAATAATGTTCCTGTCTGTTTCTTCACACGAAACATTTTGTGTGGAGAAGTACAAGACTGTGAACAGCTTGCTAAAATCCTTCCAGTCAAGATCGATAAAAGCGATGGCAAATATTGACTTTCTAGAGAGGATTTTTTTTAATTGTTAGCCTAGAAAAAATCCAGCGATTGCCTCTAATAAAGAGCGACAATAAGGAGCGTTCTCAATTATGAATGTGCTCTATTTCGATATGGCATGGGTGATTTTGTATGTGGTATTGTGACATTTAAATATAAAGAGCGTCAATGCTTCCGTCTCCCAAAAGCGGTAGACAATAAAGAGCGTTCTAAATTACGCACTGTGTTGTCTTTTTGGAGGTACTTAATAATGGATCGCTTGCCCGCCCACAACCGAACACACTACATCTACTAGGCATCTTGGCATTTATGGAGATGACAGATACTTGGGATATTTATATCGAAAGTAAAATAACAAACAAACACAAAACAAAAACAAAAGCGCCTAAATAGAGTTAACATTATTCAGCCCGGTGTTTATATAACATTTGGGCGCTTCTTATGTATGAACAGGTGAATGGGATCCTCCGTGGCCCTTTCTACTAGTTGTAGTAGGGTGCGAAGCGCCCAGGATGGTCGAAAAGATCGAGAGATCTTCTCCTTCACCCTCAATTTGTTGTTTTGATGTTATCTTGCATAACAAAAACCCATCAAAGGTCTAACATTTCCGTCCGTGGCAAATATGTTAACTTGCACAACAAAAGCCCACCAAAAGTCTAACATGTCCGTCCGTGTCAAATAATATTGTTGATTGGATAGAGCCCACAAGCTTTAATAAGGGGTGGAGGGTGCCCGAGGTGTCCCTGACGAGGTTGATGACGATAAAAAAAAAAATTGACAGACTAATTCCTTTAAGCGTTCTCAAACGAATGTCGCGTGACTATAGTAACCCCATTTAGCTTTATTCATGGTTCCATGCTAATTTTTACGAAATCATTCTTTTTATGCAGATTCTCATGTTTACAATATCATGTTTGTAATGAGAAGCGCTACACGGAAGAGGCCATTTTTGTTTTGTCCCCCGAATCATTTCAGAGGGCTGTTATAATCAGCATGTCCGTCCCTCCGTCGGTCTTGTCGTGTGTATATACACTACTTCTTCGTTATATATTTGGCCCATGACAAATTAGTGTTACGTCATTTCGGCTTGCTTACAAAATTTTACAAAATGGCCGGTTTTGGAAAATTGCAATTTGCTTCCGGGTTTATGAAACTGATTTTTTCAATAAATACGAGAGATACGATGCCGTGGTGTGGCATGATTGGTTTGGGTGGGTCAGTAAACAATTCCGCTTCTATTGGTGTATACTATATATATTCTACTTACCATTGAGCGTGTTTTTGAAACGAACGTCGGTGTTAAAAAACCGGACTATTTGATCCAGTTTAGCGGAAACCATCTCGAACGAGTGAAATTTTACAGCCGGTTTGCGTCAGACCTGTGCTCATAACCGGAGTTTTTCTCAACCAATTTTTACACGGGATACATAACGATTATTAGGTTAAATTATACGGATCGTCTGCAACTTGGTCTGATAAAGACCGATTTTCTTATATCTAAAAAAATAAAGATATATATATATATAATTAGCACCAAACATGAGTTTTTCGGCTGTTTGTTAAAATTATTGGCGAAGAACATAATTAGTTGGTGTACGGCGAATTGCAGGAGCACTGTCGTGCAAATTGCTATTCGCATGTTTTGTTACTGTACGGCATATTGCAAGCCCAAAGCAATATCTGCCAATTGTAGGCAAATAATTGGGTCAAAATGGGAGACGTATCATTAGACATCATTCTGGTGACGATTGCGTCATGTTGTTGCTTTTCAGCTTATTGGAACACCACGTGTATGCCAATTCAATGGTGACTTCTTTTTTAGCTTTAAAATCACTATCAGAACTCTAGTTGGCATGATACATTTGAAGGTCCTCTATGCAATTTAACACAAACTATCATATTTGACGATGGTTATGATAACATATTTGCCCGAAACGCCAAACATTGAAATGAGCATTAATGATTATAGACCTCCTATTTACTAATGTTCGAAGTCAATCTTAGCTTACACCAAGTTTGACTTCACACACCAGCACTGGTTAGTAACGGCACGCCAACAATGGTTTTATAATAAATATAACATAAAATATGCTGCGAACTATGTGAATTATGTCTTGGTGTCATTATAAATGTCATCATAGTAACATCTGCATTATGCATGTAGCTCGATAAAAGGAGCAAGCAGATGTTCATTTTAAAATTATAAGTTGCCTGCATAAGGAGAGAAAGGGAAATTGCAAAACATATTTATTTGTGATAAAACTTCACTTTCAAATTTATTTACCCCCCCCCCCGATAATTTTGGAGAATTATTGTAATAAGCTGCGTCAGTTCGTTCGCGCGTCCGTTCGTGTGTCAATTTCAATTATGGTTCTAGTCCGATGATCTTTTTCTCTGATTTCTGACTCTTTTTCCACTTAGAAATATGCTATGTTCATGTTGTCCGGATAATAACTCCGGTGAATAATATCCGATCCGAACGAAACTAGGCATGAGTTATAAACATTACATTATTGATGTCGAGTTCCAATATCGTTCCGGGCAGATGATTTTTAATAGTTTTCAGACCTATAAATTGCCATTTTGATGTTGTCCGGATAATTCCAGTTAATATCAACTAATCCCAACTAAACTTGGCATGAATATCCATCACATTGTTTAAGTCAACTTTGAATGTGGTTCAGATCTGGTGATTTTTGACGGACCTATCTCCCTTTTTCGACTATAAAAATACTGATTCTACTTATAATCTGCCGATTATTATTCCATCATGTACAAATTCCACACACATTGTGTTTTTCTGAGCTTGTGTCTCATGTGGTTGCTGTAGCACACTTGGCGACATGGTTCCATGACGTCTTGATTTATGTATCTTCAAGTTATACTTGTATTTAGTTTTAAATCCGCATATCTCACATGTTGTTTCTTTGTCCACCTGAACAGACTCAACCACGGGTGCGATCTCAAATGATAACATTTTGGACATAACGAATACCTCTTTCGCAATATGTGCCATTTATACATACACACAGTACATTCAAACGGACATCACGATGTGGACATGGTGTTATCTGATTAATGACCTGAATTGCAAATAGGAAGGCCATTTTAACCCCAGTGCATGGACGATGTGGTAAGGCCATTACTGGTGAAACTATTGGCAGCTGCGCACGGTTGTTTACGCCCCATGCAGTTTCGGCGAATATTAAAAATAATGTTGTATAGGCGTTCCGGTGAGCTGGAGTATCAAGGAAGGCCTTAATAAGTTGGCCAAAAAAATTGCCCAACCCCTTTTGTATATTATAGATATCAAATAAATTTCAAGTCAAGCTGGAGCAATTGATCTCAATAAAACTCCTGACCTGACTTCGTTTCAGCACATTCCATTGCAGCTAATAACTAACAGGGAATCGGATTACACGGTATAGTTCACCTTAAATGTAGTCAGTCGATCGTATTTATCTCGTTTGTTGACCTTTATCGGAAAAAAAACACAGTATATGTCGATTTCTGGGCTACAATGTTGTTTCTTTCTTGAAGGCGACAGCGCCAATTCGCACGACAGTAAATATATTGTGATTTGTAATTTGCCGTACACTAGCATCTAACGTTTAATTATGGTTGTGCGCGGATACGCTGACAATTACCATACAAATTACCACCCTTTCTTCGTTGGTAAAATCTCTTCAGGATCACACTGATGACTCGAGAAAATTGAAGAGGGTGTATTAAATAAGAGGCGTTTTAGCTCGCGTTATTGGTATTTTCCCGAGCAGGAACGCGCTATCATTGAACAGTACTCCGAGTGCGTTGAACCGTTCAACTCATCGTTGCTAATCTACCAAGGCCAAGGTATAGCGAAATTTTTCAGCGAGAGACTTTGTCAAAATTATTACGCATTATAAATGAAATTGATTAAATTCTAACAGTGATATACTATCAAGAAAACAAAATTGGCCAATATTCCTGCAAAAATTTCCGGTGTCGGATATACACAGTGGATTTGCCGCCTGTTTATGATTTACAAGAAAACGCGTTCGCTGTTAGATTACATTGGTCTATAGTATTCGACACCTTCTGTACGGCTCAATTTGATTGGTGGTCATCGGCATCCGTTAAATAATCTCTAAGGGGTACGCTGGTAACCGTTCATACATGCACTCGAGTTTTGATCCATCAATATTATCGCCTGTTTCAACAATTGACTTCGTAATTCCATTTTAAATTGTTTGACATGATCGCGGAAGTATTATATGGGTATGTGTGTGTAGGGATGTATATCTTTTTTAGGGTTTTCGTTGGCGGAGGATGTCCATGTGGAATTTCCAACTGCACCCCCCCCCCCCTCTTGAACCGTGCAAAACTCCCAAGATTACATAATTCAATTTGCACCCCTCCCCTCGCCTTTGAATTTCCTACTTGGTACCTCACATGCCTTGAATTTTGACTGGACACCGGGGAGGGAGGGACCTAGAAGAAATTCCAAACCAATATTTTGACAAAAAGTAGGAAGAAATGCAAATGTTGGTCTAAAACCACAAATTCCATATACATTACTGGTTGAAAAATCAGACCACCAGAACAATTTCAACCCATTATTGTGTGACATTTCCAACTAATATTGTTTCCGCTTATATGACGCGACCGTACCCCTCCCATCCAGATATTTGGGCCTATACTCGCGACTGAAAGTATTTCCTTGCAGCGACGAACGAGATAATTCCGGTATTCAACTAAAACATGTAGGTGTTCTTATTATTATATGCTCTATATAACATCCCCAAAACTGCTAGTTCTGATATACAGTTCAGAAAACTTGGATGTGATCATGTTTATACATCACATCGATTGCCTGATTTGCTAACAACTAATTGACAAATATCGAGCACACACGCCAGAAGAAATATAGTCCGCATTGTTTTATTCTGAAAAGATCCGAGACATGAATATATGCACAATTCAATAACAACAATTTATTATAATGTAGGACAGAAAAACAATCCAGGGGGGAAACGTTTTCTCTAAACGTCAAAATGTAAAAGTTAAAAAATAGTCCGCATGTTATTGATGCGCGTTGAAACTTAATGTGATTCGCCATTAGACCGGAAGAGATATCCGAGAGGGTAATAATAGTGTTCTCCATCGCCTCGGCCCAGGTGAAACAAGTTTTCACGACATGACCCAGTATTGATCGAGACGGATTAAAGGCAGGGATTGCCTTCGCGGTTGGTATGCCGTTAAATTTGTCACACCCGTTAAAACTATATATGAACAGACATATATTAACTTATAGACATATTCTGCTCTTATAAAAGTCATAAATATCGTGTAAATAGTATGTTGTTGTCAAGTTCATACGTTGTGTTATGTAAACAAAATCCACGTTCGGTAACGTTTTTGTTTTTGTTTTTACATAGCAAAGCGTATCAACTCGACAATAACATACTAGTTACGCGATATTTGTGATTGGTAATAGAAAAAGGTATGTCTATATTATACTATTCTTCCTTAATTTTTCACAGCTATTAGTCCATGAGATATTGGTCGACCTCTGCACCCCCCAGGACTCGACTTCACCCCACTAATTTTCTTTCTTAATGTCTCCTCTAATTTTTGTTCGGTTGTTAACAGGAAAAAAAGGTGGCCGCAGAGACTCCAGACAAGATGGCGTCCATCATGGCGGCCATTTTTTTATATGCACCAGGTCTCTTTGATCGCCGTTATAGTAAAGATGATATCAAATGCGGTCTTGTTTTCTGCTCGATTCGTTATGCTAATATACAACCCTTACAAATTAGCCAAAAATTCTACACCATAATCCAATATGGCGGCCAAGATGGCCGCCGAAATGTGAAAATATGCTATTTTTTCTGACATTTCACCACATTTCGTTTGTCTCTGTTGGAATAAGTTGGCATCTTGACGTTAATTTATACATTTATCGTATAGAAGAGTCATTGGCGAACACAAGGGGACCATAATATACATTCATTGTGGGATATTTTTGTCCCATATCACGTTTTCCCAAATGCCGGTATAATAGGTCAAAGCCGAATCGACGCTAATAACGCGATGTAATGTTTCGAATCAATGAATGTTATTGCTATCATAACAACACCCATGCATATATATGTGCAGTAGATACTCGAGCTAGGATTCCTCTTATACCTGAATTGAGGAATATTCACCCAAATCCAAGATGGCGGCCAAAATGGCGACCGAAACTTGAAAACACGCCTACATTCTTTTACTTTCTTACGATGGGCGTTATTGTTTCGCGATTTCTACCCACCATTACATCTTGATATGGAATATTGATATGAAGTATTCATTTGAGTTTGGCAATTGATACTAAGTCAAGTAGGCGGCTAAATTGGCGGCCAGAAATTGAAAAGTAATCGATATTTTCACATACTTATTTCAACTTTTTGTCATAATATCGATATGTATGGACGAAACTTAACATACACATGTATCAGTTCAACTTAAAACGTATCAAAACGCATAACATAGCTCGTATCCTTCTGGAAAGTCGAAAACCCACCATTAATATCGCGATGTGGCATTTCGAAATCCATTCTCCACTTAGCGCCGACAATGGCCGTAACCGTAATTGCGCCTAATAGTCACTGATATTAGAACAATTACCTGATAACATATTCTGATTTGCCACGTGACGTCCATAATTATCTGGACCAGCTTCCATTTTTTGGTCTGATAAATCTAGGTCGCTCACACCGACAAAGTATTCAACACTTCCTGGGAGAAGGGTCATCTAATCATAACGTTTCAAACAATTCATATCCCGGTGTCTAGCTTACGATTTTAAATATTTGCTAAATATGGGATGTGTGCATCATCTTGAACTAGATAGGCATCTGGTCGATGAGTATACAAGCTTACAGAAGGTCATCTCTATGTATGTGTCTCAGACCCCATGGGGATAACGACATGTACACCTAGCGAACCAGTTAGCCAGTCACTTATCAATAGATGATTTGTCAACTCACAAACTTAGTGAACGCATCGGCATACGTGGACAACTTCGGCAGTGTTTCGAAGGTTGGTAGCTGTCTCATTCCCTTTTATCCTCTGTCAGGGTTAGTGTCATTTATATCACTATGTATTTAAAGAACAATTGTACTTTCTTGAACCATACCGACCACCACGATCGTGAGTATGACATATCAACCAACTATCAAAGGCATCGCCTTTAAGACTATGCACCAGTATGGTGGGGCTTATATAGTAGTAGCCAATGGTACACGCCTGGTCCAGTTGATTATGAACGGCTTCCAAACGGACGGTAACATGCAATCTTAGCATACAAGGAAAGCAAAGCCACGCATGAGATCCTGTCTGAATCTAAATCTACCCAAAGAAGAGGCGGTGCAGTCATGGTCCAATTTCATTTCCACTATCATGACATATGACCACAAACTAGCACCGTGTGTATTGTTATTATCTGCTTGGATCTGTTCGGTGAGACGATTGCTGGACTCCAACAAGATTGTTCTTAGGATCATGGTCAAGAAGTGTGGGTATATTATGCATTATGGTCTACTACGCCTTAGCAGAAAGGCATCCGTCAAATGTCAGGCTTTCAACATTCGAAGCCACATACATAAGTTGTCCGGGGACGCCAGTGCATTAGATGAGTATGTGAATTGATGAACCATATATTGAGAAGTGGCTATTTTGGGAAGATCACCAGGTGTACATGTTGTTATTCCCATTAGGTCACCAAAGCTGAAAATAAACAGAGAGGTCCTTCTGAAAGCTAGTATACGCATCGTCCGCATACCTTTCTAGTGTATCGCAACATATGACGCTCAGATCCCATATGTAGCATCTGAATTATACCATAAGCTATACCACGAAAGAAGCTCGCCAAGAATAAGGATAAGAATTCCCAGCTTTCGAGACAAACACATGAGCTTGACACCGGCATATGTATTGTTTGAAACATTCCGATTAGTGGGACCTTTCTACAAAGAAGTTTAGAAAACTGTTGGTGTGAGCGAGACAGATTAATCTGACGAAGAGACGGAAACTGATAATGCTGAATTAGGCAAATCAGCTCAGGTACTGTTGTTTTGATTCTTGGAAGTCATAATATGACTATTCGGCGCACCTATATACGGTTACGGCCATTATGGGCGCTTAGTGGAGAATGGATTTCGAAATGCCACATCGCGATTATTAATTGTGGGTTTTCAAACTTCCAGAAGGCTACAACTTATGTTGGAACTAATAGATGGCTTATATTATGTACCGTTTTGTCCATACGTAACGATATGATGACAAAAAGTTGAAATTAGTATGTGATAATATCGACTTCTTTTCAATTTCTGGACACCAGTTTGGTCGCCATCTTGACTGTGGGAGTTTGCCAAACTCAAATGAATACTTCATATCAATGTTCCATATGAACATGTAATTGTGGGCAGAAATCGCGTAACAATAACGTCCACCGTAAGATAGTAAAGGAATGTGAGCTTGTTTTCGGTCGCCATTTTGAATGCCATCTTCGATTTGGAAAACAATTTCTTGTATGAGTGCAAGGTAATTACTTCACCTCAGTATTTCCAACTCAACTGTCAGCATGTGTGTAGTTGTCACTAAAATAATGCCTAATGATGTGAAAATGAGGGAGTTTCGGTGATTTTTCAAAATCTGTCCGCCATTGTGGGCGCCATTTTAGATTTGGGGGACTTTTATTTGGATATGATATAATAGTATGGGCTCTCATTGCACGAGGTGTCATCAGAAAGGGGAATTTCAGCGACCACCATATTTATGTAGCCCAACTATTCTAATTTCAGAATCCGGTTGTCGCGGGGTAAATATCTGGGGCAAAATATGATTATTTTTTTCACATTTTCCTCATGCTAACCGACCTTATTTTTATGCATTTTTCGGGACAGTTCATGTGATGTTCATCAGTCTAAGCATCTTAATCTATGTTCAATTTAACTTTTTCTATCTTTGATTTGAGAGAGGGTTATGTGAGTGGTATTGAAAATGGTAAAAAGTTGCCAGATAATCGTTTGACGTTTGAGCTGTGACGTATTTCGTTAATCGTGAACATATTTTTTTTCGCTGATTCAGCTAAATGTGACGGTTTCAACTCCGTTTATCAGAAACTTATGGGATATTGTCACAATATTTTAGCCTTTTTTTGATTCGTGTCATATCTGCTATCCGATGGTTGTATTATTGTGTCCCTGTGGCAAATGTAGCGCGAATACAGGGCAACAACTGACCCCTCCCACAAACGATATTTAGTGACGCGTTTGACAAATAGTCAGATTTCTTATATCATATCACATTTTTTGCCTGCTAAAAGCCATCTTCAAACATATTTGTATGCCTAGTATGTCTGTTTTGAGGATTGGTTTGTTTTAATTATCTAGTTATGGAGTGTTTGCCTAAAATGGGGGTCAACATAATTTAAGGAGCGTTTAGTTTTTACCAAAAATTATATATGGTGCCATTTGGCGTATTATGATCGGTGCGATTTGAAATGTTGTCACAAAAACTGCTAAGTATGAACCTCAAAGATATATTTGAAAATTTGGATATGATCAGCGGGTTCTTACTGACTACAGTTGCGATCAAAAATTAACATCGAACACTATGGAGATTCTTGTATTTTGGATAAATGGCGCCATTTTGCGTATGATTATTGAATTGAAATTTATCAAAAATACGATGTATCAAACTCAGGCGCAGTTTGGGATAAAAGTTATGTGACCAGACTATTCTCACTGGCTACCGTTGTGATCAAAATTTAACATTGAACCATATAGAAATTATTTTGATAATTTACTCGAACGTTGATAGTAACATCACTATACGACCACCAAGTGCTACTATAAAAAGATAAGACATTTACCGTAACACTCAGTAATCTAATAATCTATTTCATACAATATAGTCGATACACCGGTAGCTAAGCTTCTAGATTCAGTACTAAGTCTTGACAAAAGTACGTGCATAATGCTGTGTATTGCCACTGATAATATGGAGCCTGTTGCATAGGTTGTGTCAAATGAAAAATGATCATCAAGATTACAGTTTAACAATATGACTATATTGTAAATTATTGTTTATGATACGTGTTATCAACAGACAAGTGATTGAAGCCAAATTCTAAATCTTAACGAATTGTAATGTGACAAATACACTGGTAAATAATTTACTTATGGAGTTGTTGTCTATTCTATGATATCCCTTCCGCCTTGTATGGTGTCCATTGACCTTTATATGGCATCCATTCATTTATATGTTGTGCATTCATTAACCTGTATATGGTGTGCAAATGTCATATGGTGTCCATTCATATTTACATGGTGTCCATTCACCTTGCTATGATGTCCATTCACCTTTATATGTTGTCTACTCCATTCACCTTTCGATGGTATCCATTCACCTTGATATGATGGAAAAATGTCATTATATGATGTCCATTCACCTTTATATGGTGTCCATTTGCATTTATATGTGTCCATTCGCCTTTATATGGTGTGCATCCCCCTTTCTATGGTGTCCATTCAATTCATGTGATGTCCACGCATTGATATATGGTGCCTATTTACCTTTATATGGTGTCAATTGTACATCACAACGAGTTGTAATGTGACGAATATACTTACAAATGATACTCCGTCATCATCGTCATCACACATGAATCCGGCGATTTTGTGTTTTCTTTGGAACACCATAGCTACCTTATGTTGTTCTCATCCCATCTATGATGTCCTTCTACCTGTATGTGGTGTCCATTCGCCTTCGTATGGTGACAATCCACTTTTATGTGGTGTGCAAATCATTTATGACTTTATAACGTGCCCACTCGATGAGCACTGTTCTTTATATGGTGTGCATTCATCTTGATACATTGTCCATAGCTATGGTGTGTTTTACTTGTACATGGTGTCCGTTCACCATTAAGATGATGGCATCTGTTATCCATATTATATGCATACATCTTTGTATTATGTGGTTCCACCTGTATATGGTGTCAATTCATCTTTATATGATTTGCAATTGTCATAATATGGTGTGGAAATGTATTTATATGGCGTGAAAATATCTGTATATGGTGTCCACTCACCATCATGATGGTATACCACATAATACAGACCATACACACATCATATAAAGTTGTATGTACATCATATAAAGACATTTTTCCATCATCATACATGGTCACCATATACAGATAAAGGTACATTGACACCATATAAAGGTCAATGGACACAATATAAAGGTAAAACCAACATCATATATAGTTAAATACACACCATAATAAAGGTAAATGGACACCATGTCAATATGAATGGACACCATGTGACATTTGCACACCATATAAAGGTTAATGAATGTCTTATAAATGTGTATGGACACCACATAAAGATGAATGGACAGCATATGACGACATATGCACAACATATAAAGGTGAATGGATGCCATATAAAGGTGAATATACACCATATAAGGCGGAAGGGATATCATAGAATAGACAAAATCCCCATAAGGCCTATATGGCCTTCTATAGAAAACACATACTCTCCTGATGTATGCATGACAGACACTTGGCAGCGATGATGACGGAGTATAATTTACCAGTGTATTTGCCACTTTACAACTCGTTAAAATTTACAATTTGGCTTCAGTCACTTCTCTGTTGATAACACGTATCACTAAGCAATATTTTACAATATAGTCACATTGACAAACTGTAGTCTTAATGACCATTTTTCATTTGACACAACATATGCAGCAGGCTCCACATTCTCAGTGGCATTACACAGCATTATGCACATACTTTTGTCAAGTATTGTATCTAGAAGCATAGCTAAATCGACTATATTGCATGAAATAGATTATTAGATTACTGATTGTTACAGTGAATGTCTTCTGTTCTTATTGGTGGCCGTATTACTATCAACGTTCGAGTAAAATATCAAAATATTCTCTATATGGTTCAATGTTAAATTTTTACCACAACGGTAGCCAGTGAGAATAGTCTGGTCACATAACTTTTATCCCAAATTACGCCTGAAGTTCACACATAGTATTTTGAGCAATTTCAATTAATATATAATCATGCACAAAATGGCGCCATTTATCCAAAATACAAGAATCTCCGTAGGGTTCAATGTTAATTTTTTATCGCAACTGTAGCCAGTAAGAACGCACGGATCATATCCAAATTTTCAAATATATCTTTGAGGTTCATACTTAGCAGTTGTTGTGACAACATTTCAAATCGCACCGATCATAATACGTCAAATGGCACTATATATCATTTTTGGTAAAAACTAAACGCTCTTTAAATTATGTTGACCCATTTTAGGTAAACACTCCAAAACTAAATAATGGTAACATGTGTTACGCCGAGTTATGTAGTAACTGACGAGTTTTGTGGTAGCTCACGAGTTATGTAGTAACAATCGACGAGTTTTGTGGTAGCTCACGAGTTTTGTAGTAAAATTGACGAGTTATGTAGTAATTTGGGTTACGAGTTTTGTATTAAAATATCGACGAGTTTTGTAGTAAAAAACAAGCTAACGAGTTTTGTAGTAATACTCGTCGAGTTTTGTAGCAACATTTTTTAGTCAGTTTCAAAGGCGGGTTTGGACTTAATAAATTCGTATATAGTAAATGCAATGTTTTTTTGTGTAAGTGTTTGTGTGGTGGACGTTAATGACGTTGTATCTCAACTTGATGTTGGTCCCTCGTCACTGCTGCGTCGTTTCTCATCAGATCTGAGCCAAACTTCGTACCTAGAAGTACTATAGCCATGTTATTAACTTGAACATGTCCGACATTACGTCAAACGTCGCGTCCTGACGTTAATGACATTGTAGCTCAATCTGATGGTGGTCCATCGTCATTCATCCGCTGTTTATCGGCAGATCGGGACGAAACTTGATACATAGACGTATTGTGGCAATGTTATTTATATGGACCTGGTCCCGATTACCTCAGACGTCGCGCTCTGACCTTAATGACGTTGTAGCTCAACTTGATATTGGTCCCTCGTCACTGCTGTGCCGTTTTTCGGCAGATGTGAGCGAAACTTCGTACCTAGAAGTACTATGGCCATGTTATTAACTTGGATCTGGTCCCCATTACACCAGACGTCGCGTTCTGACGTTAATGACGTTGTAGCTCAACTCGATGATGGTCCCTCGTCACTCCTTCGCAGTTTATCGGCAGATCAGTTCGAAACTTGGTACATAGACGTATTGTGGCAATGTTATTTATGTGGACCTGGTCCCGATTACATCAGACGTCGCGTCGGGACGTTAATGACGTTGTAGCTCAACTTGATATTGGTCCCTCGTCACCGCTGTGCTGTTTTTCGGCAGACATGAGCGAAATTTCGTACCTAGAAGTAATCTGGCCATGTTATTAACTTGGTCCTAGTCCCCATTACGTCAGATGTCGCGTTCTAACGTTAATGACGTTGTAGCTCAACTCGATTATGGTCCCGCGTCACTCCTCCGCAGTTTATCGGCAGATCAGTTCACAACTTGGTACATAGACGTATTGTGGCAATGTTATTTATGTGGACCTGGTCCCGATTACCACAGACGTCGCGTTCTTACATTAATGGCGTTGTAGCTCAACTTGATATTGGTCCCTCGTCACTGCTGTGCCGTTTTTCGGCAGATATGAGCGAACCTTCGTACCTAGAAGTACTATGGCCATGTTATTAACTTGGACCTGGTGCCTATTACGTCAAATGTCGCGTTCTGACGTTAATGATGTTGTAGCTCAACCTGATGGTGATCCACCGTCACTCATCCGCTGTTTCTCAGCAGATCTGAGCTAAACTTCGTACCTAGAAGTACTATGGCCATGTTATTAACTTGGACCTGGTCGCCATTACACCAAACGTCGCGTTCTGACGTTAATGACGTTGTAGCTCAACTCGATGGTGGTCCCTCGTCACTCCTCCGCAGTTTATCGGCAGATCAGTTCGAAACTTGGTACATAGACGTATTGTGGCCATTTTATTTATGTGGACCTGGTCCCGATTACCTCAGACGTCGCGTTCTGATGTTAATGACGTTGTAGCTCAACTTGATGTTGGTCCATCGTCACTGCTGTGCCGTTTTTTTCGGCAGATAAGAGCGAATCTTCGTACCTAGAAGTACTATGGCCATGTTATTAACTTGGACCTGGTCCCCATTACGTCAGATGTCGCGTTCTGACGTTAATGACGTTGTTACATAGCTCAACGTGATGGTGGTCCATCGTCACTCATCCGCTGTTTATCGGGAGATCGGGACGAAACTTGGTAGACAGACGTGTTGTGGCCATGTTATTGGTGTGGACCAGGTCCCGATTACGTTAGCCGTCGCGTCCTGGTGGCAATGACGCTGTAGCTCAACCTGATGGTGATCCATCGTCACTCATCCGCTGTTTCTCGGCAGATCGAGGCGAAACTTCGTACCTAGAAGTACTATGGCCATGTTATTAACTTGGACCTGGTCCCCATTACAGCAGACGTCGCGTTCTGATGTTAATGACGTTGTAGCTCAACTCGATGATGGTCCCTCGTCACTCCTCCGCAGTTTATCGGCAGATCAGTTCGAAACTTGGTACATAGACGTATTGTTGCCATGTTATTTATGTGGACCTGGTCCCGATTACATCAGACGTCGCGCTCTGACCTTAATGACGTTGTAGCTCAACTTGATATTGGTCCCTCGTCACTGCTGTGCCGTTTTTCGGCAGATATGAGCGAAACTTCGTACCTAGAAGTAATCTGGCCATGTTATTAGCTTTTTCCCCGTTACACCAGACGTCGCGTTCTGACGTTAATGGCGTTGTAGCTCAACTCGATGATGGTCCCTCGTCACTCCTCCGCAGTTTATCGGCAGATTTTACTTAAAAAACTCGTCAATTGTTACTACAAAACTCGTAAATTTTACCACAAAACTCGTCAATTGTTACTACAAGACTCGTCGATGTTACTACAAAACTCGTCAATCGAGTTTACTACAAAACTCGTCGATGTTACTACGAAACTCGTCGATTATTACTACAAATCTTGTCGATGTTACTACAAAACTCGTCGATTGTTACTACAAAACTCGTCAATTTAACCACAAAACTCGCCAAGTCAACGTCAAGTTGAGATACAACGTCATTACTTCAGAACGCGGCGTCCGAGGTTCAGTAATGTCCTGATTAATCGACTCCTTTAACCACAGCAGAAAAACTTTTCAGGATTTAGTCGGAAATATGGCTTGTTGCCATTCATCGGAAAGCTCTCCCCAAAAGTTACCCATAATTATGCTGTGGTTAAAGGAGTCGATTAATTAGGGCATTACTGTAATCGCGACCAGGTCCAAGTTAATAACATAGTCATAATTCCTCTAGGTCCGAAGTTTCGCCCCGATTCGTCGAGAAACGACGGTTGAGTGCCGACGACCACCATTAGATTGAGATACAACGCCATTAACGTCAGGACGCGACGTTTGACGTAATGGGGACTAGGTCCAAGTTAATAACATGGCCATAGTACTTCTAGGTACGAAGATTTGTTCATATCTGCCGAAAAAAGGCACAGCAGTGACGAGGGACCAACATCAAGTTGAGATACAACGTCATTAACGTCAGAATGCGACGTCTGAGGTAATCGGGACCAGGTCCATATACATAACATGGCCACAATACGTCTATGTGTCAAGTTTCGTCCCGATCTGCCGATAAACAGCGGACGAATGACGATGGACCACCATCAGATTGTGCTACAATGTCATTAACGTCAGGACGCGACATTTGACGTAATGGGGGCCAGGTTCAAGTTAATAACATGGCCGTAGTACTTCTAGGTACGAAGTTTCGCTCATATCTGCCGAAAAACGGCACAGCAGTGACGAGGGACCAATATCAAGTTGAGCTACAATGTCATTAACGTCAGACCGCGACGTCTGATGTAAACGGGACCAGGTCCACATAAATAACATTGCCACAATACGTCTATGTACCAAGTTTCGAACTGATCTGCCGATAAACTACGGAGGAGTGACGAGGGACCATCATCGAGTTGAGCTACAACGTCATTAACGTCAGAACGCGACATCTGACGTAATGGGGACTAGGTCCAAGTTAATAACATGGCCATAGTACGTCTAGGTACGAAGATTTGCTCATATCTGCCGAAAAACGGCACAGCAGAGACGAGGGACCAATATCAAGTTGAGCTACAACGTCATTAACGTCCCGAACGCGACGTCTGAGGTAATCGGGACCAGGTCCACATAAATAACATGGCCACAATACGTTTATGTATCAAGTGTCGTCCCGATCTGCCGAAAAACAGCGGATGAATGACGATGGACCACCATCAGATTGAGCTACAATATCATTAACGTCAGGACGCGACGTTTGACGTAATGGGGGCCATATTCAAGTTAATAGCATGGCCATAGTACTTCTAGGTACGAAGTGTAGCTCAGATCTGCCGAGAAACGGCGCCGCAGTGACGAGGGACCAACACCAAGTTGAGCTACAGCATACAGTGTCATTAACGTCCACCACACCAACAATTACACAAAACACATTGCATTTACTATATAAGATGTTATTAAGTCGAAACCCGCCTTTGAAACTGACTAAAAATTGTTGCTACAAAACTCGACGAGTATTACTACAAAACTCGTTAGCTTGTTTTTTACTACAAAACTCGTCGATATTTTACTACAAAACTCGTAACCTGAAATTACTACATAACTCGTCGATTTTACTACAAAACTCGTGAGCTACCACAAAACTCGTCGATTTTTACTACATAACTCATGAGCTACCACAAAACTCGTCAATTACTACATAACTCGGCGTAACAACAAGTTAATCCTGAAAATAGATCCACTAGGCGTACACATATATTTTAAGATGTCTTTTAGCAAGCAAAAAGATGTGATATGATATAAGATATTTGACTATTTGTCAAACGAGTCACTAAATATCGTTTTGGGGGAGGGGTAAGTTGTTGTCCCGTATTCGCGCTACGTACGCCACACGGCCACACCAATACAACCATTCAATAGCAGATATGCCACGGATCCTAGCTGAATCAGCGAACAAAAAATACGTTCACGATTAACGAAATACGTCACAGCTCAAACGTCAAACGATTATCTGGCAACCTTTTTTCCATTTTCAATACCACTCACATAACTCTCTCCCAAATCAAGGGAAGAAAATGTTAAATTGAACATAGATTAAGAAGCTTAGACTGATGAACATCACATGAACTTACCTGAACAAATGCATAAAAATAAGGTTGGTTAGCATGAGGAAAATGTGAAAAAAATCATATTTTGCCCCAGATATTGACCCCGCGACAACCGGATCCTGAAATTAGAATAGTTGGGCTACATAAATATGGTGGTCGCTGAAATTCCCTTTTCTGGTGAAAACTCGTGTAATTAGAGCTCATACTATAAGGACAGTGCTTCGCCTAAGTGTTCCCGACTCACAATAGTAAGCAGGTGTGGATTTTTCGTGACAATAACGCTCAATAATGTTAAAATCAGCAATTTTCGGCGATTTTTCTATTTCTGGTGGCCATTTTGGCCGCCATCTTGGATTTGGGTGAATATTCCTCAACTCAGGTATAAGAGGATCCTAGCTCGAGTATCTCCTGCAAATATATATGCATGGGTGTTGTTATAATAGCAATAACATTCATTGATTCGAAACATTACATCGCGTTATTAGCGTCGATTCGGCTTTGACCTATTACACCGGTATTTGGGAAAACGTGATATCGGACAAAAATATCCCACAATGAATGTATATTATGGTCCCCTTGTATTTGTCGATGACTCTTCTATACGATAAATGTATAACATCACGTCAAGTTACCAACAGTTTCCCACAGAGACAAACGAAAGGTGGTGAAATGTCAGAAAAATCGCATATTTTTACATTTCGGCGGCCATCTTGGCCGCCATATTGGATTATGGTGTCGGAATTTTGGCTAATTTGTAAGGGTTGTATATTAGCATAACGAATCGAGCGGAAAACAAGACCGCATTTGATATAATCTTTACTATAACGGCGATCAAAGAGACCTGGTGCATATAAACAAAATGGCCACTTTTTTTCTTGTTAACAACCGAAAAAAATTAGAGGAGACATTAAGAAAGAAAATTAGTGGTCGCTCTCTTCTATATAAGTTTTCCGACAGACGTTTGTGAGATCGCTGGACTTAAGACGCCAACAAACGCTACACGTCGATCACTCATACCAAAAGATGTTATAAGAGCAACAACAAAACCAATGTCAGAAATGGTAACGCGCTCAAGATCATATATTATATAACAATGATTGTAATTTTAGAATATAAAATATATTGGTTTCACGAATGACCAACTCATAATTCCGTTAAAACAACTAATCCTTCAAATTAATACAACAACTATATACGGCTTACCACTGAAGGTTTCTCATGCATCTCACCAGAATTCCCAACTACACCTTTTACCGGACTCGGCCTCCAGGTCGCAGTTCGACTTTTAATCCCAAAAATTCCCATTTCTATAAATAAAACGCCCATGGCCCATGTATATCAAGAATCAGCGAAATAAGCGGCTACACGAAACGACAGTCATATCTCAATTAAAATAGTATATCTTACGACATACAAGAAAAACCATAGTCAGAAATTGTAACGCCACCAAGATCATATTATTAGCCATAAATATAAATTATAATATAAAATATATTGGTTACATGAATGCACCGCCTCAGTATTCCGTTAAATAATACATGTAGTTATATACTGCAACTATAAGACATCCAGCGAATACACACCCCACGAAAACCCGAAATGTGTTGTCCTGCGAGATATCCCATCGATATAGCTCAATTTGACACGGCCAGATTAGCTTTTATGCAATATCATAAAACAATAAACTTCTCAAATCATCGGCATGGTCAATAGAACTTTCACGAACTTGGACATTCCAACTACAGCTTTTACCGGGCTCGGGGTCGCAGTACAACTTTAACGCGTCCCAAAATAACCGGAAAAACCAATTATCTATTTATAAAACCTACATAGGACAATGGATTTCTATAATTTGGCCAACAGTATACACCGGTGGCGTTAATAAAGCAGACCATCACTCTCTCGCTCGGCGTGATGTATAATAAACTGATTCCCGGAAACGACTCACAGTCTCACATAAGACTGCACGCTTGATGTCGCATCCGGTCCATGATGTAATATGCGACTTGATGTAATTTCTATTGTTTTTATTATTATTATTCTTGGAATAAATACTGTTTAAACTAAAGGAAGTTTGTTAGACAGGAAACTCGAGATTAGTTTAACCGCAGCATAAAAAAAAGTTTAGCTGTTCTGCAAAATTACTAAAGTATATGTGGTCCTCATGAAACGTAAATGAGTCGAAGCTAAGGTGACCACATCCAGGTACTGACCAAGAAATGAGTATAACTTTATCTCAATAGCTATGTGACGAGACTTATTAAAATACATTGAACTGTCATTAACACTATAGATTTCGATTGCTTCGAATTTCCAATTTTGTGAACACGCACGTGTCGTTTTGAGAGCCATGGTAATGTGATCCAGTCAATTTTTGTTTTATAAAAGCGTCAACCGTTTATTCGTGGAATCAGACATTTGGGATCTAGCCAAACGATGGGGTTTGGGGGCGGGGTGGTGGTTATATCACCCCTAGTTTTTATCATACTTTTTGACGGTCTGAAATTGCATGACAGAACAATCGGTTAGAAAGGCAGACCAGAAGTAGGTTTAAGTGTTTTGATAGTTGGAAATACCAACCACGGATTAGTGTGAAATATGTTGTCTTCACATAAAAAGTCGAATTATTTCCTTGTTTTCGCTTGATCTTGTGGACTGAAATGTCCATCAGTAGTTGGAAAACTTTTAACCTTAGGGGTTGTCATGTTGTAATTTTCGAAATTATAAAATAGTTAAAGGTACTCAATCCGAATAAACGCTCGCAAATTACTATTTCCTTGGCTTCTGGGGTTAAACATATTTGATTCGAGTCGAGGAACCCATCCATCAAAGCTAGGAGTGATCAGATATCGATATTTGAAATTAATTATTTTAATTATAGGTGGCCCAGTAAACTGTCGACGAGAAGAAGTTATCTGACAAGATAGCGGACGAAGATCGATAACTCTAAAATCCAGTGGCTTTTTTGTGTCAGATATTTGAACAAAACGTTGATAAATAACAGGTTTTGGGCAGTTTTATACTATAGTTGACTGTGGTTAGCATTATTTTTGGGCAATTAATCGATTCTGATAACTAAAGCGGCATTTAAAAAAAATTTGTTGTTGTTGGAATCTGATGATATGGGGGCGTCGAATCGGATTGAGTACCTTTAAGGAAACAATTAGATATGTCCAACCAAATTAGGGGGATGGTGCTTAAGTGTTCAACGGGTCCAAACGCATTTGAAAGTTCTGAATATCCTATTTCAAACCCATATCTACATCTCTGTTTTATTGATATGCGTTGTGGTATAATAAGTCATTTTGTATGAAGAAATTTAAATCGTGTTTAGAGTTCATTCCACTCAATGCCAAGCCTAAGTTCGGGTGTAAGCTAATTAGCGCACTTTAGAGACACTCATAAACGAATTGTTTATATTCCCCCTGCTGTGAACGGATCTGCTTTAAACTGCGCCTGTGTTGGTTATTCAAGAATTCCTTTCACTCATCGGTGACTTAAGTGATTCGTGTCTCACATATTCTTCGAAGTTGGCATGCAGAACTGTTTGGTTGTTAATTTTTTTTATTTGGTGTCAGACATGCGTAGGAATGAAATTGTTAGAGAGAAATTCACGACATACGAGGACCAGACAAACTGCAAGGCAGAGTTCAGCTCACTCGCTACGCTGCTTTGACCATTGCCATCACGTATATAATGTAATTAAATCTAACATTTTGTTATTTAAGATGAGGGTCGGTGCAATCCATTCTTATTTGATCTGGCCAATTTCCAAATAAATATGGAGTTTTCAGTTTCTGAGAATAATTCAGAATTAATTGTGACTGACAAATGTCATAAATAAAAATGTAAGATATCCTTACATTATGTATACGTTATGACAGTGTTCAGACTATGCAGCATTCCGATGGAACCTTGCAGTTTGGAATAGAGTGGGGCTCCTTCGGTGGGAGTGTCCACGTTGGAATTTTCAAATACACACATTTGACCAAAATACCCATGGTCGGAAAATGCAGTTTGTGAATTTGGAATTTTCCAACTGGTAATCCAAGCTTTCCAACCTGACACCACCACCCAGTGGAGTAATTCTGAAGTCTGATATTCAAGGCAATTGTTCAATTTGTGACTAAAGCATGACACTTTGTACAGATGGACATATCCACCTACTAATTGATATTAGGTATGGAGCCATGCTGAAATTTCACTTTAACCCCTCTTTTAAGGGTTTTTTCAAATTTGAAGAGCGTTTCGTGATTATATAATTTATTAAATGTCGCAATTTATCTGACCTTGAAATATGCGATTTAAATTTTGGAATATACAGTAAGTATGACTCTGTGATATATAATGCCACATTGTTATGGTAAAATTGCAACTCCCGTCCAAGATGGCCATCAAAATGGCAGCCGCGTAAGTGGAAAATTTGACGTTTTTTCACTAATATCTTCTAGATCAGTTTCTTCTGTATGGAACTGGTTCAGAACTGTGACTTTATATTTGTGCTATTCATATTATCTGATCATTGGGGCAAAAATTAGATTTTACTGAGCTCGGTATGAAATTTTACCAAAAAACACCATTATGAGTATATACATATGTTAACTAAGTGAGGCATACAATTACATATGAATACTTCAACTCAGTGGAACCAAAATTGTCACTTGGTCTGAAAATGGGTGCCAAAATGGCGACCAAAACCTGGGAAATGGTAAATATTGGCCCGTCATGCCATGCAATCGCTTACACGTTGTGGTCGATGAATAAAATTGGCTATTATCTATCTATTATATATTTTGAAAGATCTGTGTGTGTATGTGTTTGTTTGTTTGTGTGTGTGTGTGTGTGTGTGTGTGTGTGTTTGAAATCGATGGACTCGAAAACGACTAAGCCAATTTCGATGAAATTTGGTATTTGGATGTGTTTTCGGCCGGAGACGAACATAGGCATATTTATTTGTCCGTGCGAGGTCAACTTTTCACGTGCGGAGGTCAAATCTATTTTTACGCCGTTTTTGCGCTAATATATTTCAGTTCGGTGCTCACAAATCGATTCGATATAGCGCGAATAATAAATTGCCAGTCATATAATTTGCACGGTTAGAATCTGTGTGGCTTCATCTTTCCAACGATATATAATATGTATGTATCCGTTTTAGTTATCTGCCTCAATTATTAGGTACAAGTGGTACGATGCTTTTATCAGGATAAAATCAATGCGTAATTTCTATGACGTCGTCAGAGGTCATAAAGTTAGATTACGTTAACTCTCACCCTGCCGATGCATTTGACTGTGTCGCGTTAACTCATCACCGGCCGAGGTATCCGCAAATGACATTGGGCTATATATCTCGGAAACGGGTGTAGCTATCGACTTGAAATTTGGTATGTGAATGTATCTTGCCCCGGATACGAATTTTATCGGGTCGCCGAGCACGTGCGACACCAGCTTCGCGCATGCGCAGACGAGATCTCGGAAACGGGTTGAGATATTGACTTTAAATTTGGTATGTGAATGTATCTTGCCCCGGATACGAATTTTATCGGGTCGCCGAGCACGTGCGACACAAGCTTCGCGCATGCGCAGACCAGATCTAGGAAACGGGTGGAGCAATCGACTTGAAATTTGGTTTTTTAATAGCCCGGACGAAGTCGGGTCACCTTCTAGTCTATTATATATTTTGAAAGATCTGTGTATGTGTAAGTTTGTGTGTTTGAAATCGATGGACTCCAAAACGACTAAGCCAATTCCGATGAAATTTGGTATTTGGATGTGTTTTCGGCCGGAGACGAACATAGGCATATTTATTTGTCCGTGCGAGGTCAACTTTTCACGTGCGGAGGTCAAATCTATTTTTACGCCGTTTTTGCGCTAATATATTTCAGTTCGGTGCTCACAAATCGATTCGATATAGCGCGAATAATAAATTGCCAGTCATATAATTTGCACGGTTAGAATCTGTGTGGCTTCATCTTTCCAACGATATATAATATGTATGTATCCGTTTTAGTTATCTGCCTCAATTATTAGGTACAAGTGGTACAATGCTTTTATCGGGATAAAATCAATGCGTAATTTCTATGACGTCGTCAGAGGTCATAAAGTTAGATTACGTTAACTCTCACCCTGCCGATGCATTTGACTGTGTCGCGTTAACTCATCACCGGCCGAGGTATCCGCAAATGACATTGGGCTATATATCTCGGAAACGGGTGTAGCTATCGACTTGAAATTTGGTATGTGAATGTATCTTGCCCCGGATACGAATTTTATCGGGTCGCCGAGCACGCGCGACACCAGCTTCGCGCATGCGCAGACCAGATCTAGGAAACGGGTGGAGCAATCGACTTGAAATTTGGTTTTTGAATAGCCCGGACGAAGTCGGGTCACCTTCTAGTCTATTATATATTTTGGAAGATCTGTTTGTTTGTTTGTTTGTTTGTTTGTGTGTTTGTAATCGATGGACTCGAAAATGGCCCAGCCGATTTCGATGAAACTTGGTATGTGGGGGTATTTTCGGGTCAGGACCAACATAGGCCTATTAATTTGTCCGTGCGAGGTCAACTTTTCACGTGCCGAGGTCAAATCTGTTTTTACGCCGTTTTGCGCTAATATATTTCAGTTCGGTGCTTACAAATCGATTCGAAACAGCGCGAATAATAACATGCCAGTCATAATAATGACACTATGAGAATCTTTCGTGTTTCATCTTTCCAACGATATATAATATGTATGTATCCGTTTTAGTTATCTGCCTCAATTATTAAGAAGAAGTGGTACGATCTTCTATCAGGGTAAAAACAATGCGTAACTTCTATGACGTCGTTAGAGGTCATAAAGTTAGATCACGTTAACTCTTCTCCGGCCGATGCATTTGACTGTTTCAGACGTCTTGGCGATATCTCGGGCAACGATGGTAATTTATCTTTACGTTGAAACTTGATAATTAATGAGCGTGTGTATATGAGGCGCGTTTATATACTTCAGTGGAAATCAAATCGGGTTAAACTGGCGGATTTTTACGGACGAAATTTGATGCATAGGGTATCTCGGTATCCGCTGGGCCGATTTCCCGGTATCCGCTGGGCCGATTTCCACAATTTTTGGGGTGTTGGTCCACCTGGCCTTGACCTTCAAAATGGTCAATTCAAGGTAAAATCGGGTAAAACCGGATGGATTTCGACGGGTACTTTTGTCGGGTACTTTTGTTCGGGCACTGTGTTTTGGACGGGTCAAATCGTGACCCCACTTGACCTTGGCCTTCAAAATAGACAATTCAAGGTCAAAGCCCGGACGAAGTCGGGTCACCTTCTAGTCTATACTATATATTTTGAGACTTCGTATGTGTGTATGTGTGTACTTCATAGAATCCAAAACGCGTGTACAGATTGAGATCAAATTTCCTATGTAAGTGTCAAATCCCACCGACACGAAAGTGGTCGCGGTTTAGAAAAGCTCAGAGCACCCGTTCTCCACTCCCATTCATCAAAATCAGCTCAAACGGCACGGCCGGGGTTAATAACGTCATTATATATATATATGAAGTCAGAGTCTCCAGAGTTATACCGGAACAAACACGTGTTTACGTCGTCTTGGGGGTCCACGATGGGAGTCTGACTTCAATGCAATGTTATCGCTCGAAACACGTGTTTACTTCGTGTTGAGGTTCACGATGGGAGTCTGACAATTGTTATCGCTCGAAATAGTACAACGGCTGGACAGATTGAGCTCAAACTTCCCATCTAGAGGTAAAATACCACGTACGATGTCGTCCACGCGTTTTCCAGAAGCTCCGAGCACCCGTACTCCACTCCCAGTCATTAAAATCAGCTCAAACGGCACGGCCGGGTTTAATAACGTCATTATATATATATATGAAGTCAGAGTCTCCAGAGTTATACGGGAACAAACACGTGTTTACGTCGTCTTGGGGGTCCACGATGGGAGTCTGACTTCAATGCAATGTTATCGCTCGAAACACGTGTTTACTTCGTGTTGAGGTTCACGATGGGAGTCTGACAATTGTTATCGCTCGAAATAGTACATTAGGACGGGTACGAAATGCATTTATCTCGATTAAAAAGGCAGATCTCGGAAACGGGTGGAGCTATCGACTTGAAAATTGCAATGTGAATGTATCTTGCGCCGGGTACAAATTTTATCGGGTCGCCGAGCCCATGCGACGCCCGTGCGACGCCCATGCGCAGACGAGATATCGGAAACGGGTGGAGCTATCGACTTGAAATTTGCTATGTGAATGTATCTTGGGCCGGGTACAAATTTGATCGGGTCGCCGAGTCCGTGCGAAGCCAGCTTCGCGCATGCGCAGACCAGATCTCGGAAACGGGTGGAGCTACCGGGTACAATTTTTTCTTATTGAAACGCGTGGAGCTAAAAATAAAAAAAAAATATAAACAATGTTTCGAACAAGCCGCCGGTGGCGGGCTAACCTGCTAGTACTATATATTTTGAGACTTCGTATATATGTGTGTATGTGTGTACTTCATAGAATCCAAAACGCGTGTACAGATTGAGCTCAAACTTCCTATGTAAGTGTCAAATCCCACCGACACGACCGTGGTCGCAGTTTAGAAAAGCTCAGAGCACCCGTTCTCCAATCTCAAATCACCGCAAAGGCACGGCGTGGGTTAATCAAGTGATTATTTAATGAGCGTTTGTTTTTGATGCATCTCTATAAAGAGCGTCTGTTTGCCATTCAACGCTATTTGCATCTGCAGAGAGATATACGGAATATACATTAAATTTTAAAAACATTTGTTTCTGACCAACCCTGCGAGCACGGATGGCGCGCTTTGTTTTTACAGTATATAGTTATATACCGAAATCATCCCAGATAATCACGAATATAGCATCAGATTTCTCCCCAGATATACCGTTATAAAAAGCTACTGGAATCTGCCAATCTACGGGAAATTCCAGGGAATGCCGATTGAGCTCAAACTTGCTACCCACGGGAAGTGTCATATATATGAGTGTGTCCTTTATAGACTCGAACCGATTGAGCTCAAACTTGCTAAATAAGAAAATAGACCCCAAGCCGTAAATATCAACAACAACGATATTGCTACCTACGGGGAGCAACGTTATTAGCATCTGCAGAATTATGCAGAGAGAAAATGCTTTCCTATTTTTAGAACGCAACACATGTTTACGTCGCGTTGGTGATTGAGGTTCACAACGGGGTTAATTGACTGTCCGCTCTTTGCGACGATGAGGTTCACGGCGGGGACTATTGACCAACACTCACAATTTCGTCTTTTGCATCAGATACCAACACCTCGACCGATCGGAACGAAACTTGGTACGTGAGTGTAGTTTGACCAGGTGGTCGTCGCTGTCGTATTGGCGAGCCCGTGCGACGCCCGTGCAGGGCATGCGCAGACGAGATATCGGAAACGGGTGGAGCTATCGACTTGAAATTTGGTATGTGAATGTATCTTGTGCCGGGTACAAATTTTATCGGTTCTGCAATATAATTGCCTCAAAGTGTTCAGATTCATTGTTATAGTATGTATGACACTTAGGTCAGGGCTTAGGGGGGGTAGTTAGAGTGGATATAGGCATAATGCTTCTCAGAAATCCCGGCAGACGAGATCTCGGAAACGGGTGGAGCTATCGACTTAAAATTTGGTATGTGAATGTATCTTGCCCCGGATACGAATTGTATCGGGTCGCCGAGTCCGTGCGACACCAGCTTCGCGCATGCGCAGACCAGATCTCGGAAACGGGTGGAGCTATCGACTTGAAATTTTGTATGTGAATGTATCTTGCCCCGGACACGAATTTTGTCGGGTCGCCGAGCCCGTGCGACACCAGCTTCGCGCATGCGCAGGCCAGATCTCGGAAACGGGTGGAGCTATCGACTTGAAATTTGGTTTTTGAATAGCCCGGACAACGTCGGGCTCATCATTAACTCATTAAAATAATTTTAAAAAATTAGAATTGTCATGTTTCTGACGATTGCCGCCAGTGGCGGGCTAACCTGCTAGTCTCATATATATTTTGAAGACCTCTGTTTGTCTGTCTGTCTGTATGTATGTTTGTCTGTCATTTATACAAATCTACGATTCTCGACCGATCGGGACGAAACTTGGTACGTGTGTGTAGTTTGACCAGGCGGTGGACGTTGTCGCATTGGCGAGCCCGTGCGGCGCCCGCTTCGCGCATGCGCAGACGAGATCTCGGAAACGGGCCGCGCTATCGACTTGAAATTTGCTATGTGAATGTATCTTGCCCCGGATACGAATTTTATCGGGTCGCCGAGCCCGTGCGACGCCAGCTTCGCGCATGCGCAGACGAGATCTCGGAAACGGGTGTTGCTATCGACTTGAAATTTGCTATGTGAATGTATCTTGCCCCGGATACGAATTTTATCGGGTCGCCGAGCCCGTGCGACGCCAGCTTCGCGCATGCGCAGACCAGATCTCGGAAACGGGTGGAGCTATCGACTTGAAATTTGGTTTTTGAATAGCCCGGACAACGTCGGGCTCATCGGCTAGTCTATTATATATTTTGGAAGATCTGTGTGTGTGTGTGTGTGAGAGAGAGGGTGTGTGTAAGGGTGTGTGTGTCTGTGTGTTCGCGATGAACTCGAAAACGGCCGAGCCGATTTCGATGAAACTTGGTATGTGGGGGTATTTTCGACCGGGGGGTGGCATGGGCCTATTAATTTGTCAGTGCAACGTGACCTTGACCTTGAAATCGGGTCATTTCAAGGTCAAACGCCCGAATATCACGTGATTTCGATGAAACTTGATACGTGGTGGTACATTCGGCCGGGGAGTGGCATAAGCCTATTAATTTGCCCATGCGACGTGACATTGACCTTGAAATCGGGTCATTTCAATGTCAAACGCCCGAATATCACGGGATTTCGATGAAACTTGGTATGTGGGGGTACCTTCGTATGGGGAGTGTCATAAGCATATTCATATTATTATTATGTCTTATTTAGAAGGTTAAGGTCAGGTCGGGGTCACGATTTGACCCGTCCAAAATACTCAGTGGACAAAAGTAACCCTATGTATCAAATTTCGTGGAAATCCCATCAAAATTCGCGATTTGACCTTTAAATGACCCGATTTCAAGGTCAAGGTCACGTCGCAAGGGCAAATTAATAGGTTTATGCACTCCCCGGCCGAAGGTACCCCCACATACCAAGTTTCATCGAAATCCCGTGATATTCGGGCGTTTGACCTTGAAATTACCCGATTTCAAGGTCAATGTCACGACGCACGGGCAAATTAATAGGCCTATGTCACTCCCCGGCCGAAAATACCCCCACATACCAAGTTTCATCGAAATCGGCTCGGCCGTTTTCGAGTCCATCGATTACAGACACACACACACACACACACACCCTCACACACACAGATCTTCCAAAATATATAATAGACTAGCCGATGAGCCCGACGTTGTCCGGGCTATTCAAAAACCAAATTTCAAGTCGATAGCTTCCCGTTTCCGAGATCTGGTCTGCGAATGCGCGAAGCTGGCGTCGCACGGGCTCGGCGACCCGATAAAATTCGTATTCGGGGCAAGATACATTCACATACCAAATTTCAAGTCGATAGCACCATCCGTTTCCGAGATCTGGTCTGCGCATGCGCGAAGCTGGCGTCGCACGGGCTCGGCGACCCAATAAAATTCGTATCCGGGGCAAGATACATTCACATAGAAATTTTCAAGTCGATAGCTCCACCCGTTTCCGAGATCGTGTCTGCGCATGCGCGAAGCGGGCGCCGCACGGGCTCGCCAATACGACAATGACGACCGCCTGGTCAAACTACACACACGTACTAAGTTTCGTCCCGATCGGTCGAGAATCGTAGATTTGTATAAATGACAGACAGACAAACAGACAAACAGACAGAGGTCTTCAAAATATATATGAGACTAGCCGATGAGCCCGACGTTGTCCGGGCTATTCAAAAACCAAATTTCAAGTCGATAGCTCCACCCGTTTCCGAGATCTCGTCTGCGCATGCGCGAAGCTGGCGTCGCACGGGCTCGGCGACCCGATAAAATTCGCATCCGGGGCAAGATACATTCACATAGCAAATTTCAAGTCGATAGCTCCACCCGTTTCCGAGATCTCGTCTGCGCATGCGCGAAGCTGGCGCCGCACGGGCTCGCCAATACGACAACGTCCACCGCCTGGTCAAACTACACACACGTACCAAGTTTCGTCCCGATCGGTCGAGAATCGTAGATTTGTATCAATGACAGACAGACAGACAAACAAACAAACAGACAGAGGTCTTCAAAATATATATGAGATATATTCACCATATTCGTGATCATGCAGTCACTTATTGTATACGTATTCGCATCACCATTGGCCATACAATCTCTCCATATGTATATATTTGGCACACCCATGGTCCCATGGTCATATACATATCCACTCAATATATACATAATAGAAGGTGACCCGACTTCGTCCGGGCTTTGACCTTGAATTGTCCATTTTGAAGGTCAAGGTAAAGTGGGGTCACGATTTGACCAGTCCAAAACACTGCCCGGACAAAAGTACCCGACAAACGTGCCCGCCGAAATCCATCCGGTTTTACCCGATTTGACCTTGAATTGATCATTTTGAAGGTCAAGGTCAGGTCGGGGTCACGACTCGACCCGTCCAAAACACTCAGTGGACAAAAGATCCCTACGTATCAAATTTCGTCGAAATCCCATCAAAATTCGCGATTTGACCTTGAATTGACCCGATTTCAAGGTCAAGGTCTCGTCGCACGGGCAAATGAATAGGCTTATGAGACTCCCCATACGAAAGTATCCCTAGACATTAATTTTCATCGAAATCCCGTGATATTCGGGCGTTTGACCTTGAAATGACCCGATTTCAATGTCAATGTCACGTCGCACTGACAAATTAATAGGCCCATGCCACTCCCTGACCGAAAGTACCCCCACATACCATGTTTCATCGAAATCCCGTGATATTCGGG